>JARFXV010001304.1:77500-651388 GCA_031761425.1 Cosmopolites sordidus | reverse complement strand
CGATTCTATTTTTTGAAGTTTTGAAATTTCATCGAAAAATTTTCAAAGGGGGTACCATAGGAAAACATCAAAAAAGCGAAAGTCACTCATTTTCAATGAAACTAAGCCACAAGATGGAGAAAATTACGCGGAATCGAATGGCGAAAAAGCGCAGTTTGATATTAGGAACGGTTCTCTAGATATTCGCAGAAAACCGGTCGCGAATGCAATTTTGCAAAATGTTCGATTTTCTTCGATATTCAAAAAATCATATCTCGAAAACTAAAAGAGATTAAATCAAAACGGGTGCCAGATTATTAATGCGCGTGGTTTGGAGCGTCAAATAGCCGAAAATGAAGCGGTTCTATTTTTTGAAGTTTTGAAATTTGATCGAAAAATTTTCAAAGGGGTTACCATAGGAAAACATCAAAAAAGCGAAAGTCACTCAATTTCAATGAAACTAAGCCACAAGATGGAGAAAATTACGCGGAATCGAATGGCGAAAAGCGCAGTTTGATATCTCGAACGGTTCTCTAGATAATCGCAGAAAACTTGTCGGGGAATGCATTTTTGCAAAATGTTCGATTTCTTCGATATTCAAGAAATCATATCTCGAAAACTAAAAGAGATAAGTCAAAACGGGTGCCAGATTATTGATGCGCGTGGTTTAGAGCGTCCAATAGCCGAAAATGAAGCGATTCTATTTTTTGAAGTTTTGAAATTTCATCGAAAAATTTTCAAAGGGGGTACCATAGGAAAACATCAAAAAAAGCGAAAGTCACTCAATTTCAATGAAACTAAGCAACAAGATGGAGAAAATTACGCGGAATCGAATGGCGAAAAGCGCAGTTTGATATCTCGAACGGTTCTCTAGATATTCGCAGAAAACTGGTCGGGGAATATAATTTTTGCAAAATGTTCGATTTTCTTCGATATTCAAAAAATCATATCTCGAAAACTAAAAGAGATATATCAAAAACGGGTGCCAGATTATTGATGCGCGTGGTTTGGAGCGTCAAATAGCCGAAAATGAAGCGGTTCTATTTTTTTGAAGTTTTGAAATTTGATCGAAAAATTTTCAAAGGGATTACCATAGGAAAACATCAAAAAAGCGAAAGGTCACTCAATTTCAATGAAACTAAGCCACAAGATGGAGAAAAATTACGCGGAATCGAATGGCGAAAAGCGCAGTTTGATATCTCGAACGGTTCTCTAGATATTCGCAGAAAACTGGTCGGCGAATGCAATTTTTGCAAAATGTCCCATTTTCTTCGATATTCAAAAAATCATATCTCGAAAACTAAAAGAGATAAATCAAAACGGGTGCCAGATTATTGATGCGCGTGGTTTGGAGCGTCACATATCCGAAAATGAAGCGATTCTATTTTTTTGAAGTTTTGAAATTTCATCGAAAAATTTTCAAAGGGGGGGGTACCATAGGAAAACATCAAAAAAGCGAAATGTCCACTCAATTTCAATGAAACTAAGCCACAAGATGGAGAAAATTACGCGGAATCGAATGGCGAAAAGCGCAGTTTGATATCTCGAGACGTTCTCTAGATATTCGCAGAAAAACTGGTAGGGCGAATGCAATTTTTGCAAAATGTTCGATTTTCTTCGATATCAAAAAAACCATATCTCGAAAACTAAAAGAGATAAATCAAAACGGGTGCCAGAATATTGATGCGCGTGGTTTGGAGCGTCACATATCCGAAAATGAAGCGATTCTATTTTTTGAAGTTTTGAAATTTCATCGAAAAATTTTCAAAAGGGGGGTACCATAGGAAAAAATCAAAAAAGCGAAAGTCACTCATTTTCAATGAAACTAAGCCACAAGATGGAGAAAATTACGCGGAATCGAATGGCGAAAAGCGCAGTTTGATATTAGGAACGGTCTCTAGATATTCGCAGAAAACCGGTCGGCGAATGCAATTTTTGCAAAATGTTCGATTTTCTTCGATATTCAAAAAATCATATCTCGAAAACTAAAAGAGATAAATCAAAACGGGTGCCAGATTATTAATGCGCGTGGTTTGGAAGCGTCAAATAGCCGAAAATGAAGCGGTTCTATTTTTTGAAGTTTTGAAATTTGATCGAAAAATTTTCAAAGGGGTTACCATAGGAAAACATCAAAAAAGCGAAAGTCACTCAATTTCAATGAAACTAAGCCACAAGATGGAGAAAAATTACGCGGAATCGAATGGCGAAAAGCGCAGTTTTGATATCTCGAACGGTTCTCTAGATATTCGCAGAAAACTGGTCGGCGAATGCAATTTTTGCAAAATGTCCCATTTTCTTCGATATTCAAAAAATCATATCTCGAAAACTAAAAGAGATAAATTAAAACGGGTGCCAGATTATTGATGCGCGTGGTTTGGAGCGTCACATATCCGAAAATGAAGCGATTCTATTTTTTGAAGTTTTGAAATTTCATCGAAAAATTTTCAAAGGGGGTACCATAGGAAAACATCAAAAAAGCGAAAGTCACTCAATTTCAATGAAACTAAGCCACAAGATGGAGAAAATTACGCGGAATCGAATGGCGAAAAGCGCAGTTTGATATCACGAACGGTTCTCTAGATATTCGCAGAAAACTGGTCGGCGAATGCAATTTTTGCAAAATGTCCCATTTTCTTCGATATTCAAAAAATCATATCTCGAAAACTAAAAGAGATAAATCAAAACGGGTGCCCGATTATTGATGCGCGTGGTTTGGAGCGTCACATATCCGAAAATGAAGCGATTCTATTTTTTGAAGTTTTGAAATTTCATCGAAAAATTTTCAAAGGGGGTACCATAGGAAAACATCAAAAAAGCGAAAGTCACTCAATTTCAATGAAACTAAGCCACAAGATGGAGAAAATTACGCGGAATCGAATGGCGAAAAGCGCAGTTTGATATCTCGAACGGTTCTCTAGATATTCGCAGAAAACTGGTCGGGGAATGCAATTTTTGCAAAATGTTCGATTTTCTTCGATATTCAAAAAATCATATCTCGAAAACTAAAAGAGATAAATCAAAACGGGTGGCAGATTATTGATGCGCGTGTTTTGGAGCGTCACATATCCGAAAATGAAGCGATTCTATTTTTTGAAGTTTTGAAATTTCATCGAAAAATTTTCAAAGGGGTTACCATAGGAAAACATCAAAAAAGCGAAAGTCACTCAATTTCAATGAAACTAAGCCACAAGATGGAGAAAATTACGCGGAATCGAATGGCGAAAAGCGCAGTTTGATATCTCGAACGGTTCTCTAGATATTCGCAGAAAACTGGTCGGGGAATGCAATTTTTGCAAAATGTCCGATTTTCTTCGATATTCAAAAAATCATATCTCGAAAACTAAAAGAGATAAATCAAAACGGGTGGCAGATTATTGATGCGCGTGTTTTGGAGCGTCACATATCCGAAAATGAAGCGATTCTATTTTTTGAAGTTTTGAAATTTCATCGAAAAATTTTCAAAGGGGTTACCATAGGAAAACATCAAAAAAGCGAAAGTCACTCAATTTCAATGAAACTAAGCCACAAGATGGAGAAAATTACGCGGAATCGAATGGCGAAAAGCGCAGTTTGATATCTCGAACGGTTCTCTAGATATTCGCAAAAAACTGGTTGGGCAATGCAATTTTTGCAAAATGTTCGATTTTCTTCGATATTCAAAAAATCATATCTTGAAAACTAAAAGAGATAACTCAAAACGGGTGCCAGATTATTGATGTGCGTGGTTTGGAGCGTCACATATCCGAAAATGAAGCGATTCTATTTTTTGAAGTTTTGAAATTTCATCGAAAAATTTTCAAAGGGGTTACCATAGGAAAACATCAAAAAAGCGAAAGTCACTAAATTTCAATAAAACTAAGCCACAAGATGGAGAAAATTACGCGGAATCGAATGGCGAAAAGCGCAGTTTGATATCTCGAACGGTTCTCTAGATATTCGCAGAAAACTGGTCGGGGAATGCAATTTTTGCAAAATGTCCGATTTTCTTCGATATTCAAAAAATCATATCTCGAAAACTAAAAGAGATAAATCAAAACGGGTGCCAGATTATTGATGCGCGTGGTTTGGAGCGTCAAATAGCCGAAAATGAAGCGATTCTATTTTTTGAAGTTTTGAAATTTGATCGAAAAATTTTCAAAGGGGGGTACCATAGGAAAACATCAAAAAAGCGAAAGTCACTCAATTTCAATGAAACTAAGCCACAAGATGGAGAAAATTACGCGGAATCGAATGCCGAAATGCGCAGTTTGATATCTCGAACGGTTCTCTAGATATTCGCAGAAAACTGGTAGGCGAATGCAATTTTTGCAAAATGTTCGATTTTCTTCGATATTCAAAAAATCATATCTCGAAAACTAAAAGAGATAAATCAAAACGGGTGCCAGATTATTGATGCGCGTGGTTTGGAGCGTCACATATCCGAAAATGAAGCGATTCTATTTTTTGAAGTTTTGAAATTTCATCGAAAAATTTTCAAAGAGGGTACCATAGGAAAACATCAAAAAAGCGAAAGTCACTCAATTTCAATGAAACTAAGCCACAAGATGGAGAAAATTACGCGGAATCGAATAGTGACAAGCGCAGTTTGATATCTCGAACGGTTCTCTAGATATTCGCAGAAAACTGGTCGGGGAATGCAATTTTTGCAAAATGTTCGATTTTCTTCGATATTCAAAAAATCATATCTCGAAAACTAAAAGAGATAAATCAAAACGGGTGCCAGATTATTGAAGCGCGTGGTTTCGAGCGTCAAATATCCGAAAATGAAGCGATTCTATTTTTTGAAGTTTTGAAATTTCATCGAAAAATTTTCAAAGGGGGGTACCATAGGAAAACATCAAAAAAGCGAAAGTCACTCAATTTCAATGAAACTAAGCCACAAGATGGAGAAAATTACGCGGAATCGAATGGCGAAAAGCGCAGTTTGATATCTCGAACGGTTCTCTAGATATTCGCAGAAAACTGGTCGGGGAATGTAATTTTTGCAAAATGTTCGATTTTCTTCGATATTCAAAAAATCATATCTCGAAAACTAAAAGAGATATATCAAAACGGGTGCCAGATTATTGATGCGCGTGGTTTGGAGCGTCAAATAGCCGAAAATGAAGCGATTCTATATTTTGAAGTTTTGAAATTTCATCGAAAAATTTTCAAAGGGGTTACCATAGGAAAACATCAAAAAAGCGATAGTCACTAAATTTCAATGAAACTAAGCCACAAGATGGAGAAAATTACGCGGAATCGAATGGCGAAAAGCGCAGTTTGATATCTCGAACGGTTCTCTAGATATTCGCAGAAAACCGGTCGGCGAATGCAATTTTTGCAAAATGTCCGATTTTCTTCGATATTCAAAAAATCATATCTCGAAAACTAAAAGAGATAAATCAAAACGGGTGGCAGATTATTGATGCGCGTGTTTTGGAGCGTCACATATCCGAAAATGAAGCGATTCTATTTTTTGAAGTTTTGAAATTTCATCGAAAAATTTTCAAAGGGGTTACCATAGGAAAACATCAAAAAAGCGAAAGTCACTCAATTTCAATGAAACTAAGCCACAAGATGGAGAAAATTACGCGGAATCGAATGGCGAAAAGCGCAGTTTGATATCTCGAACGGTTCTCTAGATATTCGCAAAAAACTGGTTGGGCAATGCAATTTTTGCAAAATGTTCGATTTTCTTCGATATTCAAAAAATCATATCTTGAAAACTAAAAGAGATAACTCAAAACGGGTGCCAGATTATTGATGCGCGTGGTTTGGAGCGTCACATATCCGAAAATGAAGCGATTCTATTTTTTGAAGTTTTGAAATTTCATCGAAAAATTTTCAAAGGGGTTACCATAGGAAAACATCAAAAAAGCGAAAGTCACTAAATTTCAATGAAACTAAGCCACAAGATGGAGAAAATTACGCGGAATCGAATGGCGAAAAGCGCAGTTTGATATCTCGAACGGTTCTCTAGATATTCGCAGAAAACTGGTCGGGGAATGCAATTTTTGCAAAATGTCCGATTTTCTTCGATATTCAAAAAATCATATCTCGAAAACTAAAAGAGATAAATCAAAACGGGTGCCAGATTATTGATGCGCGTGGTTTGGAGCGTCAAATAGCCGAAAATGAAGCGATTCTATTTTTTGAAGTTTTGAAATTTCATCGAAAAATTTTCAAAGGGGGTACCATAGGAAAACATCAAAAAAGCGAAAGTCACTCAATTTCAATGAAACTAAGCCACAAGATGGAGAAAATTACGCGGAATCGAATGCCGAAATGCGCAGTTTGATATCTCGAACGGTTCTCTAGATATTCGCAGAAAACTGGTAGGCGAATGCAATTTTTGCAAAATGTTCGATTTTCTTCGATATTCAAAAAATCATATCTCGAAAACTAAAAGAGATAAATCAAAACGGGTGCCAGATTATTGATGCGCGTGGTTTGGAGCGTCACATATCCGAAAATGAAGCGATTCTATTTTTTGAAGTTTTGAAATTTCATCGAAAAATTTTCAAAGGGGGGTACCATAGGAAAACATCAAAAAAGCGAAAGTCACTCAATTTCAATGAAACTAAGCAACAAGATGGAGAAAATTACGCGGAATCGAATGGCGAAAAGCGCAGTTTGATATCTCGAACGGTTCTCTAGATATTCGCAGAAAACTGGTCGGGGAATGTAATTTTTGCAAAATGTTCGATTTTCTTCGATATTCAAAAAATCATATCTCGAAAACTAAAAGAGATATATCAAAACGGGTGCCAGATTATTGATGCGCGTGGTTTGGAGCGTCAAATAGCCGAAAATGAAGCGATTCTATATTTTGAAGTTTTGAAATTTCATCGAAAAATTTTCAAAGGGGTTACCATAGGAAAACATCAAAAAAGCGATAGTCACTAAATTTCAATGAAACTAAGCCACAAGATGGAGAAAATTACGCGGAATCGAATGGCGAAAAGCGCAGTTTGATATCTCGAACGGTTCTCTAGATATTCGCAGAAAACCGGTCGGCGAATGCAATTTTTGCAAAATGTCCGATTTTCTTCGATATTCAAAAAATCATATCTCGAAAACTAAAAGAGATAAATCAAAACGGGTGGCAGATTATTGATGCGCGTGTTTTGGAGCGTCACATATCCGAAAATGAAGCGATTCTATTTTTTGAAGTTTTGAAATTTCATCGAAAAATTTTCAAAGGGGTTACCATAGGAAAACATCAAAAAAGCGAAAGTCACTCAATTTCAATGAAACTAAGCCACAAGATGGAGAAAATTACGCGGAATCGAATGGCGAAAAGCGCAGTTTGATATCTCGAACGGTTCTCTAGATAATCGCAGAAAACTGGTCGCGGAATGCAATTTTTGCAAAATGTTCGATTTTCTTCGATATTCAAGAAATCATATCTCGAAAACCAAAAGAGATAAATCAAAACGGGTGCCAGATTATTGATGCGCGTGGTTTGGAGCGTCACATATCCGAAAATGAAGCGATTCTATTTTTTGAAGTTTTGAAATTTCATCGAAAAATTTTCAAAGGGGTTACCATAGGAAAACATCAAAAAAGCGAAAGTCACTCAATTTCAATGAAACTAAGCCACAAGATGGAGAAAATTACGCGGAATCGAATGGCGAAAAGCGCAGTTTGATATCTCGAACGGTTCTCTAGATATTCGCAGAAAACTGGTCGGGGAATGCAATTTTTGCAAAATGTCCGATTTTCTTCGATATTCAAAAAATCATATCTCGAAAACTAAAAGAGATAAATCAAAACGGGTGGCAGATTATTGATGCGCGTGTTTTGGAGCGTCACATATCCGAAAATGAAGCGATTCTATTTTTTGAAGTTTTGAAATTTCATCGAAAAATTTTCAAAGGGGTTACCATAGGAAAACATCAAAAAAGCGAAAGTCACTCAATTTCAATGAAACTAAGCCACAAGATGGAGAAAATTACGCGGAATCGAATGGCGAAAAGCGCAGTTTGATATCTCGAACGGTTCTCTAGATATTCGCAAAAAACTGGTTGGGCAATGCAATTTTTGCAAAATGTTCGATTTTCTTCGATATTCAAAAAATCATATCTTGAAAACTAAAAGAGATAACTCAAAACGGGTGCCAGATTATTGATGCGCGTGGTTTGGAGCGTCACATATCCGAAAATGAAGCGATTCTATTTTTTGAAGTTTTGAAATTTCATCGAAAAATTTTCAAAGGGGGTACCATAGGAAAATATCAAAAAAGCGAAAGTCACTCAATTTCAATGAAACTAAGCCACAAGATGGAGAAAATTACGCGGAATCGAATGGCGAAAAGCGCAGTTTGATATCTCGAACGGTTCTCTAGATATTCGCAGAAAACTGGTCGGGGAATGCAATTTTTGCAAAATGTCCGATTTTCTTCGATATTCAAAAAATCATATCTCGAAAACTAAAAGAGATAAATCAAAACGGGTGCCAGATTATTGATGCGCGTGGTTTGGAGCGTCAAATAGCCGAAAATGAAGCGATTCTATTTTTTGAAGTTTTGAAATTTGATCGAAAAATTTTCAAAGGGGGTACCATAGGAAAACATCAAAAAAGCGAAAGTCACTCAATTTCAATGAAACTAAGCCACAAGATGGAGAAAATTACGCGGAATCGAATGCCGAAATGCGCAGTTTGATATCTCGAACGGTTCTCTAGATAATAGCAGAAAACTGGTCGGGGAATGCAATTTTTGCAAAAT
The DNA here is from genome assembly GCA_031761425.1 of Cosmopolites sordidus. Classification (NCBI taxonomy): domain Eukaryota; kingdom Metazoa; phylum Arthropoda; class Insecta; order Coleoptera; family Curculionidae; genus Cosmopolites; species Cosmopolites sordidus. The sequence goes on along the minus strand of JARFXV010001304.1, from coordinate 642,699 downwards.
GTTCGATTTTCTTCGATATTCAAAAAATCATATCTCGAAAACTAAAAGAGAGAAATCAAAACGGGTGCCAGATTATTGATGCGCGTGGTTTGGAGCGTCACATATCCGAAAATGAAGCGATTCTATTTTTTGAAGTTTTGAAATTTGATCGAAAAATTTTCAAAGGGGTTACCATAGGAAAACATCAAAAAAGCGAAAGTCACTCAATTTCAATGAAACTAAGCCACAAGATGGAGAAAATTACGCGGAATCGAATGGCGAAAAGCGCAGTTTGATATCACGAACGGTTCTCTAGATATTCGCAGAAAACTGGTCGGCGAATGCAATTTTTGCAAAATGTCCGATTTTCATCGATATTCAAAAAATCATATCTCGAAAACTAAAAGAGATAAATCAAAACGGGTGCCAGATTATTGATGCCCGTGGTTTGGAGCGTCACATATCCGAAAATGAAGCGATTCTATTTTTTGAAGTTTTGAAATTTCATCGAAAAATTTTCAAAGGGGGGTACCATAGGAAAACATCAAAAAAGCGAAAGTCACTCAATTTCAATGAAACTAAGCCACAAGATGGAGAAAATTGCGGGGAATCGAATGGCGAAAAGCGCAGTTTGATATCTCGAACGGTTCTCTAGATATTCGCAGAAAACCGGTCGGCGAATGCAATTTTTGCAAAATATCTTTTATTTATTTTTTGTATAAACACAATTTAACTTTTAATATGTTAACCTCTGTATGAATAAAATATTCTAATCTATTTGGTCAAATCTCACCTTATTTTCTTTCATATATACACTTTTAAGGTAAAATGAGGGGTATGCTGTAGCTTAAGAACTTGACGTGATAGAGAAAAACTGTAAATATTTTTGAATTCAGAGATGAAAAATTAGTCAAAAACATATTAACAAAATTGCTGTTCCCCAGTGAACATTCGTTAGTTGCTTAACTGGGAGGTTGTTGAGCGTTCCACATTATATTGTGAAACTCAACGGTTGGGTGTGTGGTAACACTCAGCTACTGCTGTTTCATTGGACGCAATCCAAAGAAATTAAAAAAAATTCAATTATAAGCCATCCGACGAGAAGTCGGCGAAAGTGTGGATTGTTTGAATGTGAAGAGGGACTCCCTATTCTTGACGAGAGAGCATATGTCGATACCCTGATGAGTCTAACCACCAACAGACGAAACATATGTCCTCCAATGTGAGGGATGGGTGGAGTTATAGAGTATTTCGTGAATTTTATGGTGCACATAACTGCTCAACGGAGCGATACATTCGCTAAATTATCAAGAAATTCCGAACGCATTTCAGGCTACTCGATATTAAAAGAAAAACAAAATGATCCAACAATCAGCGGTTCAATCAATGATTCTAACAGGACGGCTCCACATGCCATACAGCCTAGGCAACAAACGATTTATTGAGGGAACAATTCGGTTAGCTGATTATTTTGAGGAATGAATTCGATAATGGGCCGCCAAAGTCATGTGATTTAACGCCTTTAAATAATTTTCTTTGGGGTTATGCTAAATCTTTGGCCTATGCCGATAAACCAGCAACTATTAACGCCTTAGAAGCCGACAAAACTCGGATAATTGTTGACATAAAACCAATTACATCATAAAATGGTTGGTGGTAGCTAACATTATTCGCCCGCCTCGCTGAGCTTAAATTAAACTTTTATAATTATTACATTTGTTATGATTAAAATTAGTTTTAGGATTCCATAGTTTTGCCTGCTATTTGACGATTTTTGTCTATAAATTTCATGAAGACAACATTGCGAGGGATTCACAACGGGGAACACAATCTCAAACTTAAATATATTTTTATGTTTTAAACTAAAGCAATCAAAATATTTGACTGACAGGCAAATGTATCAATTGATTTGTTTTGTTTGTACAAAATGAAGCTAGTTTATTACCATGTATGATATGTTTTATAATTTCTAACATAAATAATAAAAATTCGAGTATGTTTATCTTTTACACCCCCGCAACCCCCCCCTTAGGAGTTAATTTTTATAAACTCTCCACCTTAGTGAACATTTACGATGCATGAAGAACATTCCTGCCAAATTTAAAATTTTTTGGTCTTGTAAATTCGAAGAATATGAAAAAGTCAGGGAAACTTCATAGTATTATAAAAAGTATGCTATGTCCTATTCCACGGCATAATCTACTTCTATGCAAAATTTCATTAGAATCCTCGCATCCGTTCGACCGTGCTTGCAGGACAAACATACTTTCACATTTATAATATTAGTAAGATTTGTATTTCATCACGAGAAATCAGTTAATTAATCAGTTAATAATTAATCAGTTATTAATCAGTTAATAATAATCAGTTAATAATAATAATGTTTGCAAAAATCAACGAATTCTACTCACGTTATATCGGCAGATCATATTCAAATGCCCCAACTACTGCTTATCACTACCACTATCACCAATCAGGCACTATTCTGAATCGATTTTTAATAAAAAGATTTCATGTACACCCATACAGTTTCAATTTTAAACTGATATATTTTATATAAAGAAATATTATTTATCCTATATATAGAAAAAAGATCCTTTTTTGTTGCAAGAAACCGTCGAACGCATTCCGATGAACGAATTCTAGCATAAAAATCGATATTTTTACCGTCCGAAATAAAGATGAAAAAACCCTTCCATCCGTTCGAGTGTGATTGAAGGCCAAGTACCCAAATGAACATATTTTCACATTTATAATATTACTAAGATATATATACAGTATATACAGTAGCGGCCAAAGAAATAGAGTCGTTACAATAAAATACATTGTTTGGCAAATAAAGTTGTAATAGCATATGTAATTAGTAGAATAACTGTGTAATATAAATATACAACCAAAAAGGGAAAACATAATATCACATTTTCAAAGTTTATAAAAAAATACCGTAAACATAATATTTGACGAAAATTTGGAAAAAAGAACATGAAAATGTGGTCATAAAAATAGAGCCAACCAAGAAACAAGCAGAATACATACTATTTAACAGTTAACTAAAGTACTAAATAACATAAACATTTTTGGAACATTTAATACTGAGTTTTATGACCTTTGTGTTTTATTATTTCATCTTTTGGCTATAGAGTTTAAAAGTCTTCGACACATTGGTATAGCTTCTCATTCTTTTTTTAATCACCTCCCAAAGTTCAAGCTTGTTTTTTATTTTATGTTTATCCACGCCTTACTTGAGGTAAGTCTACAAGTTCTCAATCGGATTGTGGTCTGGCGATGGGAAAGCGACGGTAATAAATCCACTTTATTGTAACTAAGAAATTGTTTCGTTTTCCTAACAGTAGGTTTCGGATCATTATCGTATTGATACTTCCATATCAGCAGCATATTTTCTTCTTCAAAAGGCAGCATGACTCCCTGAAGAATGTGCATGTACTCATTTTGGTTCATGTTTTTTTCTTAATCCAGTAAATTGGTCCTACACAATACCATGAAGAAGCTACCCACACCTTTATATTATCGCCTCCATGCTTTACAGTTTTAATAGTATGATTTGGTAATACTCCTTGATTGCATGGTGATGGCCGATAACATATCGCCTACCATCAGAACCTATTAACTTTATTTTTGTTTCATCGTTACATAAAATATTGCTCCATTTCTTGATTCCCTGTTCACCATTTCAATTTAACTGTTGTGCAAATTTTATTTGTGCAGCATTCGGAATGCTTTCTAAATTTTATGTTCGAACACTCTCTCAAATAAGAAATTAATATCATCAACAATCTTAAACACAGAGCCTTAATACTTTAGTTTTAAAAAGAACATTACCACGAAAAAATCTAAACTACCTAAAAAACATGCTACTCAAAAATAATTTTCCATTATCATATGAAAAAAAATTCAATTGCATTTCACCTGAAATGTAAAAAATGTTATACTGGACAAACTGGAGGGTAGTTCAGATAAAGACTAAAAGAACAAAGAAGCGATCATAGGAATTATCTTTTAAAAGCAAATCTTACGGCTTTGGTAGATCACAAAATAGATAATGTCTGAATGATTGTGGCGTGTCCTTTTATATATATATATATATATATATATATATATATATATATATATATATATATATATATATATATATATATATATATATATATATATATATATATATATAAATCATCATCATCATCATCAGCCCGTGTCGATCCACTGCAGGATGAAGGCCTCTTCAACATGCTTCCAACTTTCACGGCCCTGGGCTTTTCTCTGCCACTCTGGTCCGATATACTTAACGATGTCATCAATCCATCGTGCTTTCGATCTTCTTCGCGGGCGTTTGCGATCAAGCGGTATCCACTCCAGGATTGCCTTGGTCCATCTGTCATCCTATCGCTTCAGACATTCTATCAATGACAACAATTAAAACAATATTTTTTAACTATTACTTTTTATTCTTTATTAACTGTAATTGTGGAACATGTTTCTGTCTTCCGAAAGTTTTTTTACCACCCATAATGGTTTGTAATTTGGACGGTATGTCTATTGTCCCATTACTTTGTTGGTTTGTCTCCACTAAGGCAATTAATAATCTTGGAATTGCACATGCAGTTCCATTTAATGTATGAACAAACCCTAATGTTCCATCTGGTTTCTTATATCTTATATTCAAACGTCTAGATTGGTAATCAGTACAATTTGAGCAACTTGAAATTTCTCCTGTAATAAATATTTAGCCCCACATTAGTTATTAAAGATATATCATGCTCACCATACATATTTCTGCCAGGCATCCAAGCTTCTATATCATACTTTCTATAAGCCTGAGCCCCTAACTCATGAGGGGGCATATCCAAAACCTGAAAATGCAAATCCAATGATTCAAAAAACTCTTCTTGATGACTTCTAATATCTTCAAGAATACTATCAGATGTGTCAGGCATAGAAACAATGAACATTTCTACTTTTGTAAATTCATGAACCCTAAAATAAAGACCTCTTAGTAAAATAAAACTTATATTACCTTAATTTTAAACCAGACCTATATATACCCTTTTCTTCTGCTAAATTTGATGTTTCAGCTCTATAACACCTACTAACAGCACATAACTTCAAAGGCAATTCTGAGTGATCAAGAATTTCTCCAGATAAATAACCAGCTAATGCAATTTCAGATGTTCCTGATAAACATAAATCAGGACCATGTAGATCTGGATCTAATGTGTAAACCTATAATTGAAAAATAACAATATATATTAAACCAACTTGTGCAATATTTACCTGTGTTCTTTCACCTCTTGTACTCATTCCACAACTTTCAACAACATCCCTTGGCAAAATATCTGGTACAGAAACTAATTCAAATTTACTTTTAAGTAAATTGACCACAAAATATTTAACTAAAGCTTGTTCTAACTCTGCCAAATCTCCCAGCAAGAAATAACTTTTGCTCCCTGACAAATTTCCCAACTGCTCTGTTCTTGCCAAGTTTAACCTTTTTGTAATTTCATAAAATTCCTTATGAGGAAAATTAAATTGTCTTTTTTTGCCTATATATCTTAATACTTTAGGATCCTCACCAAATACATCAGGATGAGTTTGATTTGGAATTAGTAAACATTCCTTATAAAACTGCTGTTGTATAATTTCATATTTAGAATCCGTTGACTCCAAAGATTTCAATTCATCATAAAGTTTGTTTACTAGAACAACATTTCCTATACCCTTCCTTCTTGAAATATTTTCCTGTATTGAAGCAATATTATTCGAATTACATAAATAGGTGTGATCGAGATCGGCAAATTTTGGAATGTTCCAAAAATTCAAACTACATCTATGAAAATGCCGATTAAATAGACTGAAACGTGCATTTTCAATTAAAAAATATTTAAAAAATATATTCATTTCAAATTTAAATTTTGAAAATTTACATAACCTTAATTGCAACCACTTCGTTAATTTTTCTTTTAAATTTAATTTTTAGTGTAAAATTGAAATATAAATATTTTCATATAGTTGTAGAATTTAAATAATTAGATATATAGCATTAATAACTGTAAAACATCCTGTAATATTCTACAAATATGTATTGGGAAATAGAAATTAATTATAAATTTATATATGATACAATTTTCATAAGCTATGAAAAAATTTTAAAAGAGAAAATAATTAACTTCAGTAAATATAAAAAGTAACCCAATTTATGTCAATTTGTATAAAAAGTAACATAATATTTTTCAAATTGCTATTAGAAACTAATAATTAATTATAATTTGATATATGATACAATTTTGACCAGCGAAGAAGTATGAAAAGAAGAGATTATAAATAACCTCAATAAATGTCAAATAAGAGGTAACACATTTTAAATATAAATAAAGTTTTTTTTAAACCTCATTACTAGAAGTGTTTATTTTTCACATGACTTATTAATTATATAAAAAAGAATATTCTAAAATGGCAGATAACGAACATACACTGATGTTTCATGAAATGGAGTTGGACGACAGAATATTAAAAGTATGCATATGTACATATTTAGAACAAAAATAACAATTACATTTTAGGCAATTGCAAAATTAGGTTGGCAAAGTCCGACACTAATACAAGAAAAGGCAATTCCCCTTTTACTAGAGGGAAAAGATGTACTTGTGCGAGCAAGGACAGGTTCTGGAAAAACAGCAGCCTTTGGGATTCCTGTTATACAAAAAATATTAAATCTTAAACAGTCTTCTACACATCAAGAAACCAAAGGCTTAATATTAGCACCCAGCAAAGAATTGTGTAATCAAATATGTAAAGTTATAAAAGATTTAACTATTAAATGTTCAAGAGAAGTATGTTAAAAGAAGATTATGTATGTTTATTTACTGAAAATATTTTTAAAATTCTAGGTTAGATGTGTGGATATAGCTCAACAGGATGATTTGAATGTTCAACGACCTCTTTTAATTGAAAAGCCCGACATTATTGTAGCAACACCTACTAGGGCTCTACAACATATCAAAGCGGGGAATTTAAATATTAAGAAAACTCTAGATATGATTGTTATTGATGAAGCTGATCTAGTGTTTTCATTTGGTTATGAAAATGAAGTGAGGGAATTACTGGAGTAAGTAATCTTTTGTAATAGAGTTATCTAGTATAAAAGTGCAATATCTTAGGTACCTTCCAAGTATATACCAAGCAATATTAGCATCAGCAACTCTTAGTGAAGATGTGAAAAGTTTAAAAAAGATTGTGCTTCATAATCCAGTTACTTTAAAACTTGAAGAGCCAGATTTAGCACCTGCAAGTCAATTAACACATTATCATCTAAAAGCTGAAGAAATAGATAAAGCAACCATTTTATATGCATTACTGAAGTTACATTTAATCAGAGGAAAAACAATTATTTTTGTTAACACAGTGGATAAATGTTATAAGTAGAGTTTCTGTATATAGTCCCGATAGAATTTTTAAAATGTCAAACTTTTAGAGTAAAGTTATACCTGGAACAATTTGCTATTAAGGCATGTGTACTGAACTCTGAACTTCCTGCTACAATTAGATGTCATTCCGTAAATCAATTTAATCATGGCATATATGATATAATAGTGGCATCAGATGAAAAGGCTTTGGAGGAACCAGGAAACCTTGAGCAAAATAAACAGAAGAAGTTAAAGAGAGATAAAGATAAAAACAGCGGTGTTTCCAGGGGAATTGATTTTCAGTTTGTTGCTAATGTGATCAATTTCGATTTTCCTTTAGATGTTCAGTCATACATTCATAGAGCCGGAAGGACTGCTAGGGGAAACAATGAGGTTAGATTGTTGCTAGTATTTTAATTCTTGGTTTAAAGCTTGGTTATATTGTTTCAGGGTAGTGTACTATCTTTTGTTAGCATGAAAGAAACCGATTTATTAAATAATGTAGAGGTGAAACTTATGCAGGGTCAAGATATTTCTATCTTCAAGTAAATAATTTCACTAGTATCATTACTTAACATATTTATAAATTTTATATATAGGTCATATCAATTTAAATTAGATGAGGTTGAATCATTTAAATACAGAGCAAAAGATGCTTGGAGAGCTGTAACAAAAATAGCTGTACGTGAAGCAAGGTTAAAAGAAATAAAACAGGAAATATTGAATTGCCAAAAATTAAAGGTATTATATATATATATATATATATATATATATATATATATATATATATATATATATATATATATATATATATATATATATATATATATATATATATATATATATATATATATATATATATATATATATATATATATTCTTGTGATGATTTTCATCTGGGAATTCTTAATGTTGTATTTTCAGAATTACTTTGAAGATAACCCCAATGATCTTCAAGTACTGCGTCATGACAAAGCTTTACATACAGTTCGAATACAACAACATTTATCTGATGTTCCTGAATACATCATCCCAGAAACATTAAAAAATCTTACTGGTATATCAAAGAAGACTAAACGCAAACATAGTTTCAGCAAAACTAATTTAAATAAAAAACTTAAGGTTAAATTTTTTTTTTAAATATAACAGAAATATGAAAAGAAAAAATATGTTACAGGGTAAACAGAGTAATCCACTGGCTTGTATGCAGTTTGAAGGTTTCAAAAAGAAGAAAAAGAAGACGTAGAATAATTGTATCTTTATATTTCTGTCAATAAATATACATTATAAGTTTAAGTTGTGTTTAAATCTATATTTAATGCAAAAAGAAATATATCCGTTTGTTGCTGCAAGGTTTTGTTTATTAATTTTCTTCAGAATGGCATTGAAAGCACTAATCCAATTTATTGAGGTCTTATTAGTCGCTTTAACATAAATTCTATATTACAAATTGACCTACAGATGCCATGGAAGGAAAAAGAAGAGGAGTAGGGCATGTAGATTTTTTATGGAAAATTTTGTTGATTAATGGATACAATGAAAATTATTTATTTTAAATAATTTAGTGTGTTTGAAAGGAGCCTTTAAAATATTTTTATTGCAAAGTGGACATAGAAATCTCACACGTTATTTTATTATGACAAATCTCCTGCAAATTTCAGTAATATTTTTGATGACAAATGATACAACCTTTAAACAATTAAACATAAGAAATGAATATCTCTAGGTTTAAATAAATCACTAATCACGTAACTTACATTATTAAACCAAGGATGTGTTATTAGGTACTGCAAATCAGGCAGAACCTAACAACACATCCTTCAAATAAATACCTAACAATACATCTGGTAAAGTAATATGACCTTTTAATTCTCAGTTGTCAAATACGATTGAGTAAAAGAACACTATTACAACTTGACAAGGAAAGTATGTAACAGTTATAAAAAAATCCAAAAAAAGCAATTATATTTAAATATAAATTAAGAAAACGCTATTCTAATTTCTGGAATTTTTGTTGTTTACTGAAATATAAATACTAGTAAAACTAGTAAACAAATCATTGTATAATGTATATGGTTAATTACTTACTATCCAACGTTGTATTTTTCCTTAAACAAAAAAAAACATTTTGTTTTATAATACAGCATATCTTTATTTACTTTAACAATTTAATCTGTAAATACATGTAAGGGCATTCTTACACTGCCTCTTTCTAAAGCATTAGTCCATTTTTCATCTCTAAAATATGCAGGGTTCCTCTTTGCTAACACAGTTTCCGCATTTAAACTGTCAGGTGATGGTAAAGTATCCACATTGCGTTTTTTGAGATAGTTGAAGCAGCAGCTACGAAAATGTTTCGAGCCACAAGCCGAGCTACATTCGAATCCACAAGAATAACAGGATGTCTTTTTCTGGATTTGCTGATAGCATAGACATTCTAAAACAAATTTAAAAACATTTTAACTACCTTCATTTAAGAAAAACACACACACACCCATATATATATATATATATATATATATATATATATATATATATATATATATATATATATATATATATATATATATCGGCTCGGCTGGCCTTGAAGAAGTAGTCCGTAAACTGGATTGGGAACAGGATGGTGTAAAAATCAATAGTGCAAACTTAAACCATCTTAGATTTGCAGATGATATCGTTCTCCTTTCACAAGCCCTAGAGGAGCTGCAAAGACGCATACAAGAACTACAGAGGGAACCACAATTAAAGTTGTGTTCATTAATTTTATTTAACGACATAAAAATCCTAGATTTTGAAAAACAATATAAAAGAAATGATTTATATAAGAAAAACACATAATACCATTAATTTCAGAAATGATACAGATAATTTAAGTTGTATATATAATAACATTATTAAATAATAAATTTTAATAATTTTTTATTTTTACATCTAATATTCCACATAACAAATTCAAAACAATTAGGTTATAATAAAAAACAAAAATTTAAAGGTGAAAGAATTGTTAATTATGTCAAAGTCAAACATGTCATTTGAATATTAAAAAAAAAATACTTAATTAAAAAAAAAATTTTAAAAATTTAAAAATTAATTGTTTATTTAAATATTGGTATGTTTTTAAATGTAAGTATGTTTTTTATAAAAGTTATATGTATTGTAGAATTATTCTGAGGATGGTTCTTTGTTTGAACCGAAACGTTAATGAAAAAATTAAAAATTAATTACTGACCGAAAAACCCAATAAATAATATATATATATATATATATATATATATATATATATATATATATATATATATATATATATATATATATATATATATATATATATATATAAATAAATATATATATATATATATATATATATATATATATATATATATATATATATATATATATATATATATATATATACTGTGATCACAAATTTCTCGATTTTTTCAGTATTATTTTTTATAACGTGATCCTAAATAGCCATGCTATTAATCGTAGTCACAGTTCAAACAATGAACGTTAATCATTTAGTAAAATAAAAAGTTTTATTGAGTCGTGATTTAAAAAATGATGTCGGCTAACCTTGACACTTCATCATTTAAAAAAAAATGTATTACACTACCCTGGGCAAGTTATTTTTAAGGGCATTTAGTCAAGATTTCGCAATGGTAGAATTGGCACGTTTTTCCACAAAAAATAGTATTGCTTATTTTTTTGAAAAAGGGCAACATTTTAAAAAATTGATGCCATGATAAAAAAATACTTTAATGTGCTCAAAAATGGACTTCACCAGTTGTTTAAAAAAGACGGTTATTTAAGCTTGCATGACTTACATAGTTAGTACACGGAAAATCCGCATTTAACGCGTGAAGACCGGTCCCATTATCAATTTAAAGTCAACATGTGGACCGGAATTATAAACGGGCAAATAATTTGACCACTGAGCTGCCTGAAACTTTCAATGGCGCCAAATGGAATTCCATTTATGAGGTGGTTCATATGGCTTTGTATTTCAAAAATTAACCATTTCAAATACAAATAAAAAAACATAACACCATATTTTTATGGAACCACCTTTTGATAATGTGTATGTTACTCTGAAACAAAAGCAATAAACCAAGACTTCATTCACCGTTTTTAACCAGGTTTTAACACTTTAGATACCTAAGGAACAGAAACTCTTTAAGACCAATTCGTGGTGCAAAATTTTTCAAAACTAGCTACAGAAATGTACTGCTGTGTAATGTACTACACTACATTGTTTTTGGTGTTGCCATTTATTATTGCTACGGGTTCACAATACTGTGAGCATATATAAGATAGAATTCAATATTCTATCTTCTACAAAAGACTTAACGCAAACATAGATAGAAGACTTAACATAGATAAACACAACTATAATTTGTGAACCACCATAGTATATAAAGAGGTTTCCAATAGGAGTGTCAGAACCTTGAAGCGTAGCAGCGACAACACGGTTTAAAATATAAATGTCACTCATAGGCTGATGTATTCAGTATATTGTTTCAATTTATAATGGAAATATATATGTGCGAAAGATATAAAGAAAGATAAAGATTAAAATCAAAATTAAACTTTTCCGACAAAGCGCACTTCTGGCTTAATGGATCTGCGAAAATCCTTAAGTGATTCAGGACTTATATACCTCATCCTTAGAAAGTCACTGTGTGGTGCGGTTTTTGGGTTGAAGGAGTGATAGGACCTTATTTTTTTGAAGACGATGATGGAAATCATATTATTGATAATGGCAAACGTTAACAGCTATAGGAATATGCTAACAGAATATCTTTGGCTTGATCTGATAAATTTGGATATAAACAATGTTTTCTTTCAACTAGAGGATGCGACTTGTCCCACATCTCGCCAGACAATCGATTTGTTATAAGAAAAGTTTACTAGACGTGTTATTTTGCGAAATGGCAATGTCAACTGTTGTTGCGGGGCTATGTTAACTCTCACATTTACAGAAATAAACCCCGAACAATTCTTGACCTTAAACAAAACTTTCGGGCCATCATTGAAAATATACCACGCGATATAGTATATAAATGTTTTGCAAAATACATAGTTCACTTCTTAAACATTATTTTTTGTATCTCAGTACTAAATTCAACTACACTCAGGAGAAGTATTTGACCATTTCTTAATAAACAATTTTGATTAAAATTAATCTTAAGGTTGTTAATGTTACTAATAAACTTGAGTTAAGTTAAAAAAACGAAAAAATAAAAATAAAAACAATGGCTGATATATTTTACTTTAAAAATATTTATACTTACGTGTCAGAAGGCATGCAGTGATCACTAGAATCGTAATTTTCATCATTATCACGATGTCAGATGGAACAATAATAGATTTGTATGGTAATATATGTTTCTTTTTATATACAGGGTAAAATACTAATCCTGATAAGAAATTTAATATGTGTGTAGGAAACGGATTGTAAATCAAAGTTGTACAATATAAACGAGATAGAATATATATATTTTTATGGGTTATAGCTGCAAATATTTGTGTCCTATCGATATTTTAGATTATACATCAGCTTCTTAATATTATATTGGGTCGTGGAAATGCAATCTACACGAAAATGAATTTATTATGAGCAATTTATTATAAATCTAATATATTGAAATACACAGGTCGACATAATTTTTGTAACGTTGATGAGAATGATCTCTTTGCGTTTCATTTTGGTAGTTATTAAAATACCTTTTCGCAGAAATGGCCTAGCACATCCTATTTTCAAGTACCTTATCTCTTTTATAGCATGGGCTCATTGAAACTGTTTGTATCTGACTTCGGAGTATAAAGATAATTTGTACTTTGGTACAAAATATTGCTGTTTTTTGTGTCTATGGAATAGTAGGACAACAAAAAAACATTACAGTAACAACGGTTGGCATCCTAGAACTTCTTTTGAACCTGATATTTCAAACATTAAATATGCCGCCCTTGTTAACCCATAAAAGGTGCTTCTTCCGCCTCTTCAAATTAAGCTTGCACTAATGAAAACTTTGTCAAAGCCATAAACAAAGAAGGTAATTGTTTCGAGTCCCTAAAAGAAATTTCTGAATGATTGTGGCTTGTTTATATATTTTTTTCTTTTTTTTGGGTTTTCCGTCACGATCTAAAACTCAAAAAAATATCAAAAATATCTGTTCTTATGTAAATAAAGAATCACTGGGTAAAAAACAAAGAACCAAATGGAGACAAATTTCTCAGTGATTCTTTTTCTGTAATAAATTTGCCTAATGAACAAAATTTTAAATATACAAAAATTTTCTAAAATATATACAAACTTTTGAATGTTAACGTTTCGGGAGATGTTCTCCCGTTTTCAAAACGAATCTAAAAAATAAATTATATTAATTTCTATATATACTGAAAAGATAGAAAGTAAATATATTTTGTGAATATGTCAATAATACTTACATTGACAATAATAGTTTTTAATGACAGTGATATAACACCAAAAAAAAAACAAAAATATAACACCAAAAAAAAAAACAACCTGCGTCTCCGCCATAATGACGGTCGGGGGTGTATAACTCCTAACTACTGTTGTCTCATTGGACGCAGTCCAAAGAAGTAAAAAAAACTCCATGTACAAGCCATCCGAGAAGTTAGCGAAAATATGGGTTGTTTGATTGTGGAGAAGGATTCCCTATTCTTGGCGAGAGAGCATATGTCGGTACCCTGATGAGTCCAACCAGTAACAGACGAAACATGTGCCCTCCACTGTAAGGGTTAAGATGGGCTTCCTCCCGGTCAAGTAACTAACCAATCCTCATTATGGCGGAGATGCAGGTTGTTGTGCGTTCCACATGAGATTGTGGAACCCAACGGTCGGGGGTGTATAACTCCTGACTACTGTTGTATCATTGGGCGCAGTCCAAAGAAGTCAAAAAACTCCATGTATAAGCCATCCGATGAGAACTCGGCCAAAATATGGATTGTTTGATTGTGGAGAGGGACTCCCTATTCTTCATCGGTACCCTGATGAGTCTAACCACCAACAGACGAAACATATGCCCTCCAATGTAAAGGATGGGAGGGGCTCATTATATATATATATATATATATATATATATATATATATATATATATATATATATATATATATATATATATATATATATATATAGGTAAGGTTTACAGTGTGATTATTGTGTATTGAAATACGCAAACGTTTTTAATTATATTCTTTAGAACCGGGAACCATATTGAATTTAAATCTACCGAAGGCATAGATAGCAATGCAGTTATTTTTATTTAAATTAATTATAGTGGTTTCTTTTAATCTTCTATATTTTGTTACCAATTCTTTTAATAGCAGAAATATTTCCTAAATTAAGCGATGCAAAATTAAAAGAAGTCATATTTATTGTGCGTCAAATAAGGAAGCTTATAGGTGATTTCCGTTTTCAACAAAAAATAAATGAAAAGGAATTGGCAGCTTGGAAGTGTAGTTAAAGGATTTCTTGGCAACAATAAAGATGAAAACTATAAAAACCTCATAGGTGAACTCTTGAAAGCCTATGAAGATATACTAGGGTGTCCTTAAAAATACATTTTTTTCACTTCCATTTGGATTTTTTCCCAAAAATTTGGGTGCAGTAAGCGACGAATAAGGAGGTTTCATAAGGACATCTGGACGATGGATGCAAGATACTAGGGACGCTGGAACCCATCTATGTTGAGCGACTACTGCTGGTTTTTAAAAAGAGATGATGCTACCGAACCACGTTACTCCACTTTACTTTACCACTCCACTTTACTCTTTATTAATTGATTCTCAGGCTTCTTTGGTCGCCTCTATACCTGACATTTATCTACTAGATCGAGAATGGATCTGCATCCAACAATCGAATATCTCATAGTTCTAAGAGAACAGCGAAGGTGATCTGAGCCGAGCTCCTGAAGAACCACAACTAATAGTGCTCGCACAATATTTAGAGATCTAGACTTTGGAGACGATTTCTTAAAAATGAATATAAAAGTTCTTAAAAATGATTCCTTTATCAGTCACCTTTTTCTTTCAGGAGACTGCATTTTGTTTTTTTTTCTCTCGAAAATGAGTGAAACTTGTGAAAAAATGCCGAATCGATAAAGCAGTATGGTCAAATCAATAGCCTTTAGAAAGATGATTAAATGAGAGGAAATTAAGTTGTTAATAATTAAAAACACAAAAGAAAATATTATGATGTACTGATACAAAATATATTTATAATTTGTCACAAATAAATAAAAATACACAATCTATTCAGTTTTCATTGTTTTCATCCTCATGATTACGTCTGCTAGGTATATCAGGCAATTCGATGGCCTCCTGAGACACCGATCTCGATTGGAAATAGGGATATTTCGATTTTGCCAACCATAATTCCAGCCTTAAGCTTGGATCCAGAGTTAATGGTAGAGGTTCTGGACTACTCCTCTTCTTCAGATAGTTGAAACAACAAGTTCGAAAATGTCTGGTACCACAGGCAGACTGGCATTCAGAACCGCAAGAATTACAAGTCTCTACTGCTCCCCACACCACTCCTGCAAAAAATTATCTGGGGTTATGCAATAACCAAAAATTGTTGTAAGTTATGCAACTAAAAATAAACATCTGTTAAATCGTGGTAAATAACATTATCTTTTTCGTTAAAAAAAAAATTCTCAACATGCAATTTTTATATTTTTTACATGAATTACATTAGTTGCAAGTATTGAACTGGCTCAAATGTTATCATTTTGTGCAGATTGAACAGAGAGAATTTAAAATAAAAAAAAAACACGATTGATGCCGACAATTTCTCAAGAAAGTTCGATAGGTAATAAAAGTAACAAAGAAATATTAGACATCTCTACATAGACCATGACAGTATATAATACAGTATGGCTAAAGGACACCAGAAATGACATGACAAAGAGATCTCTAACTAGAAGAGCGGTAGCGGTTTCAAAATTTCAAAAGAATCAATCGTTACAGCTTTTAAGAATTAATATTTATCCAGTAACATTCGTCTCTTCATAACATGCATCAGGTGGGGACTGTATAACTTCGCTCTACAAGAAATAGGCCAATATAATGATAAGAAATAGAGGGCAGGTAGACTGTACAGTTTTGCAGAACACAAGAAGAAAATATGTGTATGTTTTCTGGTATATCTTATAGAGTTAAGGCTATAGTAATTGTTTGTTAAGGCTATAGTAAGTGTTTCATAAGTAAGCCACTGTAGAACCTGGTGCAAACAGTCCGAAGAAATACAATACAATGAATGAAAATGGCTTCGTTGATTTTCAAAAGATCTTTCGTTTGCATCAGACGTTAACAATAGACAACCGTACAATGTATTTCTAATAATAGCACACAAAATTCAGTCACATGGTGATAAATCAGGACCGTATGATGGATGATATATCAATTCCATTTTTTTTCTTGAAGAAGTCTATTACTCGAGCGACCGAGGTGACGAGTCGACAGGGTGTCCCATAATTTATCCGCCATAGAGCAACTGGTGATAGTAGAAATCAAAATAGAAGCATTTAGTCAATAAATGTGTTCAATTCTTCTATTGGAACCTTTGGTGTGAAACACTAAACTTGAAGAGATTTACCACTAAACACCAAAACACTTTTTTGAACTGCTTGCAACTGAACTTGAACTGCTTGCATCATCAGGAGATGATTTAATCTAATTCTAAAACTAAACTATGTTCTATTTATATGAAAACCATAACTAACGAAGCGTGTAAAAATCATGAATTGTGAAGTGTAATAATTAAAAAAGTTGACTGAAAGGAATCGGTCCTTTATCCCGGTTCATGATTTTCTTACATTTTTCTATTTGAATGCTTTCATATGCATCCAAAGCCCTATTATTATTAACAGTTTTAATTAGTCTTAAATTACTAATATCTATACTGTGGTCATGTTCGATTGCATGTTGGGCAATACAAGATTTTTCATTTCTCCCATATCTAATGTGGGCAATATGTTCTTTATATCTTGTCAATATGGATCTTTTTGTTTGCCCAATATACCTTCGATCACAGTCTTGACAACTAATTTCGTAAATCCCCGAATTTTCATGCTGCTCTACTTTATCCTTTGGATTACCCAGAACTTTTCTTAATTTATTATATCGTTTGTACACACACATCAGTTGCTCTATAGCGAATAACTTATGGGACACCCTGTATAAGAGCGGGCATTATCAAGATGAAAATAATGTGACGATGTCATACACCATCAGTAGCTCCTCAGTTGAATAGTTTATGTAGTAACATCCACTTATTAACGCGAGCTTATTTTGAGCTTCGCTCAAATTGTATGGGATCCATCGACAACCAAATCTCCATACAAAACCTAGCCATCCAGAAAAATTTCCACGAAATAGTATAATAAGTTCAAATAAGACAAAGAATGGATTTTAAAATTAGGATTGTTCTACAAGACTTCAACTCAATCAGAAACGTCGAGGTCAATGATTAGTGATTCGATAAAGGTTCTCTAAGATAATCTTTTTCTAAAACCATATCAGGCTACAGAATATTAATCCGTTTGTACTTTACAAGAAAATCTTGCATTGGATTGATAAGGATTCATTTCATAGTTTGATATTTTTATTGTAATAGTTTTTTTATGATGAAATATAGGTAAAAGCCCAAAGACCTTCTAACAATAAATATAGACAAAATTCACCATAACAAAATTGAGGTTGTGAATGCATTTACTTATCTGGGAAGCAAACTATAATAGAACAAAACAACTTCACAGGAGATGTCAGAAATCTTACTATGAAGGTTAACATAACTGTTACTCCATGGAATCTGCCCTAAGATCTAAACTTATATAAAAAAACGATCTATGATATACTCATTCGGCCACTTTCAACACTTGGAACCTCACAAAGAAAACCGAAAAGATGCTTGCAGTATTTGAAGAGAAGATTACTTAGTGCTGTGAATGATAACAGAATTCGGAGAACCAGGTATAGGTTCAAACTCAAGCAGAGAATCACTGAGAATCTCTCACTGTCAGAGATCAATCCGGCTTAAACGGAAAGGTTCACTGGCCAGAATAAGAAAAAAGAAGCTAGTTTTATCTCATTTGTCTTGAAGACTAAATATATATAATTGCACTATACAAATAAAAATTAAAAGTAATGAATTGTTAGGGACGAATATATTAATTTTATAAAAGTATATATATATATATATATATATATATATATATATATATATATATATATATATATATATATATATATATATATATATATATATATACATATCAATGTGAAAAGATTACTTAAAGATCATCAATCATACCTAGAATTATAAAGGCCACTAGAAGTTCTTTATTCATCATGGACAATTCGAAACCAGAAAACACGGGAGCACTTTCTTAGAGAGTACGTCTTTAAGGCCTTATCAAGTTGCCCAATATTTTATATATAAACTGCCAATCCTTTGATGTTTTTCTAAAGGTGGGGGTAATCTACATAGACGTTGTGCTGTATGATCGGTCTGCAAATATTGGGTTGGCCAAAAGATAAAAAAAATTGCACAAATTTCTTTGTTATTTCTATTTGTTTTAGTAATATTTAATAATCAGAATTTTTTTTTATTATTATTATTTCGTATATTAGCAATCAGAATTACAATATTCTATAAGCTAATGTGATGGCTTGAGGGCTAGACTTCCCTATATTGGCGTGATGAGCTGACTCCCCCAACGACGAGCCCCCATTATCCTTCTATCAGGTCTGTTGGCCAGTTTCTTTTTAGTCTTCGATTATTTGTTGGATTCAAAACAGGCTGTAGTAGGGTGTTAGGATGGCTTTCCAGTTTGTGGTGATATTTTATGCTGCTGCTCTTGATCACGTCCTTAACATAGGGTATCTGGAGATCTTCGTGAAGAGTGTGGTTTGATATGACCAAGGTGCGTCGGCAATCATTCGTAATATTTTGGACTGACATCTTTGGATAATGGCTAAATTTGATTTACTGGTACATCCCCAAAGTTCTATCCCATAAATCCAAATTGGCTTAATAATAGCCTTGTATAACAGAATTTTGTTATCTAAAGATAAGTTAGACTTTCTTCCGATAGGCCAGCTCAATTCTTTTACTGTTAGGTCAATTTGTTTTCTTTTTTTGACTATATGGGTTTTCCACGTAAGTTTACTGTCCAAGTGTATACTTAAATATTTTGTATTCGTGAATGTTGGGATTTCTACGTTATTAAAATGTAAGCTAGGGCACTGCCCTTTCCTGAGGGTAATGTTGACTTGCGCTGATTTTGTCTCATTTATTTTAATTTTCCACTTTCGAGTCCAGGTTTGAATTAGGTTCAGGTGGGTTTGTAGTTTGTTTGAGGCTTCGACTGGGTTTATATTTGATGAAAGTATGACTGTGTCAACAGCAAATGTACCAATTGTGGTGTATTTTGTTATTGGGAGATCAGCCGTATAGAGTACGTAGAGCAAGGGGTCGATAACGCTGCCTTGTGGAACTCCCGATCTAATGGTATATTAATGTATAATAATATAATAATTATATAATGGTATATGTAAATACTCAGAATGGTTTTCGAAAGAGAAAATCTACCATTAGGGCGATTTATCAATCGCAAATGTTTTAAATTCAGTAAATTGTAATAAGTTAACCAGAGTCATGTGTCTTGATCTAACAAAAGCATTTAACAGCTTGAATCATGATACTCTCTGTGCAAGACTTGAGACTTGTGGTGTTCGGGGAAATGCACTTATGTTAATAAAATCATATCTAAAAGACTGAACCTAACAGGTAGTAGAGACTGATTGTTGCGGTAGAGCTATTGTGTCTGATAAGGTTTGTGTGACAAAAGGAGTTCCTCAAGGTTCTATATTGTGCCCACTATTATATATTATTTATACAAACCAAATTCAAAACATTTCAGAACAGCACATAGTACTCTATGCGGATGACACAGTATTGATTGATTGATGATAGCGAGGATAATTCCGACTTAATACTCGAGAATGTTGGGAGATCGTGTCGAATTCTTGATGAATACTTCTTGAAGGTGCTTAAAACCCAGTCTATTGTATTCAGCAATAGAAAGAATCACATTATTACATTTATCTATAAAGACGTTAAAATTCAGTCTTCTGAACAGGTGTGTTTCTTGGGCCTTGTGATTAATAGAATGCTGAACTGGAGAGGACACGTGGAAAAAGTTGCTGCGGGCTTATCTCGGTATTACTACGCACTAAAAATCATAGCTCAGAATGTTGGTTTTGAGGGGTCACGAACGGTTTCGCACAACTAACTGCGGCGACCGTTTACCACAGGATGGCGTGGCTGCATGTGGTTGCAGCCTCCATTCGACATGGCCAATTTAAATGGTCATGGCTTTAGTTGTTCCTTCATCTGCTTTTCAGGTGTCCAGCTTGAGCCCAAACTCAGTCTTGGAGGATGAATGAAGAATGTCAAAGCACGACGTGGAGCACGGGTGAACTTCCTTAGCTTTTTAATCTATCTATATATATATATATATATATATATATATATATATATATATATATATATATATATATATATATATCTATATCTTCCTAAAACTGAAATTCTTCTGTCCTTAGCAAATTTATTAAACATAACCAGACTCTTTTTCGGGTTTAATTTTAAGCCAAATGGTTCGCTAACCTTTTGCAGCTCTTGTATGCATCTTTCCAGCTCTTGTGAAAGGAAAATGATATCATCTGCGAATTTAAGATGGTTTAAGTGTGCACTATTGATAAAGATCAATAGTGCCATAAAGATACCATCCTGTTCCCAATCCAGATTACGGAATACTTATTCAAATCAAGCTGAGAAAAAAATAGGCGATATTGCGTCACCCCGCCGTGCACCCCGCTCTACATTAATTCCAACTTCAAGATCATCAAGGTGAACTGTCGCTGTAGCTTCATCATATATCGATACCAGTAAATTTACATATGCTTTGTCTATCTCCCTGATTAAGTCAAATGCTTTTTCATAGTCGATAAAAGCCATGCTTTGTGCCTTTCTATGACCTGTTGTACAACTTGAATGTGATTCATTGTACTGAATCCACTTCTGATCATGGTCGTGCATCATTCATTTTCTTAAAATTCTTTTAGATATTATCTTGGTGAAAACTTTGTATATTACTGATAGGATCTTATTTGACGGTAATTTTTTAATTCTTCTGGGGCTCCTTTTTTATGTAAAATAATCACTTCAGCATTTTTCCATAAGCCTGGTACTTTTCGCCTTAAAGTTCCACCACCGGCTTTTAGCACTTCAACAGTTACACTATCCCTTCCTAGAGGCATGCCGTTTTTCGTCGATTCTATAGACTTTGTCATTTCCTCCTCTAGGATATCTGGCATTTGTTCTTCTGTGGGTACTATTGTCTTTGACTGGTTCTGATCTTCATATAACTGTGAATAAAATTTTCTGACAACCTCTAGCAATTCCGTACGTGCTCTACACACTGTGGCATCTTCATGCATTAAGGCATATACATAAGGCCTAATACATTTGTGTCCCCTTCTTTCTCAGATTCTGTTTAGCCTTGTTAATTTCTCTATTTTTTGCATTAGATGCATGTTGAATCGGCGCGTTTCCTCTCTAATACGTTTTCTTACAGTTTTGCAGTTGCAGTTGCTGCTAAATGAACTCCCTGCATTCCTTATTATCCGTCGTTTTTTCATTAAATCAATGGTCTCGCTGGAGATTTTTGTTTGTTTGAAACATCTTTCTTCTTGTGCTATTGTTTTAAGCACATTGTTGACGATTTCTTCATATTGATATGATTGATATTGTTGAATTCTTTCGACAAAGTAATCTCAAAGTCGCTGCCCTTCTCCAACAACTTCCCAGAATCCATTTTGCCCATCTTTGAGCTTACCATTATTTCGGGCCCTCTTCGACAGTTAATCTTAACTTTTGCTTCCCACATTATAATTGTTAAGGACAGTACAATTGCAGAATGTTGTTTCGTTATTGGTCATTACGTAACCAATTTCACTTGTGAGACCAGATGGACTTTTCCGTGTCCATTTTCTGCTGATATTTTTCTTATAGAATGAATTCATAATATAAAGTTCTAGTCCTACAGGAAAATGAATCAATCTGTCACCTCTATTGTCCCGCTTACCAGTTCCATATGGGCCAGTTACATTTTCACCAATTCTTGCATGAAAATGACCCATCAGGATTTTGTGCCTACAACTCTCCTGGTCTAGAAGCTGGACCCCCTCATCATAAAATTCCTCAATTTTTTCATCCCTACAGGTTATAGTTGATGCATAAGCTTGGACGATTTGAAGCGTAAACTTTGTATTCAGCTGTATGACGCATATATATATATATATATATATATATATATATATATATATATATATATATATATATACATATATATATATATATATATATATATATATATATATATATATATACATATATATATATATATATATATATATATATATATATATATATATATATATATATATATATATATATATATATATGCGTCATACAGCAGGCAATTTGTACAGCAACAAGAAGAGAACACAAATATCAATTGCCCAATTTTCTGAAAAGTATTTAAAATACACATTTTTTAATTCAAGATAAAAAAAATTCTTAATTGGAAGACCTTATACGTGCTATTTATATATTGTTTGTCGATAACTGATCCACATTGAAACCTAATAAAAATTGCTTTATTTTGGTAAAAAAAAGTTTAAATTAAAATTTAGTCGCACGACTGATTTTTCGAAAACTTTTCTCGGAGCCTACACGGTTTCTAATTAGGATGGTCAAACTTAGATTGCCTCGAAAATTAATTTCGATACCGAGAAAATTAAGTTTTAAACAAGATGGCTGCCTGAAAAGGATATTATTTGCATAAAACATGTATCCAGATTGATTATTAAAGTTCTTTTACGCATTAAAAATTTGTAATTGCGCTTAGGCTGCAGGCTGATAGAGTGTATTCTATAATATACGTTATATTTTATTATTCATAGGATATACAGAGTAAACTAAAATGCAAGAACTATCGTGACATATAAAGACATATAAAGACATATCGTGACATATAATTGACATAGTGAGGTGGAGATTAGCACCATAAGTTGAAGAAGGAATCAGCGAATATCAAGCAGGGTTTAGAAGGGGATGCTCAACAATAGGTCAATGGTTCATGGTTCGACAACAGAAATTGGTACTACTTTATTCGAGATGTTCTTAGATTTCGAATAGGTTTACGATCGCGTACAATGAGCAGTAGTATACGAGGCCATCATAGAAATACCAGCTACGCTTATTAGATTAACCTGGAAAATTATGCTGAAATCCAAGGCAGTAGTAAAAATCCAACAACACAACACGGAAGAAGAACAGAAGAAGAAGAATAAGAGGAAGAAACTGGATGTGGATGATATAATTTGTGCACCATTTAGAGACTCGAATGTGCTTAAATTTGATCAGATGTGCGATGGTATATCGTTTATCAATTTTAATTGTAGGAGTCTAAGAAGGAACTTTGATTCCCTGGTGCTGTACCTTAACTATCTTACAAAAAAGCCAGATATAATAATTTTAACTGAAACGTGGATATATGATGAGGAGGTATCTTTGTATAGCATTGAGGGTTTTCAGAGCTTTTTCTACTGCAACTCTGAGAGTAGATCAGGTGGGTTTAGCCATTTATGTTGGTAATTCACTAACATGTGAGATGCAAGATATTGGTATATCAATTAAAACTTTTGATTATATTTCCATAAACATTGTAAGTAGTATATTACCATATTTTAGGAATTTATAGGTGTATAATAAGTATAGTATAATTTTTTTTCTTTATTTGGGTTTTTCGCCACGATCTAAAACTCAAAAAATATCAAAAATATCTGTTCTTATGTAAATAAAGAATCACTGGGTAAAAACAAAAAACCAAACGGAGACAAATTTCTCAGTGATTCTTTTTTTGTAATAAATTTGCCTAACGAACAAAATTTTAAAAATATAAAAATGTTCTAAAAAAATATACAAACTTTTAACATTAACGTTTCGGGAAGTATTCTCCTCCTGTTTTCAAAACGAACCTAAAAATAAAGTATATTAATTTCTATAAATTATGAAAAGATAGAAAATAAATATATTTTTTGTGTCAATGATACTTATATTGACAATTAGTTTTTAATGACAGTGACATACTACCAAAAAAAATATATATAGGTGAGTTTTACCGTGTGATTGTAATTGTTTATTGAAATTCTTAAATGTTTTTAATTGTATTCTTTAGAATCGCGAACCATATTGAATTTAAATCTATCGAAGGCATAGCAATAAATTTATTTTTATTTAAATTAATTATAGCGGTTTCTTTTAATCTTCGTATTTTGTTACCGATTCTTTTAATACTATTATGGAATTATTCCAATTGATTTTATGACCCGATTCCCATGCATGTTGACAAATTCTAGATTTATTTAAATTCCCCTTTCTAAGAAGGTTTTTATGCTCTTTTATTCTAACATCTAACAGTCTAGATGTCTCACCTATATAGAAATTGCCACATTCGCTGGGAATTTTATAAACCATATTTTTGGTATTTTGTTGTATGTTGTTTGGTTTAGTTTTTGTTAATAGAGATCTAAGAGTATTTTTTGTTTTAAATGTTGTTCTTATGTTGTATTTATTTCCTATTCTTTTAATTGTGTCAGAAATACCGAGGATGTAAGGAATTATGAGGTTAATTGTTTGAGAGTTATTATTATTGTTATTAATAACTTGTTTTTTTTTATTTTGCCGGTTTCTTGCAGAGACTCAATACTGCTTTAGGAAGGGTCTGGAAAAGAATCCAGCCTTGTTTCGGCTTACCAGTTACTTGCATAAAAACCACAAGGAAAGAAAATATGTTATGTATTAGAAAAGCTAGAAGTATTAGGGATAAGGGGGACTATCTGCAAGTGGTTCCATAGTTATTTTTCTGGAAGAACTCAGATTGTTAAAGTGGATGGGTATAAAAGCACAGAAAGATCAGTATTGTGTGGAGTCCCTCTGTGTTAGGCCCAATATTATTTATAATTTCAACAATTCTTAATTGTTTTTTGGAAAACCTATTGCCAAGCTTTAGAAACCATTTCAATAGCATTGAGCATGTTTATTGCTATTGGTGTGCTATTTTCAATGCACTTAAGATTACTGTTCATAAACTGTCGTTGATAATAAACTTTCCAGCTATGAATAACACCTGATTCATTGGTTGCGAACGGACGTAAAATTTGGTGGGAAAAAATACAGTTTAATGTTTTGTAGATTCGTAAGATGTGGATGGGCAGGGCAGTTATCAACAAGCAATAATATTTGCCCATTTTCTCTTATCAGTTGTTTGTTTCATCATCTTAATTCACTTTCGAAACTATCAGCGGTCATCTACGCTCGCTGGTTTGATGCACAATTTACCGATATTTTTTTACATTTTTAAAACACTTGGGTTTGTTAAATTTGCCAATAACTAAAAGTTTGCGTTTTTCAGTTCCGGTCATGTTTGCGTATACAAGAATGGTCATTTTTTCCTTCGATAGTTTTCCCTCGATATATTTTTCACCCTTAAAACTCAGTGTACGAACTGGAGCAAGTTTGTAAAAAAGACAAAGTTCATCGGCGTTAAAAAGATCGCTAACGTCATAGTTTCTAAAATGTGGAATTAATTTTGATTTAACCCAATCCATCGCATTTTCCAGGTTTACACTCGCAGCTTCTCCATGAATTTTACTAGAACTTATATTGTACCGCTTTTTGAATCTATGTAACCAACCCCAATCGCAAGAAAATCCAGCAACATTAAACATTTTCGCAAACTCTTCAGCCTATACCTGAAGAATGGACCCAGTAATTCATGCTTCTTTGATATGTAAACCATTGAAGTAATGCTTCATCGATGTTTTTTTGAACAGGTTTGATAATTTTTTTATCTTGTTTTGAAAGTTCGCAGAATATTATGTTTGTTTTTCAATATCGTGGACACTATTGCCTTTTTCGAAGCCCTGGATTTGTAGATGTGGGCTTGTTTAGCACCACTTTCTATCTCCTGAATTATTGAAATTTGTTCATCCATTGTTAACGCCAAACTATTTTACTGGAACTAACTTTGATTCATCCATGCTTAAAACACAATTCGTTTATAAATCCGCTTAGACACGATCACAAACAGCACAACTTTACTATACAACACCAACATGAAAACTAAAGTTTCTGAATAAAATTATCGGGAATAGGTCATTTAATATAAATACTTAACTCTAAGTAAATAATGCTGGACCTAATCGCAAACATACTGAGGTTTGTCTATCGCACAATATGTTACACAGGAAATTTGGTACTTTCTATCAAAAGTACTTAATAACGGGGTGTGTTATAAAAATGCATTATCTATTGAATGCTTCATAATAACTGCCGGAACTTAGTTATTCGGTACGTTATATCTGTAGATACGTAATAAGCGTGTACGTTATAAGTGAGCTTTACTGTATATGTAATTGTACAAATAATAATTATTTGAAGATAATTTTTAAAAAATGCATTACTATTGGTATGTATTATATTTATTGACATATTTTTAAAACTATATTTCCGTTACTTAAAACAAAATTAATATAAATAATATCTGACAACATTTTAATCTAACGTGATAACCAACTCCCCCACAGATAATGGTGAATTATTTTTGCAGAACATTGTCCTGTTATCCATCGATTATTTAAATATAGCAGGGTGGTAGTGCGCAGTTGGCGGTGGCGCTTCTAGCCGGAACTGCAACGCCATCTTCCGCATTAATGATAGACTGTTGCTGTTTGTGTCGATTTAATTCCAAGTTTGCTTCCTGGATGGCTTCCCACAGTTTCGCTTCCGACATAATTTGCCGAGAGAGGTCCTCAACTGCAGGTTCTTCACTTAATTCCAAAAGGCTATTGATGGAGTCTTCCATTTCTTCGCCGTCGGGACTGAGAGCAGGAAGATTAGAACGTTTACGTCCGCAACCTGAAATTATATTTTGATTATGAATATTAGAAAAATACCAACAAATTTCCGACACACCAAAAAATATCTATAGGGTGTAAATGAAAGTACTCTTGTAAATTTAACAAACCATTCTTTTCGTCATTTTGAACAAAAATATTCCTTAAAACATGTATCCGAAATGTAACCATTTCCGCAGAAGACAGGTCAAAACTTTTTATGGTTCACATAATCGCCCAACTGCACGAGGTATTCGGCGAATTATCGACAAATTCAAAACATATTTCACGCTGTTTGATATTAAAAATAAATAATACAAAACAAAATTATCGCTGTTGTTGCTAGCATTGTTGATAAAGATCCAAATTTATCAATTCGTTAATGAGGTTAATGAGGAGTATTGATCTGGAGAGGAGACATGACGGCTCCAGATGTCATACAGCCAATGCAATAATCAATTTATTGAGGGATAAATTCGGTAAGAAAATTATTGCGAGGAGTGGACCTGTTAATTGGCCACCAATGGCAAGTGATTTAAGGGGTTATGTTAAATCTCTTGTCTATGCCGATAAACCAGCAACTATTGCAGCCAACACAACTCGGATAGTTGCAGACATAAGACCTCAATTGCTTCAAAAAGTGGTCGGAAATTGGATTGACAAAATGCGCTTTTGTCAGAAGTAGCCGCGGAGGACATCTTTTCGATTGGTGATTTAACAATTTTGCAATTTTTGCAATTTTTTTGTGGAAACCCTTAGGTTTTTGACCGTTGTTCTAAGAAACTTTTTCTTTCAAATGATATGAGGAATTCATTCAAATGATATGAAGTTAAATTTACGAAAATTATTTCTATTACACCGTGTATATACACCAAAAAAAAATTCTAGAATAATACCAGTAAAGGCGTTACAGAACGGTCTCTTCTTCGGGTCTAAAATAACCTTTTCTCTTGTATTGTAGGGCACCATCTGTAAAGTTAATACAGTTCGTGAATTTAAATTACAATAATTAATTAACATTACCCGTTTTGGAAGAAATAATCCCTCAGATTCACTTACTAACATTAAGGAAATTGACCATATACAGACAAACAGCAAAATGTGTGCAGACATATCTACAAAAAAAATACATACTTATTCACTATTTACGATTAACAGAGTTTAAAAGACCGAAGACAAAAAAGTATTTGCGCACCCTAATTTTAGGGATGTAGTACAAATGAAGTCGAAAATTATTTTAAAAAAAATGTAAATATACCAAGAAATGACAACATAGGAAATAGTTCATTTGAAAATATCAATTATACAAATAATATCTTTAACGATAATGTTTGAAACTGTAAAGAAAATATTTGCATACCGTCAAGTACCAGTACTAATTTTTGTAAAAATCAATTTCCATGAACACCTCATTTATTTGATACTAGCAGAACCCGGCAGACGTCCTGCCAGTGTATATTTAGTTACCTCTATATATCTAAAATGGATGGTCTGTATGTAATGTAGAATCTATAAAGCGTTGTCGAAAATTGTAGAAAAATGAAAGATTACTCATATTGATAAGATTCTATTATTTTTATTATTATTTATTATTCACGTATGAGCCCTGGCAGACCACGCGAAGTACAGTTAGAGGCGTTTGTTGTTAGCCTTCCTTTGCGCCTATACTAATTTCATTCTTTCGCTATGAGCTTTTTTCCTTTCGTCAGACCAAGTAGTTTCAACCTTCCTACATTTTTCTCTCTGGCCAACCTTCCAAACGTTAACCTTGTGTCTGAAATAGCATCTATCCTGAATTTTACTTTGTGTAATATTTGCTGATCTTAAGTCCTCTTTAATTGCAGCAATCCATTTAATTATTTCTACTTTAGCTCTACTCATATTTTCATAAAATTCGACTATTTGTCTAGTTAGCCTATTCGGATTCATCCGTTTCATGTGTCCGTAAAGCTTAAGTCTTCTTTTTCTCATACCGCTATGTATATCTGTGTAGTGTTTGATTTCTTGGTTTTCTCGTGCTAGTCGGTATGTTGTGCTATTTATTTGTTTGGGGCCTAAGATTTTTCTTATGATTTTTCTTTCCTTCTTTTCAATGTCCTCGATGTCTCTCTTTCTATTCAAAACGAACGTTTCTGCCCCATATAGACATTCTGGCTTAATAACTGTATTGTAATGTCTCAGTTTTGTATTTTTGGCTACTTTTTCCAACCCATTTTCCATGATTATTTCACCCAAATATTTGAATTGAGACACTCGTCTGATGTTACCATATTTTGTTTTTAGAAATGGTGTTCTTAATCTGTTGCAGGTCATGTATTGTGTCTTTTCAAAGGAATTTTGGAGTCCCACCTTTTCTGCTGTTTCTTTTAGGATTTCAATCTGTTTTTGTGTCGTTAATATATCTTGAGCCAACATTGCTAGATCAGCAGCAAAAGCCAGACAATCAATTTTGATCTTGGTTCTCCCCAGTTTAAAGGGCTGGTCAATATTCAGGGCCGACTTTTTTTCACGCCACTCCTATATTACTTTTGCTAGAATACAGTTAAATAAGAGTGGCGAGAGTCCATCCCCTTGTCTCACTCCAGCTAATTGTCCATTTTCCTTTTGGAAGCAAAGACTTTGGGGTTGATAGCCTGTTAATTTAGTTTTAAATGTTTTGTAAAAGTTTCGGGTGTTATTTTTTGGAAATCTTTTTCAATTTCATTAAATTGGTTGTTTTTATATTTTCTTGTAGTTTGTCTAATTAGCTTCGATGTTTATTTTCTAACTTCTAAAAAGATGTTATAATTTATTGCTGTTTTTTGATTGTTCCAATCTTTGAATGCTTTACTGCGGCTTAATACTGCTTGCTCGTAAACTTCATCCCACCACGGATGTTTTATACGTTTTTGTAAAGGGACCAACTTTAAGGTTGTTTTAATAAATTTTTGTTTCAATTCTTGCCAGTTTTGTGCTGGTTGTTTATCAAGTTCTTCTGTTAAGGTTGGTTTTATTTTCGTAGGGTTGATCTTTGGTATTAGTGGTCTCTTTTGAATAAGTTTTCGAGGTTTTAAGCTAAGTTTGATTATATTCAAGTAGTGATCCGTGTCTATGTTAGCTCCTTTCCTGACTTGAACATTAAAAATCTCTTTATATTTGGGGTACGATATGGCAACATGGTTAATTTCAAATTCACCCATGTACGTGTTTGGGCACCGCCAGGTCTTTTGTTTCATTATTTTTTTTCCTAAAATGGATTGACATTATTTTTAGATTAAACTGCGAACATAGTTCAACCAATCTTCTACCATTATGGTTAAGTCCATTTATGAGCGAGAAAACTGCCGACTGTTTTCCTATACTTTCTTTCTTTCCCTAGTTGGGCGTTGAAATCACCCAATAGGAGTTTAATATGGTTAGAGGGAATTTTAGAGATAGTCTTTTCCAGAATTTCCTAGGACTTATTTACTTTTTCAGGATTAGATTTATTTTCTTCGTTAACTGCGAGGTGTGCATTGATTAATGTATAGTTCTTGTTAGCACACTTGAGGGATAGTGTCATAAGTCGATTATTTATTGGCTGGACATTAGTTATAGAACCAAGAATGTTTTTTAAGATAGCGAAAGCAACACCGAAATGTTGTGTATTTTTGAGTATTCTTTTGTCCGTTTTACTTTGCAAAAGTCTGTAGTTGCCGAATTCCAAGGTGTTATCATCTGTCAATCTGGTTTCTTGCAAAGCTAAAATTTGGATTTTTTGCCGATTCAATATTCGCCCAAATTCGTGTAGTTTTCCTGGACGCAGGAGAGAATTGATATTTACCGTTCCAAAGAAAGTTTTTGTTCTCGGTTTCAGACGTTGGCTAGAGGTCTCCAACTCCCTCTGAAAGATTTTGCGTTTAAGCCCGGACGTCCCGAAGAATCCGAAAATCCGGTTGTACCAGCAAAGCTGGCAGGGGATTATCTATCTCCTGAGGTAATTTTGTAATTACTAGAACGCTTCATCTTGTACTTTGAATTAAAGGTTTGAACCATGACGGTTCAGAGGTTAAGACTGGAGGGGTTAGTTCCAGAATTTAAATATCAGCCGCACCACTGGCGAACAGACGTTGACCACTCAACCGCTTGATACAAGTCAGACGCTAAGTGGATTTAGTTTTTTGTTGCTTTAGTTCGGGGCTGCTTATTTTGAGATATTCGCAGCTGTCCATTAATATCTAATAAAATTTTCACTATCCACCACCCGTGACCCGTCCAGTACCTTAGGCGTGGTATACTGGATTATTTTTATTGTTTTTTTATTAGTATAACTTGATAATAAATTATATACATTTTTTTTTTAATAATTCAAGTGAACGAATAATATTGTTTACTATTCCACTCGCTATAGAATAAAACCAACTTAAAGTAATTCAAACTAATACTAACATCTAACGTAACGCAGGTGGATTTTTTTTTTTGAGAAAAAAATGGTATAGTTCGGACTGGGGCTCGAACACAGTCGAGAGCTCTGTCTAGTTAAGCTACCTGCCCTATACAAATTTCCTTTCCCTTTTATCTATATCTATTGAGCCACACTATCTTATCGTACAGTAGCATTTTTAAATTTAAATACTATAAGCAGGGAAATATGTAGTTAAGATATAGAAGTTGATGCGCTACAGTCCCATCTAATAGCGAGATACGACAAAGTAGATAGAGCGAAAATATTCACCGTATTCAAATACCTAAAAATTGTATACGAATTTTCATAGCGATCGGTTATACGGCGTCGAAGTTGATGTTTTGCAACGCCATCTAGTGGCAAGTTACAACAAAATGGATAGCATAAAACCTTCTCCATGAAAAAAATACTTAGATGTTCCACCTTTCATGGTGATCGGTCAAACGGTGTCGGAGTTTATCGATCTCATATATTACAACTTTCAAACGTCTGGACATTGAGCCAATTATTTTTTTTTGTAATATCTGTTCCATGCGTCAAAAATTACTTTTATTAGATGCTCCTCGTTCTTAATTGTGACTTCACGGAATTTTCTATGGGATTAAGGTACGGTGACTGAGGTGGTGTGAGCAACCTTCCAATTGCACTATAGAGGAGCTACTCCTTGGTTACATTAGCTCTTTGTTTAAAGTTGTTATCCTGTTGGAAAGTCCCTTCCGACCCTAATTTTGCAGCACAGTCTCGCAGGTTACCTCGAAGCCCTTCAATATAGATATAATAATATGTATAACTCCATTGTAAGACATGCACCCCCAAACCATAATATTATCATTAACTGTATTTAATATGTTCTCTCTATAAGGCCTTGTATTCTTCTTCTGCCATAATGTTAAAATGTTGGCTAGCTTAAAGTTCAAATATACTCTCGTCGAAAAAAAAAAATTTGCTACCAAAAATCGGAAGGTTTGTCTTTATATTTTTGTGCGAACAAAAATATAGACTCTTTTCATTTTAGACCCGTTTCCAATCCACAAATTCAAATCACTTGCTATACTGAAATCTGACTGTAAACTATAAGTAAAAAGTAAGTCTGCAAAAATTAGTAAGTATAATAAGGCATACTAATCCTCACGGTGCATGTGTTTCCACTGAAACAGTATGTTAATTGGTATTGATTGAAACAACTATGTTTTCATGTCACATACCTTCCTGTTATATTTAGAAATAAAAAACATATTGGGTTCACTTCGCCATGATTTGTGATATGATCCCGATTTTTAGGAATTGCTTAGTATATATTGGCTAGTTTGTTCAATAGTTTTATCTCCCTGTTTTTGTTCGGGATGTTTAAACTTAGCAAATAGAACCAAACGAAAAAAATAAAAAAGTACGATTAGCATGGGTAGCTTTTATAAAACTACTTTATCTCCCTATTGGCAGACCGCCAAAAATGTGTAATCTTAACTGCCGCTTTTATGAGTACATTGACATCTCGTCAGAGTGCGCATAAAGCAGGTGTGATAATCGACATTAAAAACATTAGACTTAACACCTTCCAAACTAATTAAAAATATGGGATTAGAAATAATATCAAACGTTATTTTTATATTTCAGTAAGACAATGCTCCCGTGTATACGGGGTTAAAAAGTATTTTCAACGGGAGAATATTCTCATTTTAGACTGGCCAGGAAAGTTTCCAGATCAAAATATCAACAAAAATGTTTAGGCCATAGTTAGCTAAAGAAGTGTACAAAGATTCGAGGCAATTTCAAACTCAAGATGAAATAAAAAAAGGTAATTGAGGAAGAATGGGTTGGACTTGCTCAAAATAACATCAAAGGCCATTACTCTATCTTCCTAGTCGAATAATTGCAGTTTTAAAGAAGGTTCACAAGTTATTAATTTAGTAAAGTAATTATAAATATTTTTAATAAAGTTATTTTAGACAAATAAAAACTGCCCTATTTTTTTGACTCGCCTTAAAATTATTATTTGCAAATATTTCAGATGTAACATTCCTAATCCATATCAATTTATCAGGTATTTTTCGGCAAATCAACCAAGTTACTAAATACAAGAAGGCATGAATAATTAGAACAAAAATTTAAAAAAACAGAAAAACTGTAATGTCCATCTTTTTGCCCGGGACCTTATATGGTGCGATCAGCGGGACGTCGTGCATTATGAGTTGCTCCAATCTGGCCAAACGGTGCTGACCGTGATCAGCAGTAATCACTTCATGTAAGTGACGTTTTAGAAAAAAAGTCTTATATAGGCAAGGGACGAAGGAGAGTCATTTTTCTTCAGAGCAACGTGCGGTCAGGTACAAAAAACGCCTCTGGAAATGATAACAAAGTTGGTCTGGATGATTTTGTCACAGCCGACGTATTCTCCAGACTTAGCCAAGTTTTTTTTTCGATTTGGGATTCCACAGTTATCTAAACGGCGGTAAAAGTGTGTAGAAATGAGCGAGATTTCTTTAAAATATTTAATAACAAGTTTGTGTTAGAGTTTTCATAAACAAACGTCAATGGCAATTAAAAACGGCCAAGAGTTAAGTGGAGAACCTAATGTACGAGTTCGTCATTCAACAAAACTTAATTTTTATTTCTTGAATAAAACACAGAATTTGCGTTGATTTCAAAAAACTTTTTATTGATAATGGAAGCATAGTAAATGACATTTAAGCACGAAAGAATATCTGCCAAATGACCACCTCTTGCAGCTCCATAGATATCCACTCTTTTGTCAAAATTTTGGATGACATTTTGGCATAACCGTGACTCTATCTCATCAATGACTCGAATAATTTCATCCTTTAGTTCAGGAATCGATTGTGGGTTGTTCTTATATACCTGGGTTTTTACGTAACCTCAAAGAAAATAGTCCAATGGTGTCAAATCACTCGATCTTGGTGGCTTTAGTTCCTGTGTTATTTGAACCTTATATGTCTTCAGAGCTAAATCATTTCGTAAAATACGCCATGTTGTGGATTCACTGAGTCCAAATTATTGTGGACGTCGACTAATGGAAATTTCTGAGTCTTCAGCAACATTTTCACGTACCAAATCAATATGTTCTTGGGAACGACCACTACGAATATATATTGCTCTTCTTTTATCTTCCACCAAACCAGTTTCTTGAAGTTTTTGAATAATTGGATTGATAGTAGTGCTTTCAGATGGACGATTGTGCAACCCGTAAATATCACGTAATTTTCTAAAAATATTTTTCACTGAACGTCCAGTTTCATAAAATAATTCAACCATTTTAACGCGTTATATTATGTACGACTCAATTTTTATAAATGCCATACATTACACTTTTGAAATGACACTAGACATTGACACTTCACAACGCTATCTGTGTTTTATTCAAGAATTAAAAAAGCCGCTCAATTTGAAATACCCTTTACGTTATTTTCAATATTATTATTTATTAACCCACAAAAATACGAAACAATAAATCCAAATCCAAATTAATTGTTCAATATAAATGCACATCAATTAATGTTACATTTTCGAAGATATTTTAAAAGAATGGACCTAGAAACTTTTTGATTTGACTTGTAAGTATTTCAAAGTGGATTAGAAAACTTTAGCATCGATTAGCAGCTTCAGGACGCTTCGTTCCCCACTCCCTTCACCCTCGCACTTTGCCTTCATCTACAAAAGCCTTTTTTAATATGTCCTTTCGAGTACGCCGCCGAAAGCAGGACCCCCTCTCGTAAATAAATTTTATATATCCCGTGACTTTTAGCTTCACACAATTACTTATTATCAGGACGAGTACTGGAAGGGGCGGCCGCTTGTAGAACTAAGTGGCATTCACCCCCCGCATTCCACGCAGCGGAGGCCCGAGAGTGTTTCATTGTAGGGAGCCGCAGGGGGGCCCCGGGACCAGGCCAATAAAGTAGGACCATTTATCACTGTTAATAATTCTCTTCTGCACTGCTTTGATTTCTCACATTTTACAACTTGTTATTGTGCCTCGTTAAATTCCACCGAGGTGGCTGTGGAACGGAACCGTAATGGATGTTCTTAATTAAATTATTTTTTATTGGTTTTCGTCTATAATTTCATTCAATGATACGAATATTTAAAATATTTCTAGCGGTTTGTTTGCAAGGTGTGCTTCATAACTTAAAAACATCGTTAAATGTAAATAGAATAACAGCTGCCATTATACCATCACAATTTTTCCTTTAGAATATTTCAGCTGTAGAATTCAATTGCAATTTATACAAATAACAAAAGTTTTAGTTTTTTAAATTTAACTGAGGTAGCCGATCCTTAATGGAAATTAATTTTAAATAAAAAAGCAAAGATTAATATCTAAAAATTTCCACTATATTTAAAATTGTATGTATAACAATCTTTTCGACACACTGTGCCTTTTTAAAATACATGTTAAACTAACAGTGAGAAAAGTAATTACAACCTAAATTGCCCATCGACCTAATAATACCATAACACATGATAGCGGGGAAATCCATTTTTTATCAACGTCTAGGAGGGCAATATAAGTTTAATAACGGTGAACAATTCAAGTCTAACTGGTCGTTTAGCAAAATATCCAATTTTTTTCTTATTACTGTAATTGATTCTCATTATGTAACATTTTAAAATTATCATTGATAGCATACTTTCAATGATAAGTAATACTAGCTAGATTGAAAATAGCTAATAAGTAAAATTCAAAAGAAAGCATTTACAAAACAAATATATAATCCATAATTGGGCCGACGAAAAAATTTCTGGCTACACAATGAAAAATCAGGTTTCAATTTTCAAGGCTACTTCTTTATTCGATACTGTTTCACGGAAGTTCAAGGCACTTTAAACAACGTTTTTCTAATTCCGCATCTGTTTATACTATTCTCAAGTCTACAACTAATTTAGTCGATTCAAAGACGACAAGGAGAGACCCGTTCAAGAATATGATGTACAATATATTTACTTCCCACGGCCCGAATATATCTCGAAACAATTTAGACGTTGCTGTCCGAACATTCTCGCACCAAGAGCAGCGTCAGTCATCAATTTTTGGATCGAAAAGGTATTGTAATTTATGATCATGCCCCCTATTCGCCAGATTCGTTTCCCTGTAACTATTTTTTGTTCTTAAATTTTAAAATTCGTATTATAAATTCTGGTTACAAGGACATTGGTCATATTGAGATAGCCCTGGCTACAGCATTGAAGAAGATATTAAAACAGAAGTTGAAGCACTCCACTGGTTCTTAATTGGAGTAATGTTATGTTTGATATACGAGGATACAGTGAAAATTCAGAAACTTTTCCGATAGATGGCGGTGTGATCACAAAGGAGATTGCCTTTATGAAAAGAAGCTTCTTCGTTCCAAGAATGTCAAGCAAATGTGACATTATGATTGCTTTGACTGCCTTTGGAAGCAAAATAGGTTCGGTATTTTTGCTATTTTTGCTAAAAAGTAATTTTCGTGTGTTAACTCAACAATACTTTTTGCGTGAAAAAACCGCACACACGGAAGAATAATTATATACCATATAGTACAAATTTTTAGATATTAATATTTGCTATAGAATAATTTGCTTATTCATTTTTACTTTCTTGACTCTCTGAATAGACAAAAAAACGAGCAAAAACAATTTTGGAGAGAATGAACTACGAGAATAGAATAAAAAGACAAGTAGTTTTCCGATAGATGACTGTACGATCGCAAATCGAGTAAATTCTGAAAAATAGCTTCCTTTCTATCCACGAATTTCAAGCCGATATAATGTTTAGTTTTGTTTTAACAGTTTTCAAAAGCAGATAATGCTCCGCACTCAGGACACCTTTTTAATGTCACTACTGACGAAATAGTCAACAAAATACAAGATATCGTATTAGCCAATAGTTGAATGAAGGTTAAAGAGCTTGTTAATATAATACACATCTCAGACAAACGCGAACGGATGAACTTCATGGACATTTAAGCATAAGGAAGGTTTGAGTGCGATCGGTTCGGAATTTGCTCAATGCGGACCAAACATGGAATCGAAGTGATCACTTTGCAGCAGTATTTAGATATTTATAAGCACAATTCGAAGAAGTTATTAGAGTGGGAGTTAAAAAAGGGGTAAGCTAAGGAGACCCACTGTCACCAATATTATTTAGCTTGCTACTGCAACACGCAAGTAATAGGAGAAGCAGAGATCATGACAACTGGACTGGTATACAGAAGAAGATATCAATGCCTCACATTCGCAAGTGAGCTTGTATTGTTGGCTAGAAGTAAATAAGAAATAAAGGAAATGACGGCATTATATATCAATGAGAAGAAGATTTAAGTATATGAAATGGACTAAGAAAGAATTCAAGGAAAATAGGTATTTAACATTAAAATCGAAGGATCTGTAAGTTTAAAGAATTAGACCAGTTCGCATACTTAGGAACTAAAATTACCAGAACATTAAAACTCAACATATTTTCAGAAAAGCAAGGATAGGGATATATAAAACAGCAATAAAACTCATCGTTATCTATGCGTGAAAGTGAAACATGGACGCTAAATTAGACAGATAAACAAAATTGGAAGTGTGCGAGAGGAAGTATAAGGAGGAAAGGACATAGAAGGACAGAACTAATCAAGAATCAATAGATTTGTATAATATAAAACAAGCATGGTGGGTGTTATAAGAACCCAACAAATAAGATGGATGAACCGTTTAAAAAATATGCCATAAGCTAAATTACCTAAGTCTTTACTAATATTGAAAATCATGCAGGGATTAAATTATTTGTAAAAAAAAGGTTTAAAGGTAACGGAAATGCATAGTGAAATGGTAAATGTATTAGGGGAGTCTGCTCCTTCAAAAATAATGGTTTGTAAGTGGACAGGTGAGTTTCAACGTGGTCGTATAAGCCTGGCTGATGATCCTTGTTCTTGACGTCCAATAACTACAACTACTGAACAAATAATTAATTCTATACATGATATGCTTATGAAAGTTAGATATTTGACTTTGAATGAAATTGCTAATGCCATAGACATCTCAACTGAATGGGTGTTTCATATTTTGAAAAAAGAATTGGGCTTGAGAAAGTTATGTGCAAGTTATGAGCATTTGTTAAATTCTGATCAAAAACGACTTCAAGTAAAACTTTCTAACCAACATTTGGATTTTTTCGAAAGAATAACATTGATTTTAAACGTCGTTTT
Source organism: Cosmopolites sordidus (assembly GCA_031761425.1). Lineage (NCBI taxonomy): Eukaryota > Metazoa > Arthropoda > Insecta > Coleoptera > Curculionidae > Cosmopolites > Cosmopolites sordidus. The sequence continues at coordinate 603,636 of JARFXV010001304.1, read as the reverse complement.
GTAATTAGAGATATAACTTGGATTTACCACTATGATCCTGAACTGCGACAACGAACCGCAGAGTGAACTGAGCCCGGTTGTTCAGCTCCGAAGCAGCCAAAGTGGTCAAAATCGGCCAAAAAGGTTATGGCATCAATTTTTTGGGATGCAAAAGGCATTTTATTACTTGATTACCTTCAAACCGATAAAACAATAACAAGACAGCATTACTCAAACATTTTTGATCAATTGGATGAAAAAATTCATGAGAGAAGACCTGGTGTATCGAAAAAAAAGGAATTTTTCATCAAGACAATGCACCGGCTCACAGAGATGTTCTTGCAATGGCGAAATTTAAGGAGTAACACTAAAAATTGTTAGAGCTTCCACCATATTCATCAGATCTGGACCCCTCTAACTTTTATCTATTCCCAAACCTCAAAAAATTCCTACGTGGCGTTTTTCATGAAATGAAGAAGTTATAGCTGCCGTAGGTGAGTATTTTGCAGGACTTCCAGAAAATCACTTCAGAGATGGAATAGATGCATTGGAGAACCGCTAGAAAAATATATATTGAATAAGATATATATTGATTGAAATATATATTCCTCTTAAGGGAGAATATACGGAAGAATAAAGTCATTTTTTCAACTATAAACTTGTGTATCATTTCGGCTCTGCAAACTTTTCAATTAGTCTAGTATATACACCAAAAGAAAATAACTACGTCGCAGACTAAGCCAAATGTGGTGGCTCATTGGCCGTAAATCAAAGTTAAAATTAAGCAAGAAAGCATTCCTGTACAAAGTCATCCTAAAACCTACTTAGACATACGGTATTCAACAATGAGGCACCGCCAATAACTCCAACATCTCCATTCTACAAATGTTTCAGAACAAAATATTACCAACTATCGTTGACGCTCCCTGCTACGCCCCCAATGAAGTAAAGCAACGTGACACCCCCCTGGAATCTGTCGAAAAAGCTATTCATCTACTTAGTGTTAAGTACATCTTTGCTGGATTATGCCTATCGGCTACAGCCTTACCCCCGTCTAATCGCCCCGAAAGCCACTGCCCCCATGTGTTCTGTCCATCGAAAAGGCACTAGTAAACTAGTGGGGATCCTCTCCCCTGTGGTATGTTAGATGAGTTTCCTCATCATCGTTGGATGGATCACCGTTCAGCCGCTGTAACACGAGCTGTATTTTATTAATTTCTGATGTCAAAACTTGTTGCCCGGACGTGTCTGGAATAAGGTGGTTGAACATGAGTTCTATGGGAGAGCGTTGTAAAGTGAGCCCCCTACCCGAAGTCTAAAGTACAGTGAAAAAGTGTCAGTGCACTTTAATGTGTAAAGCTGTTAATACTTAGAGTCACCCAATTAAATGTGCCACGTTACAATGAAGTGCGCAGATTGAAACGACTTCTGCCATTCGATCTGACTACAGGTCTCAGATAAGCCTAGACTTTAAGACAAATGTATATATAGTCACACACATAAATATACTTTAGATTTAGATTTACACAATAGATTGAATACCATAGATTAAATTTTAAAGGAGATCACTCACTGGAGTGATACTCTATCTGACCTAAGAGTTAAATAAAATAACATCTCCAGAATTGAATAGTTACCATTTATAAAAATAAAAGTGTTAGTAAAAATAATTGTTTTGCGAGGAACCTTATTGTCTTTAATACTGAAGCTGAATTTTTATTTAAATGGATGGGTAAACAAACAAACTCGCTGTATATTAAATGAAGAAATCCCAAGGGAATCATTTTTTATCGTTAACAGGTTTTAAAAAATGCTTGCTAAAAGACTCACTCAAAGATAATCCCCCAAAGATAATTCCGAAATAAAACTATCTTTTCAAAACAAGATATATCGGGTTGTCCGGAAAGTTCGTAGGGATTTTATCAAGAGAAAGACACGCAGATAGCCTACGTAAATATGTATTTAATCTACTGTGTAATTACCATTATTATTAATAATGTTTTGGCAACGTAGTGGCTGGTAGGTCTGTAATGCCTTTCTGCTAAAAATATTAACACGTTGTTTTCCACCTCTTCCGTTTTAAAAGATTTCGCATTTAAAACATTTTGGAGGGACCGGAATAGAGGGTGCGATGTCCGATGAGCAAGGTGGATGGGGTAAAACATCCTAAATGAATCTCAACAATTTTTGGCGGCTCCTGATTGAACGTGTAGTCGTGCATTGTCATACTGAAACACGACGTCCTTCTTGTTTGCTAATTCTGGACGGTTTTCTTTATTGTTGCCTTCAGCCAATGTAATTGTGGACAGTAGAGGTCGGCGTCGATGGTTTGGTTGCGTGGAAGAAGCTCAAAGTGTATGGGTCGCTTGCAATCTGACCAAATGCAAAGCATAATTTTCTTCGAATGAAGGCCGTCTTTCAAGGTACTTAAAACCACTGACCCCGGCAACCCCCATGATTTTTTTTCGTTGCACGTTGTTATACAGAATCCACTTTTTATCGCCAATTACAGTGTTTGACAAATGGATCCTCAGAATTTATATTCAGCAAAAGATCTCACGAAGAGATTCGGTCCAGCACATTTCGCTCACTAAGTTTGTAAGTGACTTGTATGCAGCGGATGCTGCACACGAGGAATTAATAATTTGTAAATAAGCTTTATTAATCCAACATAGATTTTTGTTTGCAAACGTTAAGAGTTAACTAATGGAAAATCCCTACTCTTTTGATGGCCAACCCAATACAATGTACATTCTACTGATAAATACAAAACATGCAAGTTCTCATGTTAATCGTTTAAAAACAGAACTATGTATGTATATAAGGAAAAAGAATAATGAATATTAAAAGCATACCTTTCAGGGTCAAACAAAGTTCGACTCAATACCACTCACGTCTGAAAATATCGACTAAGGCTCTAATCAGAAACTCCCAATAGAAAAATCATTTTTCCATTTATATAGTCACTGACTACCCCAAGCGTTATCGTAATGCGCAGTCAATATATGGAACAACACGACGGCCTCTTGCTGCAAAAGGAAAACGTTATCCATACTGCGTACAGTGGCTGTAATTGACATCGTTAAATAAGAACTTGCGGTCAAGACTCCCGCTGGCTGAGAAATTATTTTCAAGGGAAAAAAATTAAGTAAATATGCTCGGCGGGATGCTGTCGGTCGTTCGTCAAAAAAATAAGCAGCAGGATCATACTGAAGAACAAAAAAGCGACCTTCGAGAAAGGAGTGCAGAAAAAGGAGACGAAAATGGTTTAAAACTTAAAAATATTGCATATCTCATTATTTTAAATTATAGTAATATAAAATACGTAGATAATTTGTAAATTAATTTGTATCAATTTTTTGTATTGTATTTTCTTCATATTCATATTTACATTGAATTGTGCGAAAAGTACTTCCAATTTTCCAACAGATGGCTTTGTTATATGAGGCTTATTCGAAAAGTTCTAGATCTAAAGCCGGCACCACACGATGCAGTGAACGTTTGCCTTCAACGTTTGATTCAAATATTCGCCGATTGGCATGGCAAGTGCCCTGCTACACGGTGGGACGAACGTTTGATCCAATATATTTGATTCCAGTGTTGGTTCAATTTTTAGTAGAATTAAGGTTTTTTAATTAAAAGTATAATTAAAATTATTTATTGCAATGAAACGATTAAAATGACGCGATAATAATGACGTAATATATATATATATATATATATATATATATATATATATATATATATATATATATATATATATATTTACATTACAGAAATCTTTCACCCTTTCTCCACGTGGTGCCACCGATCGCCTTCGCTGAACTGTCAACCATGCGACGTCACGTGTCTCTCGGGACCGGTTTCTAGCCTTTCAGCCGAGCTCTAGAACCGTGGAGGGAAAATATTACAGAAATCTTTCACCCTTTCTCCACGTGGTGCCACCGATCGCCTTCGCCGAACTGTCAACCATGCGACGTCATGTGGCTCTCGGGACCACGGTTCCATTACGCTACCTTGTAGGCATACCTGGTACTATACCCGAGGTTCCAGGCAGAATGTTACGAGCGATCCTGACTGCTACGAGCATTCGCCGTATGATGGCGTGAGTTGTGTGCGATCACGACCCGTCATTAAAATGGCCAGTTGATCTGGTCTGGCCTCGATTGCCTCTCCGAACTGCTTTCCTTGCGTTTGTCTAGAGCTCGGCTGATGACGGCTGAAAGGCTAGAAACCGGTCCCGAGAGGCACGTGACGTCGCATGGTTGACAGTTCGGCGAAAGCGATCGGTGGCACCACGTGGAGAAAGGGTGAAAGATTTCTGTAATATTTTCCCTCCGCGGTTCCGTTACGCTACCTTGTGGGCATATATATATATATATATATATATATATATATATATATATATATATATATATATATATATATATATATATATATATATATATATATAATCTGTCCCTAATAATAACTGAGATGACTTAAAGTGACAATTGCTTTAACTGGGCGGCTACTTGGGTACATGAGCTTGACTAGCATGGTGGCGGCTTCCAATCATGGCAACTTTAACCATCTGTAAATAATCCATCAAATCCATCAAACTATTCTCCATCTACTATCTGTTACTTTAAATTTATTAGATCGATACAAATCATACTTTATCACAAGGGTGTTCACATATTCAATGAGAGAAACTCGTTAGAACGAACATCAGTTATAATAGCCATGACTATATATATATATATATATATATATATATATATATATATATATATATATATATATATATATATATATATATATATATATATTATATATATATATTATATATATTATAATAACCTGACAAACAAATCCTGACACTGAGGGGATAATGCGCAACAATGCCAGCTTCGGGTATGAACAAGGTGAGAGGGAGAACCGCACGAGATACTCTTCCAAAAAGCTAACAAAACATAATGGATATCCAACCATACTCTACGGTGTAACCTCTAGTACTAAGTTGTGCAATGGATACAAAGGGAGAACGCGTGATGTACTCGCTCCAGATACTAGAAAAGCAAAACAGCATTTACCCACTTCATGGCATTGAAGGATACCATGGATATCTCTCTCAATTAAATAATAATTCATATGAACATGCTGATGTCACTACTCAAACAATGTTTCGATATTCACTTAAATAGAAATCATTTAATATTAATCTTTAGATATTATTTAAACTTAACAGTAACATATTTCAATTGTACTTGAATATTTGGCAATAATAAGAATAGTATTTTGTAAGAAAAAGAAAAAGAAGTAAGGTTTAAAAACTTCTCAAAACCACTATAATCAATAGAAAATAATTCAATAATTTTTACAGGTATAATTTTGTTTCTTCAGAAATTATAATTTTCATTTTCTATGTGTAATTTACTTAGAAATTAAATTTTACTTGGAGACTGTGATGATTCCAAACAATATTGATTGTATGTTGATCTTAGACTGAGTAGTTTGTAGTTTTTATTTTTTAATATTACCTCTTGTTATTAAGTATTTTTCTATATAGTTTATGATGTCTTCACTGAAGTCTTATTCTAAATACGACTTAGGCTATAGATGGTACGAATTAGCTGACCAAGCGCCAATCGTACCGAAGGTAATTAAAAAAATAATTTTTGGATTTGTCCATTAAAAAGCAAATAAATAAAAATTCAGTAGATACAGATGTTATTTAATTTAAACTATACTAAACATTAGAGTACTATTTTCTTAGGGGGTGCGACATAACATCAAAACTTTACAGATGTGAAATAAATAACAAATTATTGATTGATTTGTCCGTTAATTTGTGATTTTTTTAAAAAGGAATAAAACAATTTTTTACTTTGTTATCTACCACTTTTATTTTTAAACAAAATGTGTGTGACTGTAGTTTCGTAAAACGATTTTACATTCTCAAACACTACTTTAAAACTCTGTTTTAAGTTGTAAAGTAGTGTTAAAGAGTTTTAAAGTAGTGTTTGGGAATGTAAAATCGTTTTACGAAACTATAGTCACACAAATTTTGTTTAAAAATAAAAGTGATAGATAACAAAGTAAAACATTGTTTTATTCCTTTTTAAAATAAATAACAAGATACAAAACCATCTACCACCAAAAAAAGGGACGGGAACTTTTACATCAACCCAATATATAAATTATATTTTTTTACTAGTCTGCTATTTTTCCATTAAAATTTGATCCTCTTTTTGATGTTGCTTCACGGTTAATAATGTCAAGGTTGCCTTTTTGTTTTTCAATTTGTTTTTCTCCCCTACTGAGAACATTGTTTTTTATTAGCAGCCGCAAAGTTTTTTTCTTTGAAAACAAAATTTTCGACTTGAGATCTAATATTATATCAGTTCATGAATTCCGAATTCATAAAAACTGAAAAGTACTAAATACTGGGTTGATGTATAAGTTTGTCCCATTTTTTTGGGAATAAATTCCATATTAATCAATGTGGTAGACCGGGGCAAGTTTGGTTCAGGAGCAAGTTTAAACAGTACTTATGGTTCACAAACCGTTGGTCGGAAGGCAGCATTTGCCACAGCAGGCAAGTCACTGAGACCGCTTTTTATATTCGCCTCAGACTGAAGTCAGTGAGACAAGTGACAACCAAGAAAGAGCACCATTTGTTATTTTTCTACTGGTAAATACATTTTTACACCATTATATCTGCATAAATAGTAACTATGCTATTAGGCAGTGGCGGCTCGTGGGTTTTTAAAGTGGTAGGACGCAGAAGAAAATAGTGCTACTGAAGATTTTTTTTGCTTTCCCCTTCCTCCTTTTTATTTTCGTACTATTGAAACCATATACAGGAGGTGAAACAGAAAAATGATTTAAAGGAAAGAAACTAAACGGAAATAAAATATGGAGTTTTGCTCTGAAAAATTGTTTACTGTGGGAAATGCTGGAGGGGAGGTGCCTCAACGCCCCTCACGAGCCGCCACTGCTGTCAGGTCTTTACAATTCATTATGGTTTATCCTGTTAGGCTGTTCCTTTGCTGTTATTTTAAGATAGTTAGTTGAATGCTTATCTCATAAACCAAACATGTAGGTTACATTTAGTCGGAAATGTACCGGGGCATGTTAACGCATGATTTTTGTAACATTGATGAGAATGCTTTTTTTACATTTCATTTATGTAGTTATTAAAACACCTTTTCACAGAGCACTTAGAGCACATAGAGCACTGAGCACGTCCCATTTTCAAGTAGCTGCTTCTCCTTTATATCATGGGGGCGATTGAATTTATTTGTACCTGATAGGTATATTGCTAGGACTTCAATACGGTTTTACAAAATGTTGCTGTTTTGTGTGTCTATGGGAAACTAAGGCAACAAAAAAACATTACAGTAAGAAAGATTGACCTCATAGAACTTCTTTTGAACCTGGTACTTCAAACATAAAATATGCCCCCCCTTGTTAACTAATGAAAAACTTTGTCAAAGCCATGGACAAAGAAGGTAATGGTTTCAAGTATCTAAAAGAAATATTTCCTCAATTAAGTGATGTAAAACTAAAACAAATCATATTTATTAGACCCCAAATAAGGAAGCTTCGAGGTGATATCCGTTTTCAATAAAAATTAAGTGAAAAGGAATTGGCAGCTTGGAAGTGTTTTGTAAGTGTAGTGAAACGATCTCTGGGCAACAAGAAAGATGAAAACTATAAAAACCTCATAACCTAACTTAACCAAACCAAATTTCTTCACCACCCCCAGCATGACGATATTTTCCAAATAAAACAGTATTTTCGGACATTCTTCAAAATTAATTGAATTGATTTAAATAATAATCCAGTGATATCTACAATATATCTCATACTGAACTCCTGTATGATGTCCGAGATAGTCATACGAACTTAAAAAGCTAATGGTTGTATCGATACTTAAAGCACGCGAATTTTTTAAACAAAAGTCACCCTAGTTTTTGATCATAGTAGTATACAGGGTGTCCCATAATTTATCCGCCATAGAGCAACTGATGATAGTAGAGATCAAAATAAGAGGATTTAGTCAATAAGCGTGTTAGCAAATGTTAGTTATTAAAAAGATAAAGGGTGTTGAAAGTGAAACTAAATTTTTGAAAAATTGAGATGATTTAAAAACGGTTAATTTATTGACTAAATCCCCTTATTTTAATCTCTTCTATCACCGATTGCTCTATGATGGATAAGTTGTAGAACACCCTGTATATGTAGATTATATTATAAAGTAATATAGTAAACCTATGTTAGTAATCTCTTTTCAGATAGTTAGATAGATAACTATAATCAGATAACATCGAGAAATAACGAAACATTAAACCAAATCATTAGATGGTTTGTGTAATATGGATATGTACTGATTCACATAAGAGTTAACAAGCTTAATCCTCCAGTTTGAAATTTAATTAAATTTGTTTAAGCCTAAGCTAATAGGATAAAGTACCTTGTTGGGATTAAACGGGTATACGTAACAATCAAGCAGGTTTATAAGTAATTTTAATCAATACGTTAATAAGTCTGTGACAATATAAATTGTTACTTCCTCATAATAAAACATGCAAAAAATTTTATTAGCATTTTAGTTCATATAAATATGTCTTTTTTGTGATTTCTATCGTGATGTACGGTGAGACAAAAATAAATAACCCATTTAAAATTTAAAAAACTAAAGAGTTTTCAATTAGAGCGTCATGACTTTGAAACGTAATAGCGACAACACTGTTTGAAATGTAAATGTCACTCAATACATTGTATCAGTTCACCATCAAAAGATATACGATACACGAATAGGGCTCTAGAGCAGTTGGAAAGCGACCCTCACTTTGGGGAAAAATCATATTTTCTTACGAAGCTCACTTCTGACTTATATAAATGCATAACTGCAGGATTTGGGCAGATGAAAATCTTCCAATGATGCAGGAATTAGCCGTTTATCCCCAGAAAATCACTGTTTGGTATGATTTTTGGGTTGCAGGAGTGATAGGACCTTATTTTATTAAGGACGATGATGGAAATCGTGGTAGTGTTAGTGGTGAACGCTATAGCAATGTGCTTACAAAATATTTTTGGCCTGAACTAATAAATGTAGATATAAACAATGCTTTCTTTCCATAATACGATATGACTTGTCAGACATCTCGCCAGACAATCGTTTTATTACAAGAAAAGTTTCCAGAACGCGATATTTCGGGCAATAGTAATGTCAACTGGTCACCAAAATCATGCGATCTCGTACCCATGGATTATTTATTGTGGGGTTATCTTAAATATCTGGTTTACAGAAATAAACCCCGAACAATTCTTGACCTTAAACGAAACATTCAGGCCATCATTGAAAATATATCACGCGATAAGTGGGAAAGGGTTATCGAAAATTGAGTCTGCAATTGTTGAGTCTGTATCGAAAAATGCATTCTATCAGACGACATTACTTTCAAAACACAATGCAATCAGCAGCGGTTCGCGGGAGAAAAACAGATGGGGTACGTATAACCAAATTTTGGAATGCGCCGCAACCAAAAATTTTACATTTCTTAGTATCATACACACTTTGCTGTGTAGAAATACGAGTGTAACTGTCGGACATCAAATTTTCAAATATGTAAAACCTAACCTAACCTAGATAATAAAATTTTGTTAAACTCATCATAGGACCATGACCATTAAATCTGTTTGTAGTTGAAGTCCACCCTCCTAAATTTCTGAGCAGCAAAATGGTCGATGACTTGATCATTAAAATTTGAAATTGACTTCACAAGTTTGTTTAATAGATAGCTCTGATAACGCGGACATCCGTTCCTGGCCCTTAGCGTTTCTTAAAAATGTTTTGATTCGTTTGAGGATAGAGAAACATCTTTTGCTTTCCACAGCCGTCATAGGGACGGTACACAAAACAGTCAGCAATTCCACAGATTCACCAAATGTTGATGTTAAATTATTTTGGATAAACATTTGTAACCACTGTGTTTCATAAAATCGTCCCATGTGTACATTACCAAGAGTTCATTTTTTAATTTTAAGTAGTTTACGTTTGCAAACAAGTTACACACAGTTTTAATGTCTTCATTATGAAAAACGGCGCGATATTCACCAAATTTTTACATTTATATACATCGAAACCAAAACATTCATGAACCAGTATGGTAAAGGTATCATAGATTTCCTTGCATATCCTGACATTCGGATTGGAGTCCTCCTTGTCAGTAAATTTCCGTTTCTTTCTGTGATTCTCTATGATGGTTGTAGATTCTTCACCAGTTAAGTTACCAAATTGTTGATTAATGTATTTTTATATTGTCTCTAATATTTTGAATGGCTGTTAAAAAAGTTACCAAATTCTTCTTAACTTTAAGTGCATCTAGTTGCCTGCTTTGCAGTTTATCAAAAAGAATGTCGCTGTGAGGCATTCTTTTATTAAGAAAAACAACCAAAATCTAAACTTATCATTCACAAAATAATTTATTAACCCCTGAGCTTGATTAATCGGCGTCCATAATTTCTTCAAGGCATGTTTGCAATTCTTCTTTGAAAATGTAAACAGTATTCACATATTTAGACGTAAAGTTCCATCTGGTAGGGGCCGTACGCGGTAGACGCTGTCCAGAACTGTTGTCCTTTTGCATGATCGAGAAAAGAAAGCGGAAAATGCAGACAGATTTGCAAAAAACAACTTTACACCTTTTTCTATTGTACAACACCTTTCAATTATTAAATTTAATTGGTGAGCATAGCAGTGAATATACTGTGCATTCTTATAAGTATTTTTAATTTTGGCTTGTACTCCTCCGACTGTACCTCTCATTATGGAAGCACCATCATACCTTTGGGCTATGAGTTTCTTAGGTTCTTTGTCTATTCCTACCTTGCTTAGCACCGGGAGAATTTCGTCTGCAATTCAATCTGCTGTGTGATTTTTTGGTATTAAAAAGCCCCAGAATATCTCGAAAATTTCGTCATTTTTAATTTACCTGATTATAAAAACCATCTGCATTTCAGTAGATGTATCGGTTGTTTTATCGGACTGTATGGCAACATATTTTGCTGTGTTGATTTCCTTTTTTAATAAATCGCGACAAACATGCAACATTGAATCCAGTAATTTGTTTGGAGATACCTAGAAATAATTTATTTTTAGTCTTTTAAATGAGTAAAATGAATAAAATTTATTTGTTGTCTCGCATCCACATAACCACCAATACTTCTCATACATGGTTTTATTGAATGTGCGTTTGTATGTTCGTTTTTGAGTAATATTAACTTGCACGATTTGCAGAATCGGTGTCAGCCGTCCAAGATTTTTGATGACAATTCGGTCTTCAAATGTTAATGTGACATTATTTCTATTCATATATTGCACTGAATTCATCTTCACTATTGTAATCGTTCAAAACATTCACTTTGCAACCACTCGTAAAGACGAAAAGCGCGATGGCGAAAAACACCTGACTATTAAGAATGGGGATTTGACGTTACAAATGCCTTTAATCTCCGGGTTATTAGCAAAGCGGTGCATTGCTGTCTTTGTTTTTCGCACGCGATAGTAAAGAAAACAGTAGCGGCACAAACTTGTCTGTGCCCAAAGCACGTGTTCTTTAATCGGTGCGCTTCGGCAACCCACGGCCTATTTCGTTACCGCGAATGACATTATTGATGTTAGACTATAGAAGTCACAAGCAAGAATAGTGATCATAGACAGAACAGATAATAAATTAATATAAAATCTGAAGTTATTTTTCCCTTAATTTTTTAGGTAGGGCACATACCCACGTGCCCTTATGGACCAAACGCCACTGAATTCATTTATTTGTTCTTCAAGATAAAATAAAAATTAATAGATTATTATTTCTACAGTGTGTTCCAAAGAGTCAGGTACGGGCTTCGAGGGGGGTCAATGAATGTATCCTCTTCGAGAAATCATTTTTCCCGTAAGAAAACACCTGAACGACTGGCAAAGAGGCATTGAAAGTGTGGCAGGTAGCTCCGTCCTGTTGGAGCCAAGTGTCCTGAGTATATCTTTCAAATTCTTGAAGAGCAAGAGTGAAAAAAGTTAGAAGCATGTCGATATAACGCTGATAATTCAAAAATTAACAACTCTTTAGACCACCCTGTACTTGTAATTGCGAAAAATTTAAAAATATCACACTCTTATTGGGTAACACTTTATATAAGTGTTTTATATTATATTTCATATCTAACCTGCAAACATATTCTATAACGAGATACTTAAACATACATCAAATCGATTTCCTGAATGATGAAAAGTGTACTTTCAGCCAAGAACGTCACCAGTTCACCCAAGCAAAATTAACTTGTCGACCAATAAAAGGGTAATGAAGGTGTACCCATCGCGGTCACGAAAACCCCCGCAAACTATGAAATATAATATGGAAGGCGTACCTGCGATTCGAGGGGTGCGCCTGCGTCTTATTGTCCGTGATGCGCTTCGGTGGGCGGAGCGTTACCGGGAATGTCCTCCAATCGGTTCAGCCAGATATGCCGCCACCGCATACCCGGATAATAATGATAGGAGAGGATGCGGTAAAACTTCGGCCGGAATGGCTTAAGGCTGTTTTCGCGGATTTACTTGCTGGTTAGCCGAGATTGGCATCAATTATATACCCCTTAAATAGAGAGGATGTAAGTGATGTTTCAGATGATGTTATTGATATTTTCATTTGTTTTCCAATGGAAACAGATATATATATATATATATATATATATATATATATATATATATATATATATATATATATATATATATATATATATATATATATATATACATATATATTTATATACATATATATAATTTAATTTTTTTAAAACCTGAGGTAGGCTCACTTTTTTTTTAAATTATGGACTAGTATTTCCAAATGCAAAGTTGGAAAAGAAAATCACCTGACTAAGAAAAATTTACAATGTTTCCGGTGTTGCCAGATTTCTTCAGCAGCTACTAAAACTGTTTGATGACAACACTGTATTTTTTAACATAATTTGACAAATCTTAAAATTCAAAATTAAAAATGTTGTCACATTTCTTTATTAGAGTAGCCGTTTTAGAGCAATTAGCAAAAACAACAAAAATAATCTGCACTCGGCAGGAACTAAAAAAAGCTCACATAGCCATAGTAGGCCTTGGAAATTAAACAAAAATTGTGTTGTTTGAAAGGAGCCATCTTTATTGTGCTGTCATTGTGTTATTTGAAAGCTGTTGTATTTGAATGTGTATGAAAATAACGTTTTATTTCAGTTTCTAATATGAATCAGTTATTTAATTAAAAAGAGAAAGTTGAATTAATTTTTCTTGATGTTGGTGGCTTAAGTTTCCGTGTTGCATGCGCTGAATTCCACCCGAGAATAATCTGTTCCAAATTCGGAAATTTTAAGAAATAACTTAGTAAAACTAAAAACAACTGGTAGAGTGTGCTCAAAGATCCGCAAAAATGGTGTTACGTAAGAAACTATTCTTCTTTGTAATGTGAAAAATCCTCACAAGTCAACGCACAAAATTGCTCAAGAGGTAGATTGTTCCAAGTCAAAGGTGTGGGTCACTTTACAGGGGAACAATTATCATCCACACAAAATGAGAAGCGTACAAGAATTGCATGATGATAATTGTGATAGAAGATTGGAATTTTTCGACTGGTTTTTGGACAAAAAGCGTCAGCAACCCAATTTCGAGAAGCACATTTTTTAGAGCGACGAAGGAACTTTTTATTTAAATAGACAAAATTACAGATGTTGGTCTGACAGTAATCCTGGTTGGGCTGAAGAAAGAAGAAGACAAAATAATCCAAGAGCTAACGTATGGTGTGAAATCTACAATAAAAAAGTAATCGGACCTCTCTTCATAAAACATAATTGAAGTAGTGAACGTTATTTAGAATTATTGAGAAACGAACTTGAGTTGTTTATTGATGAACTACCGTTAGCAGAAAGAAGGCTGTTCTACTTCCAACAGGACGGGGCAACACTTCATTTTAAGCGAAATGTGCGGAATCTTCAGAATAGATGCCAGAAAGATGGATTGGAAAAAGAGAGTTCAGTTGAGTGGCGTGCTAGGTCGCCTGACCTCACACCTTAAACTTTTCCTATGGGGTTTCTTAAAAGCCAACTAAAACAATCAATTCGGCCAGAAATTAATAACATTACGTCTAATATGTTGGAAAATGTTAGTAATTTAACATTGTTGGAAGAGTTCATTATTGAGATTACATTATTTAGATTACAAGGAGGGTACTAATACATGATTTTTTGTTAAAAAAATAATCATTATTAGTTTATAAAAGTTACTTTTATTGTTATTTTAGACTAGTTTCTTTTAGCAAAAAAAGTTTTATTGATTGATTGATTGTTCTAAAACGGTTACTACAATAAAGAAATGTGACAACATTTTTTATTTCGAATTTTAAGATTTGTCAAATTATGTTTACAAATACGGTGTTATTCAAATTATGTTAAAAAATATTATTTTAGTTACTAAAATATTGTTTTTAGTTACTAAAACACCGGAAAGCATTATTTGTACATTTCTTTTACAACCTTGCATTTGGAAATACTAGTCTATCACTTCAAATAAAAAAGTTGACCTATGTCAGGTTTAAAAAAAATTATACTGTATATGCTCTTTGAGTACCATGACTACTGCAATTTTCTGAAGGAACTAGGCATACGAGGAACGATACACTGAAAGGCTGCTTCTAGTTCTGAAACATTTGTTGTCCAAGTTTCTCAAAGACTTTGGGATACGGGTAATGTGGTTCCAAAATTTCAAGAATGTGGGTGGTAACGAGATATCGGTCCTGAAATCGAAGAACAAATTTTACAACTTCTTGAAGAATATTCTATCAGAAGTACGCGAAGAGTTGCACGACAAGTTGGAGTTTCCCAATGGAATTGTCCCTAGAATACAAAAACATCACCCTTACCCGCTGATTATTCATTGCAAATGTTGGGAATGGTTTATTTTATCAACCGACGACGCTTCTTTTACCAGGAAAGAGATGGTGCCCATTTTGAACAGATAATTTAATAAAACAATTAATCATGTGTTTCTAAATGCATAATCGTTTGTCAACTTTTTTAGTGTCGCGACCCACTAAATAGCCAAAAAGTTAAGTAAAAAACGATGCAACCCCTTTACTACAATATGTTAATTTGACGTTTATCAAAGAGCAATTCATCGGCCGGTTAACACGGCGACGATTCGTCCTTTTTTCAATATCGTGATTTATGAAGAATCGTTTTTGTTTTAATCGCTTATAAACTCGTGATAACAATGAAGTGCTTAGGCTAAAGCATCTGCTACCGTCAGACTTGAATACAAGACTCAGATAAGTTAAACTTATGACTGAATAGACAAATGTACTCTAGATTTTAGATTTAGATAATAATTTTTAAAGATCACTCACCGGAGTGATATTCTACAAGTCATTTTTCTCAAGTCAAAATAAACGTTTAATGCCCTCTTGGCAGATTACAGATCTCTCTAGGAGTTAAAAAAATCTATTTGTATTTGAATTAAATGATGAATCGTCAATGACGAATGTAGGTAATGTCTGAATGATTGTGGCGTGTTCATATATTTTTTTCCTTTATTTGGGTTTTTCGCCACTATCTAAAACTCAAAAAATATCAAAAATACCTGTTCTTATTTAAATAAAGAATCACTGGGTAAAAACAAAAAACCAAACGGAGACAAATTTCTCAGTGATTCTTTTTTGTAATAAATTTGCCTAACGAAGAAAGAAACTTTTAACGTTAACGTTTCGGAGGGTACTCTCCCCCAGTTTTCAAAATTAAACTAAAAAATAAATTATATTAATTTGTAATATATAAAGTAACGAGTGAAAGTAAATATATTGTTTTGTATATGTCAACGATACTTACATTGACAACAATAGATTTTCATGACAGTGACATACTACCAAAAAATATATATAGGTAATGTTTACTGTGTGATTGTTTATTGTACTGATTGTGTATTCAAATATTTAAATGTGTTTAATTGTATTCTTTAGAATCGGGAACCATATTGAATTTAAATCTACCGAAGGCATAGCAATACAGTTATTTTTATTTAAATTAATTATAGCGGTTTCTTTTAATCTTCTGTATTTTGTTACTGATTCTTTTAATACCGTTTTGAAATTATTCCAATTGATTTTATGACCCGATTCCCATGCGTGTTGACAAATTCTAGATTTATTAAAATCGCCCTTTCTAAGAAGGTTTTTAACGAATGTATGTGTGAATGGGTCGTTACACTCTATACCGAAATACCGCACATCGCCACAAGTAGCGAACTACAAGACTTGTGTAACCCCTTGTTATTATACTACTTTTACCATTTCGAACTTGTGCCATACAGTTTGCACGCACTTGTAAAATTACCGGCCCACGCACCTTGCGCCACCCGCCCGCGTCTGCGATACGGATTAGACAGGTTCGTACACACTATGCGCTTTGGTAATAAAAACAAAGAAACGAGACGAAGAGTTTCATTGTTAATTACGTTTTTACGAAGACAAGTATTACGATATTTCTTCTCTCAACCAGTGTTAAATACTACGATTTCTTGTCTCACTCGGTGTTAAATAAAATAATAACAGCGTAGTAATAAAATAAATTAATAATATTAAATACAATTGACAAATCATCTGGTGAAACAGTAAAGAAAAAGACTAGATTGTACAATGAAACAAATTTAAAATATGGATTCATTGTCTTGGATGACAAGCCGCAATGTGTTGTTTGTTATCAAGTTCTGCCCGCGGAAGGCATAAAGCCTATAAAAATTAGTCCGACATCTGAAAACAAAACACCCGTCGTTACAAAACTAATCATTAGAATTTTTCGAGCGTAAATCACTCGAAGAAACCGCAGCGCTTCAACCATCTTATTTAGTAGCATTAAGAGTGACCAGGGAGTCTAAACCGCACACAATTCCAGAACAGTTATT
Source organism: Cosmopolites sordidus (assembly GCA_031761425.1). NCBI lineage: Eukaryota > Metazoa > Arthropoda > Insecta > Coleoptera > Curculionidae > Cosmopolites > Cosmopolites sordidus. Next base: position 586,679 of record JARFXV010001304.1, on the reverse strand, counting down.
TATCTGCTGCCACTGATATGATCAATATGATGACAAGTCCAGAAGAAGCAAAAAAGTTGAAAACTACCACTTTCAAATGACACAATATCGAAACGTATTATGAGTTATGAGAATGAGTTCACGATGAAATAATTGAAAAGGTTAAATCAAGTTAATTTTTTGCCATTCAGTTTGACGAGTCAACAGATGTGTTGAACTTGGCGCAATTTTTGTGTTTTGTCCGATACGGATGCGAGGGGCTAATCAAAGAAAATATGCTATTTTGCAAATCAAGCACTAATCGTGCGACTAGCTAAGGACTCTTGGAATAAAAACTTGGACTTTAATAATAGCATTGCTGTATGTACTGATGGCGCGAAAGCTATAACGTCGATATACTGGCACTATTTTCGCAATTCAATCTGCCGCCGTTTCGGAGTTAAAGGTAAATATCCGAAAAGATTTGAAAAAAGTTGTTGCAGATTAAAACTCAAATTGTTATTATTGTGAAAGACACATTTCCTAATGTAAAGACCCCGTTCGATCGACTGGCACAAATATCGGAAAAAATTTTTAAAAAATTATTGCAGATTTGAAATTCAAATTGTTATTAACGCCAAAGACATTTTCTAACGTAACAGACCCCGTTCGATGGACTGGAACTATTTTCGCAAAGCTATCTCTCGCCGTTTCGAAGTGAAACGCAAATATCCGAAAAAATTGGAAAAAGTTTTTGCAGATTTAAGACTCAAATTGTTATTAATGCCAGACACATTTTCTAACGTAACAGGGGAAGAACAGAACAGAAGAACACTGCTTTCTTCACAGAAATGCGCTTGCTACAAAAAAGATGTCAGATAATTTACAAAATGTGCTGTCAGAAACCGTAAAAATTCTTATTTTCTTAAAAGTTGACCATTACAGAATTGATTGCTTTCTAGATTGTGCGAAAAAATGGGTGCCAAATACGACTCACTGCTTTTCCATACTGAAGTCAGGTGGTTGTCGTAAGGAAAAGTTCTAACGAGGCTTTTTGAATTGCGAGATGAATTAATTTTTTACAGGTAAAAATAGCTCATTTTCAGAGTTTTTACAAGATAGAAATATTTTATTACTGTTGGCTTACTTGAGTGATATATTTTCACATTAGAATGACCTGAATGTAGTAGAGTGGGGCAAAATGACGGGCTTAAGGGTTAAATGATTATAAAAACTCACTCAACAAACACAAACTCGAAAAAAACATTTTAATATATAAAAAACTCAAACATTACATCCAACTACTACGCAAAACAACACATTTTCGTGACAAACAAGAAAAACTTATCTATTAATAAATAAAAATATCATGACATACAAAATATGACTTTTGGCCACTATGTGGGGCAAAATTGGATTACTATGGGGTAAATATCGGAACACGCTTTAAATGCATAGATCGCATTGAATATCTCCAATTTTCTCGTACGACGTACACTATTCGTGCAACCGTTGAATCCATTCTTTAATGGGAGGATATTCAGAGGGTTCATGGCATCTTGGACACACATCATCAGATAGTTTCTCCTTGTCCTAAACCTTCTTTTTTGATTCATTCGTAGCATCTTCTGTATTTTTTCTTTTCATTTAGATACGCGTTGACTTTGTCAACTTCTCTTCAGCCAGACCTTCCAGTTTTAATTGAATAGGAGTGCTAGAAAATATTAGCGATTTCTTTCCTTCTCTTTTTCTTTTTTGTTCATCTTTTCGTTTTGAAAGTGGAATTATATTTTTAGCTAACACGAGTGTTTTCTCTGCATGTTACTGAGCTAATGCAGGCTCCAACTTCTCTGGTGTTAAAAATATTTGCTAGACCGGGATGTTTCTTGTTAAAGCCTCTGTTTTTCTCTCTTTCTGCAGCTCGTTTTTCATTCTCTTTCGAGGAAATATTATCGCGGGAGGAACAAAATCACCCATCGCACTCGTAGCGCAAACAATAGTGACTAATTCCCCATGATCAGCTAAAGATATTTTCCCATAAATTTCTTGCCTTTCGTGCGAATAATTTTTGGTATTTTGTTAGGTTAGGTTGGGTTAGGTTTGGTTGAAACGGTTGAAATACCAATCTCAATCCATATTGTAGATAGCACTTAGTGGAAAATTAAATTTTTTGAACAATTCTGATAGATTTTCAAAAAACAAATTATCTTGAAATTCGTTAAGCCCCACCATTCTTGCTAAAATAGTGGCGCGAGGAGCCCGCAATGAGAGGTTGTATTTTTTAATAAAATTATTTGCCCAATCTTTGCCAGCTAGTTTGGATTAAATGGGTTTTTATGTTGTTTATAATTGCATACGAATACGCGATTTTTCTTAAAGTTTTAAACGCGATACCATAAAACCGCTTATCCAGATTTTGGCCGAGTTCTATAAGTTCACGTTCCATTTCCTTTGAGAACACTTCGATATTTTCCCAAGTTATCAACACCATGCCCCGATTTTAATCTACTAGATTCATCTATTCCAAGCTCTTTTGCGACGGTTCTTTTGAAAATTCCTTCAATTATTATTTGTCCAGCTGTTTGTAACATTTTTTCTGTACATGTTTTCCTATTTGGTTTTCTTTTATATGACCTAAAACAAATAAACCTTATAAGAAAAATTACAAATAGTTCTGATGAGGTAAAAGTCCGCTTGCGGGCTACTTACCCACCCAGAACAACGAACTATTGCCCTATATGTCGCGGAAACTAAAAAATGGTTTCTGGTGTCACGTCCAGCCATACGGTAGGCGCTACCATATGTATTGGTGGATTCTTAAAATATAACCTAAAAATTGCCCATATTTTGTTTTAGAGTTAGAACTATTGATTTCATGAAATATCTTAAATATTAAGATGAGAAAATAAGACTATGTTTATCTAAAATACATCTTACCTTATATTTTTTACAAATATTATCACAATAACGTTTAAATTTCTTAGAGACTTGGAAAAACATGGAAAACTAATAAAGATCAGTGGACACATGTTGCCAGATTTTGTTATTCTTGGATAAAATTCATAAATAGGACTTTTGTCCCACTCTACTCTATGAGTTTATAAAGCCGTAAAAAAAGCAACGATGATTTGTCGATAAGATGGATTCTCAATCCGTTTGATGGAAATGTTAAGCTGTCGAATTCAAGTCAAGAAGTTAAGATTTAGATAAGTTTTAGCTTGCACGACGGTGTGGGAGAGTTACTAGGAAGCCTATTAACGAGAGCTTTAAAAACATTATACATATCTTATTATTTGAACAAATTGCGACCTCCCATATTCCTGAACGTGACTCCCAGGTTGAGAAACGATGGTTTAATGTGACGTGAATTGCTTAAAACGTGTTAAAATGTGAAAAACTATTGCTAGTAATTTCAACTTTGACATTAAACGGTAATAAGATGTAATTTGTTTTTTTTTTGGGACAAAACAAATTAAATTTATGTTGAAACATGGAATAAATGGCTATTAAATTTTCCATTTTGTTTCAAATAAAACCTTGAGAGGCCAATGCAACAAAAACTGAATTCCTTCGATCGAAATATAGAGGCCAATCGAAATAACAACTAACTACGTTGACCGTGTTTTCAGCGGAAATGGCTGATACTGGATACATTTTTTAAGGAAACTTTTTATTCAAAAATCTGTAAATATAAGTTGGAAATTTACGAACGTATTTTTGTCCCTCACACTTACAGTATATCATGATCTCCTTGTTTAGTGAATAAGAGAAATAAAACACATGTGCATATTTATTTAAATAAAGAAGAATTTAACAAAAAACAATCATAACAATTGAGTAAAACGCGAAATATTCCTAATTATAACCCAAACTCCATTTAACGTAAGCTGCCAGGACGCCATAATGAGTTTATTCAACCTCATTTAACCCGAAATATGGTTAGCGGCAACATTCCGGATAGATAAAGCAAATAATACAGACGTCTCGGCCTAAACGACCCCGAGCAGGGGGATGATAACAAAGGACGCACACCCCCGCGGATGAGCCGAGCGCTCACCGGGGGGTGTGTCCGTACAGCATCCCACCCACCGTTGCGGTTGGAGGGGCTAAATGATGATCACACAAAACAAGAGTATCTTCTGTCAGTAATGTTATTAGGCGAGATAACGGAGTCATTTTGAAAAGTTCTATGGCTTCATTTGTGCTAATTCAGTGCGAGAAGGTATTGGTTGGGAAAGGGCATATGCAAATCGCTGCAGTGTAACATTTGCAAGTTTTTTGGTATTTTGTGCTGTTTCAATTTGGGGACAGAATCTCCGTGGACATTGACATGCCGGTTTGTTTTTTTTTCGGAATCGTGTTGATTTGGTGAGTAACAATAAAATATTTTGTTTGTATTGATTGATTTGTTTGTATTGATACATTGAAATCCAATTTAGAAATTAGTTGATCCACACTAACTCGTTTCAAATGATCTCTTTTTTGTAGACCCATATTTATCAGTGATTGAAAATAATTATATTTGTCCATTACTATATTTTTTATTTTTATTTCATGAGATCGAGTTGACATTAATTTGAATTAATCAAAATTTTATTTCAGTTCTTATGTTGTATAGGCTCAAACTCTATATTTCCAAATAAGTCGACATTACTTTCAGTATGTTTATATAGAAACTAACTTCAAATTGATCATAATTTATTTTATTTATATGTTCTTCACATAAATTAAAGTTTATAAGTACCCACTGTGTATTATTAAATGTTACGTTAAGCATTCCATAAAATATGGAAATATATATATTCTTCTTCATTCCAGTTTCTTATCCAACTTAATCAAAATATTATACTCAATAAACTTTTATACAAAACATCGAGAATTCATAATTATTCAGTGTATGACATATTACAAAATAATTTTTCATATATATATATATATATATATATATATATATATATATATATATATATATATATATATATATATATATATATATATATATATATATATATATATATATATATTACTAGGCCAAAAAATCGACTATTTTTTTAAAGGGATACCGAAAATATTATTTGTGATAATTAATACATTTCATGTAAAAAGATTTGAAAAATTATTCAACAAGATATAGCTGAGTTGTAATTGTTCTGGGTACGGTTTTGTAAAATTGACCGAAACGTTAAAAAAATAGTAAAAAATAAAAATTATATTAATACAATTGACCGGAAATAAAAAAAAAAGAAAAAAATAATAAAACCATCAACCAGCAACAATTGACGCCTTGGAAGCCAACATAATTCGGACAATTCCAGTCATAAGACCCCAATTTGCTTAAAAGAGTGGCTGGAAATTGAATTGACAGAATACGCATTATCAGAAGTAGCGTGTCATATTCATTCAAACCTTTAGACAAATAATAGAGAAAATATATGAGTATAATCAACCACTATATAAATATAGGCTAGAGCCTTCATATATAGATATGGGCTCTAATGGGCGCATTAAAATAAAACCGAGTATACTACAGATACATTAATATAGCTATAGGACGAAGTTATAATAACAATATGAACACAATTACAAAATTAATAATACAAATAAAATGCGGTATAAGACAAGGATGCAATATTACCAAACTTATTTACCAACGCTTTGGAAGACGTTTTTAAAATTCAGAATTGAAACGGAATTGGATTAAATATAAATGGACGAAATCTTAACAACCTTAGATTCCCTAGCGATATTGTAATTTTCTCGCAGAATCTGGAAGACCTAAAAGCAATGGTGATAGATCTCCAAAAAATTGAGACTGAGGATGAACAACTCGCACCATTGGTGATGAGAAACAGCGAATATTGAAGACCAATATGCATCCAAAATAGACGTGACAATAGACTATAGAAATGAAACAATAGACTAGATGAGTAAGTATATTTAGGGCAAAAAATATCTGTTAAAGCAGCCATATTTAGCATAGAGGTTCAGAGACGAATACAAATGGCGTGTATCGCCTTCTGGAAGCTGAAGGATGTGTTTAGATTCGAGTTGCCCGAAATCTCGAGATAAAATTGTATGAACAGTGTTCTCTCTGTCTTAACGGAAACATTATTATAGGGATGGGCAACAGCGCAAAGAAACCCATTGTTGGCAAAGTGACTACTAACCGAATGGGGGTCTTTAGAGATGTTACCTTTTGAATTTCTTTCTATAAGTTTAGATCTTATAACAGAATGTAGGGAGTAAAGAAAGGGTGATTTTTAGTGTGTTCGAACTTCTGATAGAGATCGCTGTTAAATGATCATAGCAATCAACGTGGTACATCAAATGTCTGGCAAACCATCATTAAACCTTTAGCATCAGAACAACGTTGCAAATTGTCGAGATTAATAACCAAAATCAGTGTACTTTGAGCCAAAGTCGAGCGATGTAATCGACAAATTCCGAATGCATTTCACGCTGCTCGATATTAAAACAAAAACAAGAGAAAAAACTGCGTTCCGAAGAAAATATAGCCGCTTTTGCTGGCAGCGTTGACGAAGATCCAAATTGAATTGGTAGAATGCGCTTTCTCAGAAGTAGCCGCGGCGGACATTTGTCCGAAATTGTTTTCAGACCTTAATGCCATTGGATGATATTTCATAATAAGTAGTTTTAAAGCACCAAATTTGGTTGTAATATTTGAATTTAAAGTTTAGACGCACTAAAGAAATTACCCTATAGTTTTCTTTGTTTATCACTATTCCAATTACGTCTATGCCTATTTGGCTGATAACTTTGTTCAATATCACATAGTATGTTTATTAGTGTTTTAGAGTTAAACATCATCTTCCGGGTTAATCTGATAAGCTTTGAAACTTCGTGGCCTCGTATACGAGGGTTGTTATTTATGTATCCGGAGTAATAAATAAAAACAAACAATTTTCATTGAAAATGGTTTTATTGTTTTTCAAAATATTCTTCGCAACAATCGATACACTTCTGCATATGTTTGAATCAATTTTCATAGCACTTTTTCCATTCCGATTGAGGTATCTCTAAAACACTTTTCTTCCAAAGCTTCTTCTGCAGTCGAAAATCGTTGATCTAGTTAATTCTTTACGGACGAGAACAAAATAAAATCATTGGCTCAAATCACGACAGTACGGCGGATGCCCCATCAATTCGATGTTTTGACCAGTTAAATATTGACTTCTTTGGTTCGATGTGTTGGAGCTCGCGTTGTAATGGTGAAGAATGATCCTGAGTTGCTGGTTGTTTTTTCATATTTCTTCAAAGATTTCTAGTAAAGTGCCATTCTACGATTCTCTAGTGGCAATGTAACCACATGCCCATTAATCCCAAAAAATCAGACGACTATTTCCTTCAAAGTGCTTCTTGCGCAAACAACTTTTGTTGGGGTTGGCTCATTTTGAAAAACCCATACAGTCGAAATGATCATGTAAAATGTTTTGTATGCTTGTCACTCTAATGCCCAGGGATGCCTCAATCTCACGGTATGTCACATCACGATCTTGCTTTGTCTGTACGCGTACAGTATCGATGTTTTCTAGCACAACAACCGATTTTGGAGGATCTTCTTTAAATTAAATAAAAACGGCACGATTGGATTCACTAAACCAGTGATATACAGTGGTTTTAGATGGTGCTTCATCGCCAAAAGTCGAAGTGAGTTGTTGAGATAATCCACATCGAACGTCATAGTAAATCATCGCACGAAAATTCTCACGAGTTAAATCCATTTTTTGACTGAGATGAAATTTCATTCACAGTCACTAAACAACACAAATAGCATACGTATGACCAAACTTTCTGTGTAGGTATACAGTCAACAATATCAAACTTTACGATCTATATGTCAGATGGCGTCTAGCAATGCCATTGTTGCCAATTATACCCACTCTTACGCCTATCTGAAATCTATGAACATCTGGAATAAGGGAGTATCAAATTTTGTATTTTTTTCCATTATTTGACGGACTACCAGATCTGTAAATATGGTTTAGTATAAATTCCATAATTTCGATCGTATTTTTTGTTATTCTAAACGTGCTAATAATGTGCCGTTCTTGGAAAGATAATGATCAGATTTATCGCCCGATGCTAAGCAATTTGTTAAAGATGTGTATGTTTCTTTATTGAATAGGGGGTTTAATGTAAATGCAGCCACAGCAGAAACGTTTTCATTAACGAAAACTCCGTTGTCTACTGTTAACAATGTTGTGACGAAGTCAATTAAAGCCAAAATAGTCCGTAGGGATTCTGGTAAAAGCAAATGTGTTGACGAAAGTGACAAAGACTTAATTCGAAGCAAAATGTATGCCATGTATGAAGAGCAAACTGTGCCTACATTGTATTCATTGCAACAGCGACTAAGGAAAGATGAAACCAACATTCTTTGCAGCAGAACTAGCTTCCGGAGAATGTCATCTCAAATGGGTTTTGCATATCGGACCTTTAATAAAAGACAAATATTAATAGAATCACAACGATTGTGACGATAGCGGTTTGACTACTTAAACTCTATAAAAAAAATACAGATTAGAAAATCGTTCCATTATCTACCTTGATGAAATATGGTTCGATACACCTGAGACGCCAGCAAAAGGATGGGTAGATACATCAAGAAAATGCCAAACCAAAGCTCCAGCAAACAAGGGAAAAAGAATTACAATTTTACATGCTGGTTCCGAGGATGGATGGGTTCCAAATTGTTTAAGGTAGTCCTCCAAAAATATTAAACACTCATCTTTGTACTACAATAACGACACACCAGCAGAACTTTTTGAAGATTGGTTTATAAATAGTCTTTTGTCCAATATGCCTAAGGAAAGCAAATTGTAATGGACAATATGTTATGTATGGCAATATGTATGTTAAAAAACGATATATACTTCAAAAATACAAAACAAAAATACAATAAAAATGCGATCTTCTAGAAATATTAAAGGCATTTAATATTAAAAAGGAATATGGATCTGATAACATTGCTGCTAATATAGGACATACGGTTTTACGCCTTTCCCCGTATTACGGTATTTTTAATTCAATTGAGCATATGACATCAGGTAAAATCCAATGTTAAAGCAGAAAACATTTATACGACTCTAAGTGCAAGTGTTGCAATATTAATTAGGAAGGTTGTAGATAGTATTCTCAAAGAAAGTTGGATAAATTCGATTAACCATGTTATTAAAATAGAAGATTTCTATGTATCATTTACTAATAACATAGAACCATTTATTATTAATGTAGATCAAAGTGACAGTAAGAGTGAAACCGAATTAAATGTATAATTAAATTTAAGTTATTATTTTTATTGTACTAATACATAAATTTATCTATTTATTTATTTTTATTGTACTAATAAGTTCAAAATACACAAACCAATAAACAATGATTTAGTCATACATAATAATAATTTAACAATATTTTATTTTTTCCAAAATTATTCAGAAGTTAAACCACTCCGACTCTCGCGCCTTTGAAGAAACTAGGAATATTTTTATTGAAATTTATTGGGGCAATTAACATATTGCCAAAAAATGATAATAATTAAAACACTTGGTATTTGTTTCACAATATATTCAAGATATTCTCTAACATGTTTCGGCCTCGCGACCATTCTCAAAGAGAGTTATGTATAAACTCTCTTTGAGAATGGTCGCGAGGCCGAAACATGTTAGAGAATATCTTGAATATATTGTGAAACAAATACCAAGTGTTTTAATTATTATCATTGTTACTATGTTTCACCAAGAGCCAACCGCGCAATCAATCAAAAATATTGCCAAAAGGCAACGAAATATCTTGAACCGGGCTGTACCGTCAAATCGCATCACTGGCGCAATTTCCTTGTTGAACATCTGACAAAGATTTTCAACTCACAATAATACAAGTTTCGTACAACAGCATAGTTTGTAATAGCCTTGAATACGTCGAATTTTGTGCCTGGAAACTACGATTTGCGGGTAACATTGATTTTTTTTTACAATTTGAAGAAAACTGCTGTAGAATCGCATCGAATGTTTGTCGAAGCTTACGGTGAGAATGCTCTTGGTAAATCACAGTGCTTTAAAAAATTTAAAAGTGCCGATTTTGACGTGAGAAACGAAGAAAGTAGAAGACAGAGAAAAAGTTTGAAGACAGAGAAAAAGTTTGAAGACAGCGAATTGCAAACATTGTTAGATGAAGATGACGCTCAAACGCAACAACTCGCGGATCAATTAAATATGACACGAGAAGCCGTCTCTATACGTTTGAAAGCCATTGGACATTCTTCTGGATGGAAATCACGGAAAGTTGTTGATTTAAAAGTCTGTTTTGATTTTTCATAATTTGTTACGTTCCTCCATAGAGTTCCAACTATTTTGTACCCCTTTTCTGACAAGAGATTTAGTGAATGAGTGAAAATCAGAAGTTACTATAATGGAACAAGGAGATCCCATAGTGGAGACTACTTTAGCCTCAGTATCCACTCTCTCATTTCCCATAATGCCACAGTGGCTAACGACCCATATAAAGTAAAGTGTTTGGGTTAGAGGCGCATCAGCAACTAGGCTATTTAGCGACTGGACCTACAGCTTAACGTGGGTTCCGAACCACGGTCATCAGCTTCCGACAAACCCAGGCCAGCACCCCCCTCGGGCTATAAACCACCTTTGGTTATGTGCCTACCCATAAGCCTATCAGGAAACCTACCGACTGGCGAGTGACCAACGTAGAACACTTCTCAGAAGGCATCCGGCCTTACCCAGCCTTTAACTGGCGTGACTGAGGAGTAATTCGTAGTCGGATTTTACACTCTTGCCTATAAACAATCACAAACATTTAGGAAAGATAAACGGACAGAAGAAAGAAAAATAACCATCCGAGCGCTGGAATCGAACCAGCTACCGCTCCAGCGCGGATTCGGCAAAGCAGACGCTCTTACCGCCGCACCAACGCGACCGGCTAACGACCCATATAAATCGGAGAGAGGAGCCAAGAGCGATAATGTCTTTCAATAAGATTCAAACAAAGCGATGTAATTGGATGTTTCTTTGACCCTTTTCTAGTAATCTTAATGAGTTAGCAGAGTCCGAGCACACTACCGACTTGGATGGAGGTTGAGTATATATGAATGACAGGAATTTTTCTCATGGCTAGGTTTTCTGCAGTCAGAATACTGGATCGAAAGCTTAGTCGACAGCGGGGGGCCTAAGTAGGAGTAGAGGAGCCTTGATAATAGTATACGAATGCGGATCCCACTCCGGTGTTTTATTTAGATCCATCTGTACAGATAATGTTAGTCGGGAGATGAGGATTTAAGATGGAAGGGAAGAGGTGGTTAAAAGTAGATGCTGAGGTGAATTTATTGTTTATCATATTGAAGCAGTGAGAAGTCAAAGGAAATGGAATGTAACGACCATGGAGGGTATTTTGAAGGAGCAATTGGGTAACAGTTTAAATGGAAGAGATTAAATTTGTCCTTGAGAGATGTAAAGGTATGAAGCAAGCTTACCGAGGATGATGTCTTGGAGTGAAGAGGGAGATTGATGGTAGGCATGAGTTTAAGCAGGGTGTTGACGTGCGGAAGAAATGGCCTAGAGGCCAAACTATAACAATATTTCAGAAGAAATTCGGTACACCGATATAATTGGGTTCTATCTCTGCTTTGCAGTTGAGCCCAGTGACAGGGGTGGTCCGGAAAAATCACAAGAACAGTCTGATAGCAGAATTTTGAATCGGATCAATTCATTTAAGGTAAGAAGCTGAAGCAGAATAATATACAGTACAGCCGTAATCTATAGATTTTCCTAAGCGAAAGGTAATCAGCACTCCAAGTAGAGTATGCAAGAAACTTTATGAGACTTAGTGACCTTGTGCGGCGGAATCTGAGTTCTGTGAGCTAGGGTTTCCATGAAAGGCGATGATCAAATGTGAGGTCAAGGAATTTTCCGGTAGTCTGAGAAAGAATATTTCGATCCAAGAATGTGAATGAGTGAAGTCCGGGGCATAGATTCTTTCTGTAAAAGTGCACAATTGAGGAGTTACGATTATATATAGAGTTGATATAAAGTTGATATAATTTTTTAAGTGAGTCTCCAAATCCCAATTGGTGAAGATGTTTTATGATTTTGTGTCTCCAAACTGTATCAAATGCAGACTTCATATCAAGGAACGAAACAATGAGGTGGAGAAAGACTTTGGAAAAAGACTCTTTGATATTTTGATCAAATTGTAGACCGGTTACAGCGAAAACCAAGTTGGTGAATGTCAAGTAGAGTCCTTCTCAAGAAAATAGGTCTGTAGCTAGAAGTAAGCGTGCGAGGTTTACCACGCTTATGAATGGGGATCTAGATAAAATGTCGCCAGGCAGATGGGAAAGTTCCTGTCATCCAGATATCATTATGTACTCCTAGAAGAAATTGAATCATGGAGGAGGAAGCTAGGGAATAGGTATAAGATCGGGATCAGGAGAGTTGGGTCTGCATCAGTGCAGGGCCCAGTATAATTATTTTAAGGAAAAGGGTATATTGTAGAAGGAACAATGAGGATCATTGAAGTTGAATGGAAATTGTTTCGTCGTTTTACAATTTATATCTTACAACTTCTGGACAAAGGTTTGCATTGCTGAAGATTGTGGCGTAATGGTCGGCAAGCTGAGGACTGAGAGAGTTGACAAACGAAGATCACGCCACCCTCTTGGCAGCTAAGATAGTTCTTTTGGGTACCATCCTTGTTCGTTTAAGTTCAATAAAGTTGGTCATGAAAGAATGGTGTTTGAACTTGTTGAGGGAGCTTTTTCTAAGCCTTGTTACCTGTGCGACCTGAGAGTTTCACCAAAGAACAGAAGGACGATGGAATGAATTTTCTTGGAGAGGTACAGATCCTGGAGCAGCCTGTTTGATGCTCTGAACCAGGAGCAATATGTTGTAATCTGGATCGCCAAGTTTGATTTTTAAATGGAAGAATAAGGAATGATAGTCCCAGTTAATTAATAATTCATTATTAATTAATTAAAGTCCCAGTTAACTTTACCAAAATTATAGAAAAGTTTGGAGTAGGGGTGACTAGGACGAGAAGGGGGTAATAATCACTGCTGTGGAGGTTCCTAATAGAGTTCCATTGCATATTATAGATAAGAGAAGGAGAACAGAGCGATATTGTACATTGCAGCCGGGAACGCCTTTTGGGTCTTTTGGAACCGCTAGGTGGTGTGAAGTTGTGTTCGATAAACATGTAGTTTCCACGAGTAGTGGAGGAAATAAAGATCTATCAGAGCAGTGCCCCATGTCCTGACAACCTTAAATACTCTGAGGGGGTCGGGTGGTACTCCAGAGGCACCATTCGCAACACCTGATCGTCTCAGGTGGCATGCACCCATAGCCACGGTTGCTCCCAGTTTAAGGGAACTTAAGAGATCAACATGAATTAACATAAATGGAAATATACAGGATATGACTGGGGACCTCGGGGACGTCAGCCCCCGTATCCTGGAGGTGTAATTCCAGGACCCCCTGAGGGGCATTATTATTCATGGTAACTAACTTTTTTTTTCTTTTTTTTAATATTGGGAGCCACATCACCAATGACGGCTGACGCCTGAGACACCAGCTATGGTGTTAGCCTTACGATTCGGCAGTTAATGTGAAGCGGGTTCGATTCTCGTACTACGCAAAAAAGTTTTTCTAAAATTCTTGGGAATGTTTCTATGTAACAGTGTAAAATCTGACAAGGAATCACCCCTCAGTCACGTCAGTTCGAGGCTGGGTAAGGCCGGATGCCTTCTGAGTGGTTTTCTGCGTTGGTTACTCGCCAGTTGGTAAACTTCTCGAGATACATTCGGTTAAGCACAAAACCAAGGGTTGATAGCCCGAGGTGGGTGCTGACCGGGGTTTTCGGTAGTTGATGACCGTGATTCGGAATCCACGTTAAGCTGTAGGTCCAGTCGCTAAATAGCCTTCTCAGTTGCTGATGCTTCTCTAACCCCAAAACTTTACTTTTTTTAATATTATACATGGTTAGTAAAAAACCGATCCTCTCTGAAAATGGTAGGTCAGGAAATATTTTAAGTAAAATTATGTTATCGGGCTTTCTTTGATTTTAATTTGAGTCTAATAGCGACGTCTCAGTTAATAAAAAATTCGATTGTCATCAAAATATAGGCAACAAAATAAAATTAAAAATTTGCCTGTTACGTAAGCATCGATCTCCACTAGAGCTTTTGTAGAACTGTACTAATGTTACACATGTTTTGATTATGTACCAACAGTCTCTCTTATTTCTTTTCTACAATCAATCAATAGATAAAGGGAGCATTACAGTTATGTTCAATGGTTGTTTCTTTTGTTTCAGATCATAATGTAATCGAAAAATTTGTTTCTGGACACACATTCACAGAAATTAGATGTATGATATGCTCCATTACAACTATTCCAACTCGTTAAGCAGATTCTTATCCGGTTATCATCAAATAGACGATCCAAATGGAAACGATAACGAGAATCCGCTTTCAACATTATGTGACGACTCCACACCAGAAGAAGAACCGAGATGCACAAGCAATTCTTCAGCTACAAGCAAATCGTTTACGATAGCAGCGATATTAGGACTCAACAATAACGAAAACAGCAATTTGTGTAAGTATTTTTATCAGAAAAAAAAATGAAATTTTCGTTACATCTACAGGATGGTCAAAAGAGTTGTTAATTTTTTGAAGTGAAATAAAAAATACAAGTTTGTCAATTTTAACAAATGTATTCTTAAAATTTATAAAAATCCCTGGAAATTCATATTTTGACGAATATATTATCTACCAGGTATGTAAATATAAAACCGGAATTTTTGTATAGAAGATACACGTTTATTGTAAGAAAATGAGAACAAATATTTTATCCGAAGTATTGCTCAACCCTAGCTATACATTTTTCCCATCTGTATGACAATTTGTGGATGCCACGCCAAAAAAAACTGTTACTCTTTTGAGACAAACCAGTCATCGAGCCATTTTCATAAGAAGCGAAGCGCTGCTCAGCAAGTGCGTGTCCCATCGATGCAAATAAGTTAGTAATCAGATGGAGGCAAGTCTGGTGAGTAAATGGCATGCTAAAGTATTACCCAACTAAACGCCTCAATCGTTTCCTTAACGATTTTTGCTGTGTGTGATGCTGTTTTGATATCCTGGTCGTTTTTCACGCAAAGCTTGATTCAAATCGATCAGTTGTTAGCAGTAGCGTTCAGTATTCCGGTCTCAAATACAGAGCATTGTTTTCCGCCCATAGCGATTTGGTCTTGCAATCGATGTCGATGGTTCGCCTGGAGTTATACATGATCTTTTACACTTAGGATTCTGAAAATATCCATTTTTCATCGTCGGTCACAATTCTATGGAGAAATGGCTTTCTTTTGTACTTGGAGAGCTGCATTTCGCAAGATTTTTCGGTTTTTCTGCTGTCTTTCATTCAGTTCTGGATCTTTTCCATGGCTTTCAAACGTATAGAGACGTTAAATGTGACACGAGAAGCCATGTCACATTTAATTGATCCGCGAGTTGTTGCATTTGAGCATCATCCTGATCCAACAATGCTTGCAATTCGCTGTCTTCAAACTTTTTAGGTGGTCTTCCACGTTCTTCGTTTCTCACGTCAAAATCGCCACTTTTTATTTTTTTTAAACCACTCAAAGCACTGTGATTTAACAAGAGAATGCTCACCGTAAGCTTCGACAAGCATTCGATGCGATTCTACAGCAGTTTTCTTCAAATTGTAACAGAAAATTAATGCTGTTCGCAAATCGTAGTTTTCAGGCACAAAATTCGACATGTTCAACGCTATTACGAACTATGTTGTTGTATGAAACTTGCATTGTTGTAAGTTGAAAATCTTGGTCAGATGTCAACAAGGAAATGTCGCCAATGACGCGATGTGAAGGTAACTACTTTGACAGCTAGGGCCATCTATGGGCAAATTCCTGTTTCGTATTTACAGACCTGGTAAATGTGCTACATTTATATCCTGGTACTCCTGACGCCGGCCTCTAAAATTTGCCATAAAGTGGCGATAAGTGTCTGCAGTTATGGCTTCGATGTCTTCCCTGATATTCTTTTTTAAATCTCCCAGAGAGGCGAAGCGGTTGCATTACACTTGATTTCTAAGATATCCCCATAAAAAAATCAAAGGGAGTCAGGTCCGGGCTTCTGCGGGAGCCACTGAACGTCTCCTCTTCGAGAAATCAATTTTCCCGAAAAAAGCACCTGAATGACGAGCAAAGACAGATTGGAACTGTGACAGGCGGCTCAGTCCTATTGGAATCAAATTGTTGAAGAGCAGGAGTAAAAAAAGTTTGAAGCATGTCGACATAACTGTTAACATAATTGTTACTTAATAATTATGGGCAATTTGAGAATAAGAATGATTTAACAAAAATCACTTAAAACTTCCATTTTTATTCCAGGTAATACGCCTACCGATCTTAACGTAGTGAATTTAAGTGTACATCAAGGAACTCCCGATAGATCGTTTGTATCCAGCTGTAATCGGCTACAATTATCTGTAAATCGTCACAATTCCTTCGTTTCATCCAGTCATTATCCTGTTTCGGCTCATGGGATCGCTTCAAGTAAATCAAACAGTAAGTATTAATTTTGGAGTTAGTTGGATTATCGATATAATTGACTTGAAAAGAATCGTTAATGGTATATGGTCAAAGTAAAGCATAAATATAAGTTTTTTTAATATACTAGATGTGTAGTCTGAAATGTTTCCAGACTCAACATGAAGATGGCGTTACTCATCAAAAATATTATGATAATATAAACGTTAACGTTCAAAAGTTTATATTTATTTTAAAACAATTTTGATTTTTTTTAACTGAAAAACTTTAGGCAAATATATTACAGAAAAAGAATCACTGAGAAATTTGTCTCCGTTTTGTTTTTGGTTTTTTTAGCCAGTGATTCTTTATTTATATAAGAAGAGATATTTCTGATATTTTTTGAGTTTTAGATCTTGGTGAAAAATCCAAAAAAAAAGAAAAAATATAATTGCGAATGCGTTAAAAGATAACCCATTTATGTCAGTCGATGTTAGCGTTTCGGTAAAGACGGAAAAAATCGAATATCGAGCCGTCTTGCATTTGAAAGATAGTACTACTAAATATAGTACTATAAAATAGTACTAAAGATAGCCTACGCAAATTAAAGCCGACATTGAAGCTGTTTACGTGGACTCTGAACCATTATTTATCAGCGTGGAATTTTTGGCAGCTGAATTTAAACGTAGCTGCACCAGCATGGTGATGAACGTTCGGGACGGCCATTAACTGCAACTACTACCGATAACATTGAATAAAGCAAATTAACATAAATAATACAACACAATAATATATTACTTATTTAAATTAATTTAATTAATTAAAAAAGCCATATACGACGGCAAAAACCTAACAAACACCCAGCTAGACTTCGGAAATACTCCAATTATTGATAGTGTAATAAATTTAACGAGATGAAAAAACCGACTTCCATTAGACAGCACTTTGAAACTTTATTTTAGTTTATACATAACTCTCTTTGAGAATGGTCGCGAGGCCGAAACATGTTAGAGAATATCTTGAATATATTGTGAAACAAATACCAAGTGTTTTAATTATTATCATTGTTACTATGTTTCACCAAGAGCCAACCGCGCAATCAATCAAAACTATTGTTAATGCAAGCACAGCAAAATTAGCGGTTATATACAAAAAAAACTTTACTGAAAGTGAAAAAGTGTAATAATCACATATGGTTTATTCAAACGTGTCAAAAGGAGGATCTCCAACCAAAATTTATGAAGATTTCATGTCATAACCACTCACCTCAAGCAGAAAGCACTGTCAATGCAGCTCGGAAACAGTGGCTAGCAGAAGAAGCATCCAAATGGTACAGAAACAGGGATAATCTCAACTTACATCTTAAATTAGTCCACACAGAACTGCTACACAAATCAAATTATTTCGAATTTGAATACTTTGACAGGACAGTGCGCGAGTCAGTGAAGGATGCAACACATAAACAGTACCTAATACAGCTAAGAAAATTAAATACCCTAAGAAAATGTAAGTCACAAAATTTTGCTCACCTAAATTCTCATAATATCAATTCAATTAGTTCAGTAAGATTTTATGATTTTATGAGTTGTAAATTTAACAAATGTTCAGTTTGATAATGAAGAAATTAAGTTATTAGAAAAAGGCCTCAAATACTGTCCAAACTTCGTCAAATCCACAGATATTGAAATACTCGCAGCCAATTTAGAGAATCTTTTAAGTAGTTTAAATAAAAGCCAATTAGCAAAATATAACATTGCAAATATAATAGCAAACAATAAAATAAAAAATAAATATTCCAACGAACTCAGAATAATTAATAAATTACGTAACAAAATTTACCAAAACAATTTAATTCTTTGCAAAGCTGACAAAGGTAATACAGTTACTATTCTAACAAAAGATGAATACCTACTAAAAATGAACACACTCATCAACACAGAAAACTGTAGAGAACTCAAGACCGATCCAACAAAAAAATATCATACCGCTGTAAAGAAAATTACAAAAACGTACAATGAAACCTTCTTAAATATATCGCAATCCAAACTAGATACCATGAACCCAAAATCTCCAGTCTTATACGGAATGCCTAAACTGCATAAAGATGGCATTCCAATGAGACCAGTCGTTTCTTATGTAAATGCCCCTGCATATAAACTTTGCAAACAACTCAACAGTGATCTACCATTATTTATCGATTTCAACTCGCCCAAAGCAATCAAAAATACAATAGAACTAACAACAAAATTAAAAAACATACAGATACCTCCCAATGCAAAGTTAGTTTCGTTCGATATAAAAAGCCTTTTTTCCTCCATTCCGGTACAAGATCTTAAAAATATCCTCACTGAAAGAATTCATGAATGCCATCTTGAAATCGTACACAAAAATGCTTTCATAGAAGCTATCAATGTATGTACCGAACAAAATTATTTTCTGTTCAATTCAAAATTTTACCAACAAACGAATGGATTACCAATGGGAAGCCCCCTGAGCCCCCTCCCTGCAGAAATTTATATGGCTAATTTTGAAAACAATTTATTTAGCGACACTAATTATACAAGACACATACATTTTTGGGCCAGGTATGTCGATGATATTATTTGCATATGGACCGGTACAGAAAGACTATTGGGTCAATTTCTTGAATATTTAAACAGTGTAAACTCAAAAATCCAGTTCACAATAGAAACAGAGACGGATAATTCATTAAATTTCTTAGATTTAAAAATAATAAGAACACCGAATAAATTAGAATTCGAAATATTTAGAAAACCCACGTATACCGATACAATTATTCACGCAAGTTCAAATCAGTCATGGAATGTAAAAATGTCCACTTTTCATAGTATGACCCACAGACTTCTAACGATTCCACTTAAAAAAGACAGCTATGAAAAAGAACTTAATATTATCAAAAATATCGCAAGGAATAATAGATATCAGCCAAGCATCATAGATAAAATGATAAAAAACAAGATTAAGAAAAACAACACCAAACATTTTTATGCCGCAACACCCGAAAAAGATTCTAAAAATTGGCATGCTATAAACTATATTCACAAATTAAGTTCAAGAATCACAAATCAGTTAAAGAACGAAAATATTAATATTATCTCTGTTAATAAGAATAATCTTACATCGATGTTAGACAATAACAAAGAAAGAGCAAAATTTTGTGACAAATCTGGAGTATACGAAATTAAATGTAATATGTGTGACGCTATTTATATAGGCCAAACGGGCCGATCGCTCAATGATAGGCTAAAAGAACATAAATATTCAATTTTACACAATCAGAGAAAGACGGGCTTTGCCGAACATTGTATAGACCAGAACCATTTTTTTTTAACATTAATAATACCAAATTAATACATAGCTGCAATAAAAGCAGGCTGTTAAATTACCTGGAAATTTTCGAAATTAAAAAAGCCATATACGACGGCAAAAACCTAACAAACACCCAGCTAGACTTCGGAAATACTCCAATTATTGATAGTGTAATAAATTTAACGAGATGAAAAAATCGACTTCCATTAGACAGCACTTTGAAACTTTAGTTTAGTTTATACATAACTCTCTTTGAGAATGGTCGCGAGGCCGAAACATGTTAGAGAATATCTTGAATATATTGTGAAACAAATACCAAGTGTTTTAATTATTATCATTATTACTTATTTGTTGTCTTTATAAGCCGTCCCGAAAGTTCATCGTCAACCAAACTTGTAGGACACATTTAAATTCAACTGCCCAAAATTTCACGGTGGCAAATGATAGTGCAGAATCTCCGTAAACAGCATCCATATCGGCTTTAGTATACTTAGACGTATTAAAGCATTAATACACTTTTCTTTGCGATGCTTCCCATCCATTTAATGCGTCGAAATAGTAGTTCACATCTTGTTCTGCAAAACAGTCGTTTACGAATGTGATGGCCTCCTCATTCGATGAAAATGTCCGTCCTCCAAGCAAAACCTTGAGCCTAGAAAAGAGAAAAAAGTCGGTGGGTGGCCAAATTTGGTGAATACGGTATGTGGACAATCAATTCGAATCCCAATTCGTGAATTATTACCATGGCATTTGTTGAAACTCCAACTTATTTTACTTAAACTGCTTCAACAGGGCTTTGGAAATGTTCTTTCGAATGCATTTTTGGTCCTAAGTGCACAATCGCAGCACCCAACGTTTTCACGCCCACATCCTCAGTGTGGGCGTGAAATCATCTTCATTACAAACGTGTTCTTTCGAGATGCCCTCAGCCTCTGGTATATCTCAAAGCTTAATTCGACGGCCATCTAGCACCATTTGGTAAACTTTTTCGATGTTATCGGTAGTGGTTGCAGTTTTTGGCCACCTCGAACGTTCATCGTCAACCAAGCTGGTACGACCATGGTTAAATTTAGGTGTCCAAAATTTCACGCTGGCAAATTATACTGCAAAGTTCCCCGTAAACAGCATCCACCTCGGCTTTAATAAACGTAGGCATATTGCCTTTCAAATGCAAGAATTTACTGACGGCTCGATATTCGATTTTTCCATCTTTACAGAAATCGACTGACATAAATGACTGTTAAAGAACAACTGAGCATCACATATGGTCGAAATTTACAAGGTTATGTTTCAACGCATGCGCAATTATATTACCACAATATTTTCAACGAGTAGCGCCATCTTCATGTTGAGACTGGAAACTTTTCAGACTACCGTCATATATTCCGAAAAGTAAAATTTATTCTCCCTGTGGTGACATATGGTTCCGAAATATGGACCCTGAACATAAAAGATCCACAAAGAAAAAGTACATCAGGTAGAGAATAGAATGTAAACCGCTGGGTATATCGTTACAATTCCAAAAAACCAACGATATAAGATAAAAGACACGGTAATGTTTGCAACACGTAGCGAGACATACAGAGGACTGTTTTGATTGTTCACCGGACTCCACCTTCTTGGATGGCACTCGCTTCAAGTCCACATCAGAATCTCCCCTTGACTCCCTTCACGTCGGCAATATAGACATCTTCTTCGACTTGGGCACTTTCGTTTTGTCTAACTTCGATTTTGACACCCTGATGCCCGGAATCACCGTCATTCTCCTCGAAGGCAAGTGTTACATTTTTTAAAATATTTCCTTAAATTAATACACAAACATGAATTTTGTAGTACTAAATTGGTGTGTGGTACCACTGGTGCGGTTTTTGTAAAACTGCTTTTGGTAAAAAAGATGAACTATACGACTTTCAAACTCTTCATAGAGAAATTGGTTACTACATCTCCAGACTAGAACAATACGAGAGATCTCTGAAATTTTTTGACAAGCTATTAGCAAAACACGATACAGAAGACACGGCAGAGATAATGATGTGGGAGGCGAATCGTGGTACGGCCTCTACAAAGATGGTATGATGAGCCGAAAAAATCGCAAGGCTTAACTGGCACCAGGCTGCCAAAAACAGAGAAAGAATGGTCCGACATAAGAGAGGCTTATATCCAATGGATAGATCACGGCTGAAAGAAAAATACCTGCAATCACATAAAAAAATCTTATACACCTGGTATAAAATATTTATTACCAAAAAGATCACAAATCATCTCTTTTAGGGGCAACAGATGTTCTCAAATTCAGAACTGATTCCATGTCACTCAGTTCATCCACAATTTCACCCCTCATCTCCACGTAGGTTCTCCACATTTTACACTGATTCTTCCTCGCCTCTTTCACAGCTTTATTCTCTTGATATACGCAGGGTTCATCCGGTAATGTGTCAGAATATTTCCAATTTCTAAAAACCGATTATATTAACTACTAGTTTATTATTTAACCGGTTTGAAAATGCTTACTCATCGATTACTCTTGGAGGTAACACGAATTCACCAATTTTCATAAGACTACTAATTTTAACGGTAGTTGATATTTCTTTTGGTTTTAGCATTGCATCTAAATATCGTCGTTCGACGCCTAAAACACCAACTGCTATGCCAGATTCAACTAATAATTCCTCTGGTGCGGCATAAGCTATTTCCAAATAACGGATTCTTTCATCAGCTCTAAAAATATATATTTCAAACACGAACAAACTTTATTACCACACTGCTATCGTTATTAGGAAAATTAAATGAACTAGATTCGGAGTGTCTTTCGAAAAGTTGTCAGTCTGACCCAGAGATGGCCCAAGTAAGATCAAATGACTATGATATTTACGAAATGACAATTCAAATTCTGTTAAAGTATTCATTAAGCCACGTACTCGCTTGAGCACGAACGCGAATGAGACAAGCCGAGGCCATACTGAAAGTCTCGGGTCAGGAAAAATAGAAGTTTGGCACTTAAAAATTTTTGATTTTTATTCGCCGGACCACAATGAAAATATTTTTTTTCTTTATTTGGGTTTTTCGCCACTATCTAAAACTAAAAAAATATCAAAAATACCTGTTCTTATGTAAAGAGAGAATCACTGGCTAAAAACAAAAAACCAAACGGAGACAAATTTTTCAGTGATTCTTTTTTGTAATAAATTTGCCTAACGAACAAAATTTTAAAGATATAAAAATATTATAAAAAAATGTATAAACTTTTAACGTTAACATTTCGGAGAGTCCTCTCCAGCCGTTTTCAAAACTAAACTAAAAAATAAATTATATTAATTTGTAATATATAAAGTAACGAGTGAAAGTAAATATATTTTTTTGTGTATGTCAACGATACTTACATTGACAAGAATAGATTTTCATGACAGTGACATACTACCAAAAAATATATATAGGAAATTAAAATAAAAAACCAAGATTAATATATAAATTTCCACTATATTTAAAACTTGTACGTATGACAATTGTTTCGACACAAAGTGTCTTTTTCAAATACACAGTAAATTAAACTAACAGTAAGAAAAGCAGTTACTACCTAAACTAATCTAATAAAACCATAAATGATGATAGTGGGAGTCTCGCGTCTCAATGTCTAGAGTAATATAAGTTTAACAAGGGTGAACCATTCAAGTCTACCGGATCATTAAGTAAATTAATTTCTAGGCTCTCTAAAAGATTTAGTTTTTTAGATTTATTTTCGTTATGCAACATTTTGAAATTATCGTTGAAAGTGTGATTTTCTAACATTAAGTGATTGGCATAATGAGAATTATTCTGTTCTTTAATATAACTTCTTTTATGTTCATTAAGGTGGAAAAGGATCTTCCTGTTTGTCCAACATAGAGTTTTGGACAAGAACCGCACTGAATTAAATAAACTCCTGATTTATGAAGTTTATTTGTTTGACTTTTATTGTTTTTTATTAAGCGTCCAAGACTATGGTTTGTTCTGAATGCAATATTTATATCGCTTGTTTTTGACAAATGTTTAGAAATTAATTTGGTGACTTTTCCTCTATATGTAATTGTTATTGTTATGGTTTTATTAGATTAGTTTAGGTAGTAACTGCTTTTCTTACTGTTAGTTTAATTTAGTGTGTATTTGAAAAAGACATTTTGTGTCGAAATTATTGTCATACGTACAAGTTTTAAATATAGTGGAAATTTAGATATTAATCTTGGTTTTTTATTTAAAATGAATTTCCATCAAGTATCGGCTACCTCAGTTAAATATATATATATATATATATATATATATATATATATATATATATATATATATATATATATATAGTGGCGAAAAACCCAAATAAAGGAAAAAACACGCCACAATCATTCAGACATTACCTACATTCGTCATTGACGATTCATCATTTAATTCAAATACAAATAGATTTTTTTAACTCCTAGAGAGATCTGTAATCTGCCAAACCACCACTGTTCCACTTTCCGGGCGGTATCACCCTCCATTGAAATCCCTTGCCCAAAATATATGTAGTGATCCACCACCTCTAAGTCGCTTCTTAAAATAGATATTATTCTGTGTTCAGTAAATTTGTTGAACATAACCTTACTCTTTTTCAGGTTTATTTTCAAACCAAATGGTTCTCTCGCCCTTTGCGGCTCTTGTCTTGCAGGGTCTTGTGATAGGAGAACGATATCATCTACAAATCTAAGGTGGCTTAAGTATGCACCATTTATTTTTATTCTATCCTGTTCACAATCCAGATTACGGAATACCTCTTCAAGGCAGGCTGAGAAAAGAACAGGGTATATTGTCACCCTGTCGTACACCCCGTTCTATATTGATTTTAACTTCAAGATCATCCATGTGAACTGTCGCCGTAGCTTCATCTTGGTTAAGCAATTGATCCATTATGGATTGCTTTGATATGGAGTCAAATGTCAATAAAAGCCAAGCACAGTGGCATGTGCTTGGCTTTTATTAACTGAAGTGTATTCATTGTATTTTTCTATGGCCTGTTGAACAACCTGGATATGATCCATTGTACTGAATCCACTTCTGAATCCTGCCTGTTCTCTTGGTTGTGCGTCATTCAGTGTTCTCAGTATTCTTTCAGATATTATCTTGGTGAAAACCTCGTACAATACTGACACAAGGCTTATTGGACGGTAGCTTTCCAAATCCTCCTGTGTTTCTTTTTTATGAAGAAGAATCACTTGAGCAGTTTTCCATAGGTTGGGTATTTTTTTTTTCAGCCTCAGGCATTTTGAGTACAATTTTGTCAGTATATTATGTAAAGTTCGACTGCCGGCGTTTGGTTTTTTGTTTTTACCCAGTGATTCTTTCTTTACATAAGAACAGGTATTTTTGATATTTTTTGAGTTTTAGATAGTGGCGAAAAACCCAAATAAAGGAAAAAAATAACTGCCTCATGTGGCCTGGGCTTGCCTCAATGACTCCATGTAATTTTTTTCGCACGCGTAACATTGCCACTTTGCGCCCTTTGTTTTGAGTTAACAGAAAATTCGCTACTATTTTCCGAATAGTTTTTCGAAGTGGTACTAATACAATTAAAATGTTTTGCATTAAAAGGGAACTATTTTTAAAACCGCTATAAATTTGAATGTTTCCATAAATATTTTGTGTTATCTATACAATTTCTTGAAATTTTTTAGTCTTAATCCTTAACTGGTATGATTGGTCAGTAGTGACCCAGACCAATTTACTTTCGTCCGGCAATCAGCCGGATATACGACGTCCTCATTGTTGTTCTATGAATTCTTCTAATTTGACAGTTATATTTAGTCACAAGTTGTACTTTGCGTAAAGGACTTCTCGTTTGTGAACTATAACCCATAATACCTTATACGTAGTTTTAAATATTTGTACATGGCGGACAAAAACAAGCCCTTAGCTGATGCAGAACTTTTGCAGGAGGCTTAAAAAGCCTATATTAATGAATATGAGCCTGGTGAAAGTGAATTTAGTAGTCATGAGACTGACTCTGAAACAGAAGAGACGGATATTGAGGAAGAGGACGATCAAAACAGTATTAAAGAGGACCATAAGGAAACTGAAATCGATACAGGTGAAGGGAATTTAGATTTTTTTTTTTAAGAAGAATAAATACAAGTGGTTCTAAATACCCCCCGCTAGTAGGAAAACTCGATCTGAAAACACAATTAGGTCTAAGATTCCAGATGTAATTGGTGAGGCATATAAGGACAAACCATCTAAACCCGTAGATGCATGTAATTTATTGTTTGATGATCATATGTTGGACATCATTGTTCAACATACAAACGAACGAATACCTGAATTGGCAGCTTCTTATAGTGATCAAGCTCTATCATGTCTTCTTCTTCTATTCTCTGGCGCATTCAAATCCAATAACGAAGATGTAAGTTCGCTGTGGGCTACGAATTTAACGGGGCGTGATATATTTCGTGTTACTATGACCTAAAACGTTTTTGTTTTTTGTGTGTTCAGCATGGATATTTGATGACAGTAGCACAAGAAAAGAAAGAATAAGAAATGGTGATAAACTTGCACCTATATCAGAATTGTTCAACCTCATGATCAAATTATGCTTGTGGTGAGTACATGACCGTTGGTGAGATGCTTATTGGATTTAGTAGAAAAATGTAGATACAAGATGTATATGCCCAATAAACCCAACAAATATGGATTAAAACTAATGTGTCTCTGTGATGCAAAGACGCATTATTTACTAAATGCACTTATATATTCCGGAAAAGACACATCTCCTAAGAGAAATACCAAGTGAAATTTTAAATTATTGATTGATTTGTCCGTTACTTTGTGATAGTTCACTTTTTTGAAAAAGGAATAAAACCATTTTTTACTTTGTTATCGATCACTTTTATTTATAAACAAAATTTGTGAGACTATAGTTTTGTAAAATGACTAAAATGCCAAAGATAAAACATCAGCAAATACAAAATTTGGAGTTTATATGTTAAGTTGCAACGAGTGCGGTAGCTGCTATGTTGGACAAACCGGCAGAAATTTTCAGACCAGTTTCAATTTTTAGTTTTAAAGTAGTGTTTGAGAATGTAAAGTCGTTTTACGAAACTTTAGTCACACAAATTTTGTTTATAAATAAAAGTGATAGCTATAACAAAGTAAAAAGTTGTCTTATTCCTTTTAAGTGACTTTTTACCTAATAAAGATCGACCAGTTTCATCAATATTATTTGACTTTACAAAAGATTTCACCATTTTGTCTTCCGTGCCTAAGAAACGCAAAATTGTTATAATGTTATCTTCATTGCATCATACAGATACAATAATTCAAAATGAAAAATGTCTTCCTGAAGTTATCGATTTCTACAATTCAACAAAAGGTGGAGTAGATAGTTTTACCCAAAAATGTGCTTGTTATAATGCGGGCTGTAGAAGTAGACGTTGGCCCTTAATGCAGTTACAGAACGTCGAGCATTTATTATCTCCGTTGAAGGACATCTCATAATGGACCATTTAAAACACAGGGTTACAATACAAACAATTCCAACAGATCGTCGGACATTGATCAAACGTCATATTGACATAATTACGGAAGCTTCAGGGGGCATTATTCCCATGGACAAAAAAAGAAGGCATTGTTACATGTGTCACAATGATAACAAATACCCACAGAAATGTTTAATGTGCCAGAAAGATATTTGTAAATCCCATAGTATCAATACTGTCAAATACTTGAATTGCAGAGACTAAAAGTTCAATAAAAACAGAAAGTACAAATAGTTCAGATTTTTTATTTTATATTTATTTATTGGGTTTTCTTTTATTGCAGATGGCCAAAAGGATGTCTTGAGGGAGTTATTTCATGTTTTTAATTATTTTTTACGTCCATAATATTTATTATGGGCGTTATTAAAATGTCACTTGTTAAAACATCAACCATTTTCTATATTTCAACACTGGAGAGTAAAATATTATTTTTTTGTATTTTTATAGTTTTTTAATATAAATATATATCTAAACAATTCGACAAAAATATAAAACACAAACACTTTTAAATATATTTTGTTTATAATTACATAATATTCATGGGATACCCATGAGTCATCATACCTTAAGAAGCTAAAGAAGCCACCATACCAGTTGAGGGTTAAGGTACATTTTCAATTAAGCCAAACCAATATTAATAGAAAAGACACAGTAAATGTAAATAGAAGAGATAAAAATTACCCTTTAATATTTTTTATGCCAATCGCCAACATTCTATAATCGTGATCATCGAAAATGATTTCTTGTATCGCCGGAGATCTATGAAGTAATTTTTTTTCATTATTAAAAGCTTTCCCAATAAGAACTCGCTGTTCTTCTGGAAGGGCACTGACAAGAGGAACACCAGATGATTCCACTGGACTAAAGCAAAGTGTTCTTAATAGTCGGTTGGTTTCTTTTTCTAGAAAAACAAGGTAAATCATATTTATATCTATATGGACATCTTATGTATGACTACATATATAAAGGTATACGAAATGTGTCAATAAAGTAATGAGATTGGTGGTGTAGCGTACGATCTGACAATACTATTGGTTTTCCCTTTGAAGAGGAGACAGACCAAAATCTGATGCGCCTTCAGTACACGTTTACACTTCCTAGAGTCACTTTGTGGTCTGTAGCAATTATTTTCGTGAACCGGATTTGTCTAATGCGCTCTGAACTATTCCAAACGGTGCACTATCAAGTTTTATTTTAGACTTGGGCACATCCAAAAAAATCAAGACATCTTTCCCTCTTGTTCTTTTGATCCCACTGAAGGTTTTTCGGGGCCATTTTCCCGATTTCCTTCATCCCAAATTCATAAGTCAAAATCTGAACGGTTGTGCAAAGGAAAATCAACTCTTCGCCGATCATTCTCACCATCAACTGACGATCAGAACGCGGAAGATCTCAGATTCTGTGAAAATTTTCATTGCATCTTGCAGTTTGTAATAAACTATACAAGGTTATAATAAAAAAACAAAAAATATAAAGATCCCAAACTTAAAAAATGTATCAAAGTCAAAAATATGTCAACCGAAAATTAAACAACAAATGCCACATTTTATGTAAAAAAAATAATTATTCAACAAGATATAGCTGGTACGTTTTTAAATATAAATTTGTATTGTTTATAAATATAATATATATTAAAGAATTGTTCTGAGGATGGCTTTATAAAATAAACTGAAAAGTTAATAAAATAGTAAAAACAAATAATAATAATTTATTAATATAATTGACCAAAAATCCCAAAAAAGCAAAAAAATTATTAAAAAAAAATATATATATATATATATATATATATATATATATATATATATATATATATATATATATATATATATATATATATACTTTTTTTTTTTTTTTTTTTTTTGAGGGGATTAGGAAATCTTCTAAAGACATCCATGTGTTCGATGTTCAGCGACATGGGAATGTCGGATTCATGCCCTTGTTGGAGTCATGCCTACCGACTAAAACCCTTCCCCCTCAAGGATATCTGCTCGTGGCCTGGAAACCGCCGTTAGGCATTACTTCAGGACATACAACAGATTGTCAGTCCAAATTTGCCTTACGTCTTCTCTCGTCCTCTATTTTTGTCCTCATTATTTTCTCCACCATGCCCATTATTCTTGCCCACTGTCTTTTTCCTTCCAAAAGCAGAACGCCGATGTTGTGTTCCGTCACTTTTACGTTGCATTCGGCAGCAGTAGCAATCCGGAGCGGTTCCCATCTCAGGCAGTGGAAGATTGTGTGGTCCCTTGTATCCACCATCCCACAATAGCGACAATCCTTGTCCTCTGACTATCCCATTCTGTGTAAATAATATCTGAATGATCCATGTCCCGTTATTGCTTGTGTTGTGTAGAAATTTGTCTCCCCTAATTTTCTGTTGTGCCACTCTCTCACGTCTCGGATAAATGTTTTTGCCTTTCCCTCATAGTCGTTCCATTCTTTGTTCCAGGCTTCCAGTAATTTCTGTCTTGCTTGGGCTTTTGATTCCTTTCCCCTTTCGAATATTGATATGCTTTCCATGATTCGGAGTCTTATTGGTGGTAGACCAGCAACGGCTAGGATGGCCATTGTGGGCACGGTTCTATATGCACTTGTAATGCGTATTGCCATTTTTCTGTTTACTCTTTCGAGCATTGCCTCGTAGTGCTTATACCTTAATACCTTTGCCCAAATAGGCGCTCCATACAAAATGGTTGATATAGTGGCCTCCACCAATATACGCCTCTTCCAGGCCCTTGGTCCTCCTGTTTTAGGGGTTATTTTATTTAGTATCATCAATGTTTTATTTGCTTTTTCACATGTCAGTTTGACGTGAGTGGTCATTTGAGCATCTTTGTCTATGAGAATCCCCATATATTTAGTTGCTCTTGTACTGTTTATTGTGGCACCCTGAATATTGATTTGGAGGTTTGTGAGTTTTCTTCTCCCCTCCAATATTACCATTTCAGTTTTTTTTGGTGATATTTTAATGCCCATTTGATCCATCTCCAAGGCTATTTTGTTAACAATATGCTGTGCCATTTCTTCCAGAACAGACCTGGTCCTAGCTCTTACCACCACAGCCAAGTCATCAGCGTACGCCACCATGGTAACTCCGTTCTCTGTACTGATTCTCAGGATTTGATCATAGAAAATATTCCATAGTAAAAGTCCGATGATCGATCCTTGCGGTACTCCGCAGGTTATTGATATTTTGTCCCCCCACTGGGTTAATATATATATATCTGTCTGATTTTTGCCCGATATAAGGCATTTACTATCTTTTCCCAGGGGGCTGAGTTAAAGGCATTTTCTATGTCTAACATGACCATTGCGCAGAATTCTCGGTTATTTGGGCCTTTGTTTTTATTTCTTCAGGAGTTTCCATAATCTTCGATAGCGCATTTAAAGTTGATTTCCCTTTCCTAAATCCAAATTGGTTGTCGTGTAAGATTTTACCGTCTGTTATTTCTTTCTCCAGTCTGCTTTTGATCAGCGCCTCTAGTAGTTTTCCGGCAGCATCCAGTAGGCATATGGGTCTATATGATGTAGGATTTAGCAGTTCCTTTTTTGGCTTCTCAATTAGTACCAGCTTTGCTTCCTTCCATATATCTGGAAAATGGCCTTTGGCTAAGCACGTGTTCATAACACTGGCAATATTATCTGGATTATGCAAGGTAACAACCTTCACGATCTCTGGAGGAATGTGATCTGGTCCTGCGGCTTTGCCTGCCTTTATTTTGTTTGCTGCATTTATAATTTCTTCTGATGTGAAAAGCGTAATGGCTCTCTCCAGGAGGTCTATGTCTGGCCATTTAGTTACTGGGCGCTTTGGAAACAGTTTGTCCACTTGTTCTTGTGTTTCGCGTTTATCTATTGTCCTATGTCTTTTCAATTTAAATTTTTTTGTTACAATCTGATATCCTTTGCCCCATATGTCATTTTCTAGCTCTTCGCTTAAGTCTTTCCACGTTTTACTTTTCTGTATTTTTATTGCTTTTTTCAGATCGTTCTTTGCTGTTTTATATGCCTGCTCTTTTGTGTAATCGTTGTTGTCTTTTAGTTTTCTAGAACGTACAAGTGATCTTCTTTGAGCTATGCATCGTCTTCTATTTTCAGCAATTTCTGATGTCCACCAGTAAACTGGGGAATGACCGTATTTCGGTTGTCTCTTTCTTGGGAGATACTTGTTGCAGAGATGTTTTATTTATTTAATGAGGTCATGTGGCGCGCTAACCATTGACCCCTTATTTTGACTTGTCGCTAAGTTGTTCTTAAAAGTTTCTAGAATATCTGGGGATATTCGCCATCCTCGATAGGATTCGCTTGTATATTCTCTTTCATTGTTCAATTCTCCCCGTGTGAGTTCGAAACATATATTACGGTGGTCGGACATGTTTTCGGACTCTACTTCTACTCGCCAATTAGTAATACTATTGCTTAATCCACTTGACGCCATAGTAATGTCGATGAGAGAACTGCCAGTTGCAGCGCAGAAAGTAGGAGTATCTCCTTCATTCACCGTAATTAGATCGTTCGCCTCTAACCATTCCTCCAGAATATACCCTCTTTGGTTTGTTGTTTTTGACCCGAAAATGGTTGTTTTTGCGTTTAGATCACCTCCTATAATTATATTTTTTTCAATTCCGCGTATATGTCTTTCGAGATTATATAATAATTCCTCAAATTCATTTATAGGTCTGTTTGGCGAAAAGTAACACGAGTATATAGCCAGGCCCTGGGTTTCTACGCTTGTGAAGCCATTTCCCTTAAAGTGATGGGTCACCGATAGTTGGCGGTTCACGCGGATAAAACAAATGCCATCTAGATCGAAATAATCGGTTGCCACCTTGTTTATGTTGGGTTCCTGACCGATTACTATATCGATTTGTCTTTCATAAATCGTTTGGTTTAAGAGATCATGGGCTGCATAACACCGATTAAGATTTATCTGCAGGAATTTAATCTCTTTTGGAATGGTGTGCTTTTCTTTCATTTTTTTTTTAGTCTTATTTTCTGGCTAGGGATAGTGCGCGTCTTAAGGCTTTACACTGCATTGTACCGTACTTGTGACCTGCTGCATGGCATAGTGGACAGAATTCCTCGTCTTTGCATTGTGTTTTTTTATGTCCATCAACCCCACACTTGTAACAGGTATTTGTTCGGTCGGGGCCATTGCATTCGGAGGTATTATGCTCATAAGACCAACATTTCTGGCAACTACTAACCTGGCCGTATATATATATATATATATATATATATATATATATATATATATATATATATATATATATATATATATATATATATATATATATACATACCCTCTTTATGCATCAGACCTTGGCGTTTCTTTCTGCCAACCCGCACTGGACCAACGTGGTAGATTAGGGTCCAACCCCCCAACATGGCTTTACTATTTCCAACACCACCTTCATTCCCCGGAGGCCAAGGAGCAACTACCTACGGCATCGGGAAGACCTACCCTAAGGCAGAGGGTGCTAAGAATCACCGGGTTAGATCAAGCTGCCAGTGGACTTTGGACATTGCAACACTTAATATTTGGACAATGAAAACGGGTGAACGACTGCAAGAACTGTTGATCGAGCTTGACAACATACATTGGGACGTCATAGGGCAATGTGACACACGAAGAAAGGGCGAAGAGCTAATCAAACTGGAAACAACTGGTCACATACTTTACCTTCGGGGTACGGAGAATGGGCGATGTGGTGGAATTGGATTCCCAATTAACCTAAAGTTGAAGGAGAGTGTCGTAAAATTTAAAAGTATATCTGGCGGACTAGCCCAATGCGTCATTCAACTGAATAAAAAGCTTAAGCTTCAAATCGTCCAAGCTTATGTACCAACTATAAGCTATGGTGATGAGGAAATTCAGATATTTTATGATGATGTGGCCCAGCTTCTAGAAAACGAGAAGTGCAGTTACAAAATTCTGATGGGTGACTTTAATGCTAGAATTGGAAAAACAAGAACATATGGAAATTGTGAGCGGGACAATAGAGGCGACAGATTGGTTAATTTTGCGGAAGGACAAGAACTTATGAACTCGTTTTATAAGAAAAAAATTAGCAGAAAAAGGCAATCGAAAAGTCCAACTGGTCTCACAAGTGAAATTGACTACATCATGTCAAACGATAAACCAATATTTTGTAATTATACTGTCCTTAACCGTTTTAATGTCGGAAGTGACCATAGAATGGTACGCGCAAAGGTTAAGTTAGGCAAAGGTTATAAACTGTCGAAGAGAACGTACAACAATGGTAAGATCGAAGGAAGGCAAAGTAGATTCTGGGAAGCTGCTTCAAAGGGGCAGAGATTTTGAGATTGCTTTGTCGAACCGCTTTGATGTGTTGCAAGGCCCAGAGTAGATGGAAATAATAGAGCAGTATGAAAAAATTATCGACAATGTACTTGAAACGGTTGCTGCAATAGCACCAACAGAACAAAAATCAGTCAAAAATCTCCAATGAGACAATTAATTTAATGAAAAAAAGGCGTACAATGAGGAATGCAGGGAGTCTTTTTGGTAAGGTCGAGTACGTTGAGCTTTTTTTTCCTCTATTTGGGTTTTTCGCCACTATCTAAAACTCAAAAAATATCAAAAATACCTGTTCTTATGTAAAGAAAGAATCACTGGGTAAAAACAAAAAACCAAACGCCGCCAGTCGAACTTTACATAATATACTGACAAAATTGTACTCAAAATGCCTGAGGCTGAAAAAAAAAATACCCAACCTATGGAAAACTGCTGAAGTGATTCTTCTTCATAAAAAAGGAACACAGGAGGATTTGAAAAGCTACCGTCCAATAAGCCTTGTGTCAGTATTGTACGAGGTTTTCACCAAGATAATATCTGAAAGAATACTGAGAACACTGAATGACGCACAACCAAGAGAACAGGCAGGATTCAGAAGTGGATTCAGTACAATGGATCATATCCAGGTTGTTCAACAGGCCATAGAAAGATACAATGAATACACTTCAGTTAATAAAAGCCAAGCACATGCCACTGTGCTTGGCTTTTATTGACATTTGACTCCATATCAAAGCAAGCCATAATGGATCAATTGCTTAACCAAGATGAAGCTACGGCGACAGTTCACATGGATGATCTTGAAGTTAAAATCAATATAGAACGGGGTGTACGACAGGGTGACAATATACCCTGTTCTTTTCTCAGCCTGCCTTGAAGAGGTATTCCGTAATCTGGATTGTGAACAGGATAGAATAAAAATAAATGGTGCATACTTAAGCCACCTTAGATTTGTAGATGATATCGTTCTCCTATCACAAGACCCTGCAAGACAAGAGCTGCAAAGGGCGGGAGAACCATTTGGTTTGAAAATAAACCTGAAAAAGAGTAAGGTTATGTTCAACAAATTTACTGAACACAGAATAATATCTATTTTAGGAAGCGCCTTAGAGGTGGTGGATCACTACATATATTTTGGGCAAGGGATTTCAATGGAGGGTGATACCGCCCGGAAAGTGGAACAGGTATTTGGCAGGCTCAACATAGTGTTTAAGAACAAGCTCTTCTTATCTGAAGAGAAGAGTTTTTGATCAGTGCGTGCTGCCTGTTCTGATATACGGAAGTGAAACGTGGTCACTCACATCACAATCAATTCAAAGAATTCGGGTAGCATAAAGGGGAATGGAAAAATGTATGCTTGGCATTACAAAGCGGGACAGAAAGACCTGTACATGGATCAGAGAATAGATGAAAGTATGTGACATCATTGCAAAGGTAAAATAATTGAAATAGAGGTGGGCAGGCCATATAGCGAGGCGATTTGACGACAGATGGACCAAAGCAATCCTGGGATGGATACCGCTTGATCATAAGCGTCCACGAAGTAGACCTAAAATACGATGAATCGATGTCATCATTAAGTATATTGGACCCGAATGGCAGAGGAAGGCTCAGGAACGCGTGAGTTGCTGCTGTGGTGCATGTGAAAGCATGCTATATATATATATATATATATATATATATATATATATATATATATATATATATATATATATATATATATATATATATATATATATATATATATATTCCTGGCCATTTTTAATATATTTTTTTGCGACTTTCGGTCATATTAATAAATGATAATTCTGTTTATGTTTCGGTTTATTGATTTTTGAATGTGAATTTATATCGTTTGTGAAAGCCATATATATTGTAGAATTGTCATCATCATCATCGGCCCGTGTCGATCCACTCCAGGATGAAGGCCTCTTCAGCATGTTCCCAACTTTTACAGTCCTGGGCTTTCCTCTGCCACTCTGCTCCAATATACTTAACGATGTTATCAATCCATCGTGCTTTCGGTCTTCTTCGCGGACGTTTGCGATCATGCGGTATCCACTCCAGGATTGCCTTGTTCCATCTGACATCCCATTGCCTCGCTATATGGCCTGCCCATCTCCATTTCAATTGCTTTACTCTTCCAATGATGTCACAGACTTTAGTTTGTTCCCTCACCAATACGCAGAACTTTTTGTCTCGTCTTGTAATGCCAAGCATACATCTTTAAATTCCCCTCTTGCTACCCGAAGTTTTTGCTCTAAAACGCAATGTTGAGCCTGCCAAATGCCAGCCACATTTAATACGCCATTCCACCTCCCGGGCGGTATTCCCCTCCATTGAAATCCTCTGCCCAAGATATATAAAGCTGTCTACAATCTCCAAATCCCTTCCTAAAACTGAATTTTTTCTGCCCTGAGCGAAGTTAATGAACATAACCTGACTCTTTTTCAGGTTTAGTTTCAAGCCAAATGGTTCATCAGCCCTTTGCAGTTCTTGTATGCGCCTTTGCAGTTCCACTGGGTCTTGAGAACGATATCATCTGCAAAGCTAAGATTGTTTAAGTTTGCACCGTTGATCTTTACACGATCCTGTTCCCAATTCAGTTTACAGAATACTTCTTCAAGAGAAGTCGAGAAAAGAATAGGCGATATTGCGACACCCTGCCGTACACATCGTTCTACATTAATTCCCACTTCAAGATCATCAAGGTGAATTGTGGCTGTAGCTCCATCATATATCGATCCTAATAGGTTTACATATGCGTTATTTACACCTCGGCTAAGCAGTGCATCCATCATCGCATGCTTTGAGATGGAGTCATATGCTTTTTCGTAGTCGAGAAAAGCCAAGCACAGTGGCATGGTGTATTCGTTGTGCCTTTCTATGGCCTGCTGTACAACCTGGATGTGATCCATTGTACTGAATCCACTTCTGAATCCTGCTTGTTCTCTTATTAGACGGTAATTCTTTAAGTCTTCCTGTGCACTTTTTTGATGTAAAAGGATTACTTCCGCATTTTTCCATAAGTCAGGTACCTTTTGTTTTTTGAGGCATTTTGAGTACAATTTTGCCAGTGTTTTATGTAACGTCCGACCACCAGCTTTTAGCATTCCGACAGTTATACTGTCCTTTCCTGGAGCCTTGCCGTTCTATCGGATATCTGGCATTTGCTCTTCCGAGGGTATTGTATTGTCTTTGATTGGTTTTGATCTTCATATAAGTGGGAATAAAATTTTCTGACAACCTCTAACATTTGCGTACGCGCCCTGCATACTGTACCATCCTCACGCCTTATTTATATATATATATATATATATATATATATATATATATATATATATATATATATATATATATATATATATATATATATATATATATATATTATATATATAAATATATATATATATATATATATATATATATATATATATATATATATATATATATATATATATATATATATATATATATTTTTTTTTTTTTATTGATGAGTGAGAGGACACGCGCCGATTCAATATGAAGCTAGTGCAAAAAACCCTGGAAGAAAATAAAGGAATTAACAAAGCTAAACAGAAGCTGAGAAACAAAAGAACGCAAATATATGCTTTAAAGCGTGAGGATGGCACAGTGTGCAGGGCGCGTACCTAAATATTAGAGATTGTCAGAAGGTTTTATTCCCAGTTATATGAAGATCAGAGCCAGTCAGGGACAGCAATACCCACGGAAGAACAAATGCCAGATATCCTAGTGGAGGAAGTAACAAATGCTATAGAATTGATGAAGAACGGTAAGGCTCCAGGAAAGGATAGTGTAACTGTCGAAATGCTAAAAGCTGGTTAGTATATATATATATATATATATATATATATATATATATATATATATATATATATATATACTAACCCTTTAACACTAAACCCTAAACAAACAAACCCAGATTCATTACCACCGAATGAAGAGGAAATACTTAGGCAAATCAAGCGGCTTAAAAAAAACAAAGCTTCTGGTGAAGATGGAATCACTGCTGAACTTTTGAAATCCGCTGGTCCAGGTACAATCAAGGAAATAACCAAAATTCTACAAGAAGTTTGGCGAACCGAACGGATTCCGGAAGACTGGAAAGATGCTCTAATCCATCCACTACATAAGAAAGGAGATAGAACGAATGTAAACAACTATAGAGAAATATCTCTTCTCCCAGTTTGTTACAAGATTCTATCTCAATGTCTACTAGACAGGGCACAGGGACAGTTAGAACCGAACATTGGTGAATATCAGGCAGGTTTTCGACCGGGCAGATCCTGCCCTGAACAGATCCTGAATCTAAAGTTGATTCTAAGACATCAAAAACTGTACAATAAAAATCTCGTCTGTACATTTGTGGATTTCAAAAAAGCATATGATTCTATTGACCGCGAATCTTTATTCCGAATCTTGAAAGAACAAGGACTAGATCTGAAAACGCTGGCAATTATTAAAGCAACGTTAACTAACACGAGGTCAAAAGTTAAATTCATGGTTGACATCTCAGAACCCTTCGAAATTAAAACTGGTGTGAGACAAGGGGATGGACTCTCGTCACTCTTATTTAACTGTGTTCTAGAAAAAGTAATACAGGAGTGGCGTGAAAAAAAGTCGGCACTGAATATTGACCAGCCCATTAAACTGGGGAGAACCAACATCAAAATTGATTGTCTGGCATTTGCTGATGATCTAGCAATTTTAGCTCAAGATGTATTAACGGCTCAAAAACAGATTGAAATCCTAAAAGAGAACAGCAGAAAAGGTAGGACTCCAAATATCCTTTGAAAAGGCACAATACATGACCTGCAACAGACTAAGAACACCATTTCTAAAAACAAAATATGGTAACATCAGACGAGTCTCTCAATTCAAATATTTGGGTGAAATAATCATGGAAAATGGGTTGGAAAATGCGGCCAATAAGGGTAGATGTCAAAAAATGGAAACGGCATTGAGACTTACACAAAATATTTACAACAAAAAATGCCTATCTAAAAACACAAAACTGAGACATTACAACACGGTTATTAAGCCAGAATGGCTATATGCTGCAGAAACGCTCATTTTGAATAGAAAGAGGGACATCGAGGATATTGAAAAGAAGGAAAGAAAAATCATAAGAAAAATCCTAGGCCCCAAACAAATAAATAGCACAACATACCGACTTCGAGAAAACCAAGAAATCAAACAATACACAGATATACATAGCGATATGAGAAAAAGAAGACTTAAGTTTTACGGACACTTCAAAAGGATGAATCCGAGTAGGCTAACTAGACAGATAGTTGAATTTTATGAAAATAGGAGTAGAGCTAAAGTAGAAATAATTAAATGGATTGCGGCAATTAAAGAGGACCTAAGATCAGCAAATATTACACAAAGTGAAATTCAGGATAGAGGCTGTTTCAGATACAAGGTTAACGTTTGGAAGGTTGGCCAGAGAGAAAAATGTAGGAAGACTGGAACAACTTGGTCTGACGAAAGGAAAAAAAGCTCATAGCGAAAGAATGAAATTAGTATGGGCTCAAAGGAAGGCTAACAACAACAAACGCCTCTAATTGTACTTCGCGTGGTCCACCAGGGCCCATACGTGAATAATAAAAATAATATATATATATATATATATATATATATATATATATATATATATATATATATATATATATATATATATATATATATATATATATATATATATATATATATATATATATATATATATTATATATATATATACATATATATATATATATATATATATATATATATATATATATATATATATATATATATATATATATATATATATATATATATATATATATAAGCAAAATAGAAAAAAAACATGAAATGGTAGACCGAGGAATACATGGATACAACAAATGATAGATATGATAGAAGAAAGAAGCAACATTTTGAATAAAATGAGGACAATAACATTAAACAAAAATAAATAGGTGGATGTAAAATCAGAAAAGTAACCCAAATTCGACATTCAAAAGGATAAAGGGAAGAAGAGAAAGAAAAAAAGATTCAACATCAAAGTCTTACCAATTAAAGGCAAATTCTTTCTGAATAACGCTATCCAAACCACTTTCACGGTCATGAAGCATAGTATTTCAAATAATCTTCTATCTTTATCCGACAACGAATCGTTGTTTTTATTGCTCATGTGATGGAACTTTTTGGCATCACCTTGGCCTAATAAGATGGCGGCGTAGTCTCTGGACACCATGCTGCGCAAATCGGCCAGATTATCTCTTACTTCATTCTCTAAAATGGTTACCAGCGGTTGACGTAGTTTACGAGAGGTTTCCTTCCGTCTCAGTTGCATCTTACTCCAAATCTACAAGATGATATTTATTGATTAATTAATCGACACAAATCAATCTTAGATGATCACAAAGGTGCCTGCAATTTTAAAAGTAGCTTCTCTTCAAGTAACGTCTCATACATTTCAAGCCGATATGACATTTAGTTTAGTTTAGTTTCGAGAGTCTTTGAAGACATGTTTCAAGAAGACTGTAAAAACAAAAGTAAAGCTCAAAGAAAAGCAATTTCGGTATTTTTCGGAAAAACCATCGTACAAACCAAAAAAAGTTGGGAATTTATTATGGAAACTCTGCTCCTTCGTTTTATGATCTACTGACTTTCGATGTGACCAAACCAGCACGAGGGACGTTGTTATCGCCCGAATGAGGTCGTTATTGAGGAAAAAGGCAACAAAATCCATGATTCATCACTCAAAATACATCAAAATGCATCCATTACCTACGTAATAATTTCTCATTTCTCCAGCCGTCCCCTAAAGATCATCCGACAAGACTGATGTGTACGATCGTACCCTTGGTCGTTTCTTCAGCTGCTTTCCGAACGTTCAGCTCGAACCCGACTGATGACAACTTAAAACCAGAAACCGGTCTCGGGAGACGCTTGCTGACGTTTGGGGGGCGACTGAAGAAATTAAGATAATATATAAGAAGCTTTCCAATCCTGCAAAGGATGATGGCAAATGTGTCAGGCGGTGACGCCATCTCAAGCGTATCTAAGGCATCAATTTAAACTTTTTATGGCGTGTCGACTTAATATATAAATCAAAATACTCACCTGTAGATAATACTGAAAATAAATTATGATGGAACGTAGAAATCTATCAATTGCAGCGGTATGGAAATAAGATATAAATTCCAGAGATAGATCGTTCACTTTCGATGTGAATATGGCAACGTCTTTAACATCTTGTATTGTGACAACTGCAGGGTCGGTTATTTTAACTTTACGTTGATAATGTCGTTTAAATTGCGCCTAAAATATTTCTTAAATAAAAAGTATCCTTTGACTAAAGTGTTGATTTATATATTAAAGATATCACATAGTACAAATAGCAACATTACAAATGAGCAATTTGATATACAGTAAGGGAAAAAAAGTTGTTCAAAGTTGAACATTTTTTTCTCATTTTTTAAAATTTTAATTGCATTTTATAACACTATTATTTAACTATACGTTTTTTCAACACAACTATACCATAATGAAAGCAGAATATAAAGACTTATAAAAGTATTTGAGCTGATTTTGTTAATTTTAACCACTTTAGCCTTGTGTATTTAACTTCAATACCCAAAAATAAATAAATTTAATCTATCTTAACCATTAAACTCTAAAATATTTTCCACTAAACACCTTATCAGTTTTTAATCTTTTCGACGCGTGTTTCACTAGCCATGCTAGCATCGTCAGCAGATGATTCAACCTGATACAATTCAATCTGACAAATTGAATCATCTGATGATACTAACATGGTTAGCGAAACGCGCATCGAGAAGTTTAAAAAAATGATTTGGTGTTTAATGTAAAGTAAAGTAAAGTGTTTGGGTTAGAGGCGCATCAGCAACTAGGCTATTTAGCGACTGGACCTACAGCTTAACGTGGGTTCCGAACCACGGTCATCAGCTTCCGACAAACCCAGGCCAGCACCCCCCTCGGGCTATAAACCCTTGGTTATGTGCCTACCCATAAGTCTATCAGGAAACCTACCGACTGGCGAGTGACCAACGTAGAACACTTCTCAGAAGGCATCCGGCCTTACCCAGCCTTTAATTGGCGTGACTGAGGGGTAATTTGTAGTCGGATTTTACACTCTTGCCTATAAACAATCACAAACATTTAGGAAAGATAAACGGACAGAAGAAAGAAAAATAACCATCCGAGCGCTGGAATCGAACCAGCTACCGCTCCAGCGCGGATTCGGCAAAGCAGACGCTCTTATCGCCGCACCAACGCGACCGGCATTTTGGTGTTTAGTGGTAATAGAAGAATTGATCTTAACAGGTTGAATGATGAAGGTTAATAATGGCTACAAAAAGTCGAGAGCTGCCTTTTGGAGACACACGTGAAATATGCTCTCTAAAAGTGTAATATCCTGTATAATTTATTGATGATATATTACTTTTATCGTTCCCTCAAATGAAATTTCACTGCGTGTATATCAACTGAAGGGGATACCACTATTCCTGAAATCAACTGGAAAAAGTAGGTGAAAAATTGAAGAACGCAAATAATTTTACCTGAGTATATCCATCTATAGTGTCCATTACTCTGATTTCCACATCTATGTTCTTCCTTCCAGATATAGATGCAGAAATGTTTGATGTTCGACTAGTCTTTGATGATAATTTTACGACAGCATCTTTTCTAAAATATTAAATAATTTTAAATACATCCTCTGAATTGTCAACTCTTCTTTACTAACGATATAAAAGTCACACCCTCATTATCATCATCCCAAACCCATATGCCGTTTTTGTACAAACTTCTGTCAGTCATTTTATAGATTACTTTTATTTTCACCTATGTGTATCTCCCATGTACACATAAAACGACGAAAGAGCTATGATTTTATGTGACAGTTTATTGTCTAAATTAAATGTCATATTGAATTTTGAAAGATGTTAATTGATCAACCTCAAACTTATATGGAAATACTAAGATAATATATAAGAAGGTATTCCAGTCCTACAAGGGATTATGGGAAATGTGTCAAGAGGTGAGTCAATTAATTATCAATATCAAATCATCAATTTAAACTTTTTATGGCGTGCGGACTTAACAGTTTGGGGTTCAAATCCTCACCATTCCTATATTTTTTTTGTTCAAAAATTTTATTAAAATTATTCTGTTATTAATTTCTGATAATTATTAAGTTGTAAGTTATTTTTTCAGTCTCTAGGGTTAAATAATTAGTAAAATAAAAAAAGAATACGTCATTCACCATACGCATTCATTTTTAATTGAAAAAGCCTGCAATAATTCTAATTATTATAATTTATATTATAATTATAATATTGTAATTTATTCAGGAAATATAAAAAAACAGTAACATTAAAGCATCAATATACTTGTCAAAAAAAAACAATAAATTGAATATATTCATTTCCGAGTGGAGT
This sequence comes from Cosmopolites sordidus, assembly GCA_031761425.1. NCBI lineage: Eukaryota > Metazoa > Arthropoda > Insecta > Coleoptera > Curculionidae > Cosmopolites > Cosmopolites sordidus. The sequence goes on along the minus strand of JARFXV010001304.1, from coordinate 543,489 downwards.
TTTCGTTGAAGTTCGTATATATGCATTTCGAGAGCTGTAAACGACGATATTCTGATTACCTGGTTGTACTGTTATACAGGGTGTTTGGTGAATCGTTTGCCAAATTAAAATGGTCGATATGAGGGGGTCTTTTGCTATCTCATCAGCCTCTATAAAGTATTATTGAGCCAACAGGTTTTTTTATGTTAATAGTCGTTTACAGCTCTCGAAGTGCATACATGTGAACTTCAACTAAAATTCAACTCGGAAATGAATATATTCAATTTATTGTTTGTTTGACAAGTATATTGATTCTTTAATATTACTTTCTTTTTATATTTCCTAAAAAAATTATAATATTATAATTATAATATAAATAATTATAATTACTATAAGCTTTTTCAATTTAAAAAGAAATGTGTACGGTGAATGGTGTACATTTTTTTATTTTACTAATTATTTAACCCTAGAGATTGAAAAAATAACTTACAACTTAATAATTATCGGAAATTAATAACAGAATAGAATAATTGAATGGGAGAAATAATAAATGAAATTGAAGAAGAAAACAAGAATCGAAATATGAGTGCTATTTTCAAACATGTAAATAAGTGCAAAAAAGCAACAGTAGTAATTGAAAATGAGATATGGGAAAAACATTTCAAAGAAATGTACGATGAAAAAAACCATGAAGAGGTGACGGGAGGAACAGAACTGAAGAAGGATCTGACAGAAAATGAGAAGGTAAGAGAACTCGAGTACGTGGAAGCTGCTCAAGTGATTAAAAAACTAAAAAATAAAAGAGCTGCGGGATGTGATGAAATGTGCGCAGAACTAATTAAACATGGAGGGGAAGAACTACATCAAAGAATCTACCAACTTATTTCACGGATATGGCGCGCATACCTGATGAATGGAAAATAGGCATTATAATACCGATACCAAAAAAGGGTGACTTGACACAATGCAAAAACTATAAAAGAATTACATTGCTGAATACAAAGTACTTACAAACATAATAAAAGAACGACTGAAGATATACACAGAAAAACGTATAGGAAATTATCAATGCGGCTTCAGAAAAGGAAGATCGACAGTAGATACCATACATATACTAAAACAAATCACGGAGAAGATATATGAACATAATATGGTAGCACATATAGATTTTGTGGATTTTAAGCAGGCGTTCGATAAAATCAACAGAGAACAACTCATGGAAGACTTCAAAAACATCGAAGTTCCAAGAAAGATTAGAAGATTGATAGGTATGACAATGAATGAGTCTGAAGCAAGAATATATACAGAACAAGGAATGACAAATAACATAAAAATCAAAAAAGGGGTTAGACAGGGAGATGCGTTACCGGCACTATTATTCATAATATCATTGGATAGCATAATACAGAGAATTGAAAATATAGGAACATTAAATAAACATCTTGTACAGATAGTGGCATATGCGGATGATGTTGCAATAATTGCTAGAGAGCAGAGAGAACTAAAGCGCGTAATAAAACTAACTAACCGCGAGTCTAAGAAAAAAGGGCTGGAAATAAGTGAGCAAAAAACAAAGTATCTGTACTGCAGCAGAAATGAAAGAATACTGAGAAATTTGGAGCGCGGAAGCTATAAATTTGAAGAAGTAAAAACATTTAAATATCTGGGAGTCATAATAGATAGAAGAAATGAGGGACTTGATATAGAAGAGAAGATACATAGAGGATATAGAGCATTCCATAGCAACAAGAAATTACTGAAAGGCAAGAGATTGAGCACAAGGAATAAATTAGGAATATACAAAACAATAATAAGATCAATAGTAACATATGCCGCAGAAACTGTAACACTCACAGCAAAAGAGGAAGACAAACTAAATATTTTTGAACGCAGGATAATGAGAACCATAATGGGTGCAAAGAAAGTGGGAAACAACGAGTACAGAAATCTGATGAACTTTGAAATTGACAACTTGTAGGGAAGGGAAAACATAGTGAGGGCAATTAAAGCACAAAGAATAAGATAGTATGGACACGTAATGAGAAGAAACAGGGATACGCCAATAAGAGAGATAACAAGATGGAAACCAGCACAGAACAGACCGAGAGGGAGATGAGACAGCAGGTGGAGGAAAATATAAAAACAGTAAACGCAGAGGCATGGAGAGAACAGATCGCAGACAGGGAGAGATGGAGGAAAATAGTCGAAAAGGCGGAAACTCACCAACTATAAGGACAACAAGAAGAAATGTGGACTGATCCACCACAATAAAAGGATTTGAAGAATTTCTTAGAAAGGAACAAATAATAATAATAACAGAATAATTCTAATACAATTTAAAAAAAAAAATATAGGAATGGTGAGGATTTGAACCCCAAACTGTTAAGTCCGCACGCTACACACGTGAGATGGCGCCACCGCTTGACACATTTCCCATAATCTCTTGTAGGATTGGAATACCTTCTTATATATCGTCTTAGGAAATACCAAACAACATGTAGGTGGCGTTACACGTCAAAAATATTCTGATAATATAATTGCGGCATTGTAAACGTCTCGATTTTAACTACGTCTATTACATTTTACAATTTTTTTTGTATATAAAAGCTTAATACTCTTATTTCGAAATAAAAAAAACCGAAACTTCTGTTCGGACTAGCATAATATGATGACATTCATCATCACAAATTATTAATGGATAATACAGAGCATGGGATTTGAGGATGACTCAAAGTTAATCACAGTAAAAAGGCAACCTTGAACACACAATAAAAAACACTTTTTTTCAAATTTCGAATTTATCCATCAATATATTCAAATTATTGATTGATTTGTCTGTTACTTTGTGATACTTCATTTTTAAACAGAATAAAACAAATGTTTTTACTTTGTTACATATTTTTTTGTGTGACTATAGTTTTGTAATTTCGTAATTTAAAACTAAGATATTACAGCTGTTTATCCTATGTACCTAATTTTACACTTTTATTGGGTTAATTTTTTACAATATTTTAAACAGTGACAAATTTCGGAGATCTGTTTGATCGTTTAATAACTGTCTAGACGGATCTTTATTATATTTATACATTTCAATTGCTTCTAAAATGTTTAATTTTTTGCTTTTTGACTTTCTATGTAAAATTTTTAAATATTTGTTTTACGAAACTATAGTCACATGTTAAAAAATAAAAGTGATAGATAACAAAGTAAAAAAAAATGTTTTATTCGGTTTATCAATAAGCTTTGAAGAGCAGTAGAATTATTCCAACGGTTTTCTAACATTTCTACATCTTTTTTATAAAACGGTTTCTCTTTGCCTTCAAAATATCCTTCAGTTTCTGCAATTACCTCTTCATTGCAGCGAAATTGCTTTCCAGCGAGCATTTTTTTCAGGTCTGAGAACTGGAAATAGTCGCTGGGGCCAGATCTGAAGAATATGATGAATATTCATGAGGAGAATATGGATGAGGAAGCAATTCAAAGTGTAATACATGCAATTTCGCCATCGTTGCCAACAGTTTGTGCCATGGTGAAACAGTACTAATCTAGCTATGAATGGTTTAACCTTTCTCGAGATAATCGATGAAAAATATCCCATGCGCATCCCAAAATACCGAAGCCATAGCCTTGCCTGCCGATGGTTGAGTTTTTGGCTGGCTGCTGGCTGCTGACTACTCACCTGACTGCCGATTTGACTCCGGAGTATAGTGATGAATCCATGTTTCATCGATTGCCACATACCGCATGAAAAAATACTTTTTATTTCGCTTAAATAGCTCCAAACATTGCTCAAAATCATCAATATGTTATCCGCTATGAGCAAACACGGTACCCATTTCGATAGCAATTTACGCATTCCCAAATGTTCATGTAAAAATGGCGTAAACACTTCATTTCGACATCTTCAAGATGTCAGTTATCTCCTGCAGCTTTACTTTACGGTTTTGCAATATAAGTTTGTGAATGTTTCTGATGTTGTCTGGTCTAATCATCTCATTTGGATATCCAGAGCATTCAGCATCATCGGTGCTTGTACGGCCACGTTTTTCCTGGGGCAGAGTCCGGGTAATATTTATCAAGCCACTGTTTTGCTTCAACGGTATTTTTTTCATCAAAAAGCAATGCTTAATCCACAAACAAAAATCTTTTTTTTTATTTTTTGGAAAATAACAAAAGTATCGTCAGTTAAAGCTCAACAATTCAAAAACTAGTAGACAGATTGTCATGAAATTTTGATACATGATATTTGTGACATGATAAGTTTTGTGACATGATAAGTGACGCCATCTATATGTCAGACCGGGGACTTATTGACCGTTGTGTCACGTGTAAAAGTGGACTATATATCTAAAAAAGGAAATGTATATTGTATTCTTTAGAAATGTAGGATTGATGAAAACTATTGGGTTAAATCAATTAATCTTACCCTAAAGCCCAAAATAAAATTAGTATTTAAAAAATTAAACCCCGAGATGATCGGAGCACTAAACTTGAAGCCCAAAATTTGAAGAAAATCTAACATATTTTTTCCCACTCTTATTCTTAATGCACGACTTTTTTGTCGATAAATGTTTGCATAATTAAATACTTTAAGTTAGAGATGCGTTAGCACACTAGATGCTTTTTAGCAACTAGACGTACAGCTTAACGAACTCCGAACCATTGATCAGCTACCGTTTAACCACAGGCAACACCCCATCGGTTTGTGAAAGAAAAATCTACTGAGTGGGGAATGACCAACGTAAAATACCTCTTAGGGAACAATCCCCGAGAGGGGGGGGGGGGGGGGTACAATATCTCAAGGAGCAATCTCCAGCCTCAAACTAGTGTGAGTATGGGGCTGTGTTCCTTATCAAATTTCATAGTTTTGGCGATTGAAAAGCAGTACGTAAAACCTGATTTCTTCACGGAAGATTATCCGTAGAAGCTTAGTGCTTGTGCCGCAACAAGAAAACTATGCATTTCCACCTCCAAGTCGCCAGATTACAGAAGATTACTCCCGGTATTGGCATAATTAAAGTATTTTAAAGTATCCATTAAATATCACGGAATATATAAAAAACACATACTAGCACAAACAAATCTTGTTTAAGACCCTGCTCTTACAATATTGACAATTAATTTCATAAATCCCAGATTTTTTATATCGATCTACTTTAACCTTTGAGTTACCCAAAACATCTCTTAATATATGATATGATTTGTAGACTACCTTCATGCCACTTCTTTCAAAATCATCGATCGGTATTACAATTCTTTTCAATTTTGAAAAGTCGAAGATTCTTTCAATAATTGTCTAATCAATCTATCTACAGTTGTTAAATAACTTTAATATATTAAATTTTGAATTTTCTATTTCAGTTCGCAACGTAAAACATATCCCATCCAACGTTTTACAAAACAAAAAAGGATGCAAGAGCAAAAGAGTAAGAACGATCTTTACACCGGAACAACTCGAACGGCTGGAAGCGGAATTTGAGAAACAACAGTATATGGTTGGACCGGAACGACTGTATTTAGCTCATACATTACAACTGACTGAAGCACAGGTAAGGTTAACATTGAATAATGCTTTCGCCGCCACCAGATCATACTACGAACCGTTAGATGGCGTTAAGCGGTGTAAATTGCCTCGCTTTCCCAACACAGAGCGGAATAAAAACGTTCTATTGCTCTCTATAGTTGCTATGAAGGTTATAAGGTCAGAAACCAAACCGGTCTCAGAAAACAGGACTTTTGGAAATGACAAGTGCGATCATGTGCATATATATATATATATATATATATATATATATATATATATATATATATATATATATATATCCTATATAGCCTCTTTGTAGGTCAGACCTTGGTGTGGAAAAAGGGCTTCAGTCAATGAAGCTTTGAGCTATGGCGTTTGGAACTTATGCTCCTGGAAGGGTAACCCATGGCGGACAGGTCAAGGCAGAGATCTCAGACTAACATGATCCAAAATTTGCCAACCCGCACTAGACCAGCATGGTAGATTACGGTTCAACCCCCTAACATGCCTTTATACTTTGAAATACGGCTATCATTCCCCGGAAGCCAAGATGTATCTACCTACGGCAGCGGGAAGATCTGGCCCAAGGTAGTTAGGGGGGGCAGCTAGGCAACAGAGGGTGCTAAGAATCACCGAGTTAGATCAGGCTGCCACTGGACTTTGGATATTGCAACTCTTGATATTCGGACAATAAAAACGGATGAACGACTGCAAGAACTGTTGATCGCTTGACAGCATAGATTATGCTATGTAAAACACGGAGAAAGGGCGAAATGCTAATTAAACTGTAAACAACTGATCACGTACTTTACACTCGGGGTACGGAGAATGGATGATGTGGCGGAATTGGATTCCTCATTAATCGAAAGCTGAAAGACAATGTCGTTAAATTTGAAAGTATATCTGACCGACTAGCCTAATGTGGTTCAAATCGTCCAAGCGCTGATGCACCAACTACAAGCTATCTATAGTGCTGAGGAAATGGAGGTATTTTATAATGACGTGTCCAGCTTCTAGACAACCAGAAGTCCTACAAAGTCCTGATGAGTGACTTTAATGATAGAATTGGAAAAGCAAGAACTGGTGAAAATGCAACTGGCCCATATGGAAGTGGTAAGCGGGACAATAGAGGCGACAGATTGGTTGATTTTGCGGAAGGACAATAACTGTATAGCATAAACTCGTTTTATAAGAAAAAAATCAGCAGGAAATGGACATGGAAACGTCCATCTGGTCTCACAAGTGAAATTGACTACATCATGTCAAACCATAAAACAATATATTGTAATTGTACTAAAAAAAAATTGTACTAAAATAAAATGGAACGAGCAAACGTTAGGATAAACTGTCGAAGAGAGCGTACAAGAATGGTAAGATCTAAGAAGGACAAAATGAATTCTGAGAAGGTGTTTCAGAGGGACAGCGCTTTGGAGATTACTTTGTCGAACCGTTCTGCTGTGTTGCAAGACCCAGAGTAGACGAAAATAACAGATAAGTATGAAAAAATCATCGGCAATGTGCTTGAAACAGCTGCAGGACCCTGCAGGTTGTTTTTCACAATACAGTTATAACGATGACGTGTAGAATGTTTTAGCATCGTTGACTGCAAATAATTTTAGTCCATATTTTCCCGGCTTACTGGAAATATATGGAATGAATAAATAGCAGCCCCGGAAAGGAACTAATTTCTCATCAATTGTAGCAAATTCACTGGGAGTATAACAATTTTTACAATTTCTAATAAATATGTCTAGAAAAGAACGTACAGCAGCTAACTGATCAGTTTTCTGCCTTTGAACTAGTGTACTCTTATCATCAAATAGCATATATCTCAATAAAAACAAAAACCTTTTCGGGGACATGCAACTTCTTGCGGCAATTAGCCCGTCACATTCGTTCGATATTTTGTCTTCCTTTTATTCCCAATAAAAATAACAAACCTATCACCACCATTATTTCATTGCGGCTTGTCAATTTTGCATCACGATCACGGTTATACTGCTTCTTCGTGACTTTTACGAAAAATATACAAATTGGTACAATAAACTATTTGATTAAACATTTCAAGGTTGATAATCTGAAGAAAGCAATCAATTTTACTTGTCGCATTTTTTGCATTATTTTATAGCCCAAGAAATATTTTTCCAACATTTTTTGAACTTGTCCGAAAAGTGATTTTACAAAAATCGGTGGCGGATCACAGCATCCCATCTTTTCAAAAAAAATCTATGTATTATCTTCTGCTCACTGTTACTATTATGTTCTTCATCTAAATAATTTATCATTTCCTCTTCATAATCAGAAAAACTCTAATCAATATTATCTTCTAATGTGATATTTTCTCTTTCCACATCTGATAATTCATGAAATGTTTCATATACCGAGTCCTATAATAAAATATTTAATTGGATTTTTGAATAAAAAATAAATATCGATTTTTTTACTGTATTTTATAACTTTTTCATAAATAATATTGATAATCGATGCGAAAAACTTTTTTACAATTTAAAAACAAATCACACGCCTACGAATGCGCCCCGATTGGCTGCCATATTTATGACGCCATTATGGTAGTTGTGTTTTCACGTCAGTACTATCAGCGGCTTCTACCTGTATATATACTGTCAAAAATATTGTGGGTTAAGTGCAAAATATAATATTCTTTGTTACTTATTAGTTCAGTAATGTGTGACAAAGGGTTCATAAAGGTTAATTCTGATAATATACCTGCTGTGGATATTTTTGTGGTCACAGATTTATAATATTAAATTATATTTTTATTATAATAACTTGATCTTAACATATAAAAAAATTAAGTAAATTTGTTTTTTAAACGTAATTAGTTATTAATTTTTTTAAATGAATATTAATAAATGTATGTGGATGTTATAGGTGATGTAAAATCACTAATGCTACAGCAATGATAACAACATACTCTGTACAACAACATATTATGATTAATAACTGCATGAACTTTGAGAAAATCAGTCTCTCGTATTCTTCCAATGACGCATTCTATGCGTAGAGCTGCAATTCGTTTGCCGTCTAAAACCTTAGATTGTGATAACTTTATCCTCAAGAAGCGAAACAATGTTTTTGAATACACTGTTAAATATACATAAAAACTTTCCCCAACTGTTATAATATGGATAATATAATACAGTGGATCACTACCCAAAATAATATACATATTTGTTTTTATAATAGTTTGATTGTTTTCATTGAAGTTTGCAATACTTTTAAAACCAAACCGATTATTCAAACCACCACACTAAACTCTATACACACACTAACAATATTTTCAAAAAAAAATCCACCCATACTACATTATTGCTTTAATTAAGGTTTTCAGTATTTTTAAAATGATAGCGAATTTTCCCCTTACATATTTTACAAACCACCCCATTAGACTGTTTATTATTAGTATTTTATTAGTAATAATATTTGCAAATATAAATGAATCTAGCTGCTAAGTATCTATAATGCATGACCAGCTAGAGATTTTTCAAATAAAAGAAGGCACTTAAACAATTTTTTTTCTGAGTGGAAAGCTTTTATAGTAACACAAATTTCTGTACACTTCGACCATCTACAAATTAGATTATCTTGTAAAACTTTCATAAGTATATCACTTTTTATATACGATTACCTTTCAAATTGGTAGTCGAATTTTGTTCTTGTCTATGTGCGTTTTGTTGAATATTATTGTTCGTATCCTACAAAATAGACGATCCTGTAGGGCTTTCTCATTGTTACTACCCTCGGTTGCTTTGATACACATGTGGCTTCTTTGCGGCCACGCTGGAATATTCCTTCCTACAAATTTGGCACGTTAATTTATTTTCCCTACATGAATTAAATAATAAAAATAAAAGTTATAAAAAATAAAAGGAACCTTAATCTAATCTCAATATTTCATTCTGAACTTACCTTTGAGCCTCCATATCTTTATGTAAAGATACATGAGTATAACGTCGAAAACAGCACCGAAAGCCTAAATAACAATTAAAAGCAAGTATATTTTCAAATCGCTAGCAAACCAACAAATGTAGTCAAAGATATAGGTAAACTTATAGAACAATGACTAAGATCGATAAATTGATTTATTTGCCCGGAACTCCGATTATTTCCGAACGTCTTTTCTTAAAGGGCGCGAAATTTCGATACAACGTCGTAATTGTTCCGAGACGACCCGATATTGGCATTTGTTTTTATGTCTCCTAACACTGTGAGATCACAGGCACTCGAGTTTTTTCGGGAATTGTTGGCGCGTCACCGGTACTAGGTTTAACTTTTGAATTATAACAAAAAAAAAATAAAAATAGTTTTGTTATAAAACTTATATATATTTCCATTTATGACAAAAAAAAGTTCAAAACCCAAATAATAAAAAATGAAGTTTCCAAGCACAAATTGATTACAAAAAAGAATAAAAAAAGTGTAACTAACATGTCCCGGCACGTGGTTGATTTTCTCAACTAACGTGTTTTTAATTAAATATATATACACTTGTTGATTGGATCGTCGCAAATACACTACTGACTGCACAAATAATGACTCTGTCATGACTTTGTCAACCACTCAGTCACAATGACTGAGTGGTTGACAGTAAAGCAGCGCGTCCGGTCAAGGGTTAAACGAACATTCACGTGGCCTGAATGTTTCTTTTAAGGTCAAGAATTATTCGGAGTTCATTTCTATAAATCAGAGATTTAACATAATCCTACAAAAAATAATCCAAGGCACGATATCGCATGATCTTGTTGGCCAATTGACATTACCACTTCGCGAAATATCCCGTCCAGGAAACTTTTCTTGTCATAAATCGATTGTTTGTCGAGATGTGTGACGAATCACACCCTCTTGTTGTAATACAACATTGTTTATATTCACATTTATCCGTTCAGGATAAAAAGAACCTTCACCAGAACAATCACCAGAACCTTCACCAGAACAATAACACGATTTTCACCATCGTCTTTAAAAAAAATAAGGGCCTATCACATCTTCAACCCAAAAACCACACCAAACAGTGACTTTCTGAGGTTCAAGAGGTAAGTCCTGAATTACTTGGAGATTTTCATCGGTCTAAATCTTGTAGTTATGTTTATTCATCATTCGTTCGGAAAAAAAATATGTATCTCCAAAGTGGAAGTCACCTTTTAACTTCCAATTTCTATGCGCTGTTGAATCGTATATGTTTCCATGGTGATTTGACACAATATAATGAGCACAGCAGTCCATGAGTGACATTTTAATGTCAAACAGTGCTCCACCTGACGTAAGTCCTGACGCTCTTATTGGAAAACACTTTATAAAGGCACCGCATTAATACGTACACTAATAAAATTCAATTTACAATTAATTTATATTACGATTTTTTAATTTAATTTAAACTATTCTTGTGCATTTAAAAAATTTAACAAAATTCGTCACATTTTCAAGCTGCAGCAAACATTACATATATCGAATATCTCGTTAAGTTCTCACAGAGTTTCGATCTTTTACAGGTTAAAGTGTGGTTTCAAAACAGGCGCATCAAATGGCGCAAACACCATTTGGAATTAACCCACCAGCGATTGGCGGTTTTGAAGCAGCAGCAAATGCTCCTGGATGAGACGCAGCCGGATGTACAGGACACGAACAGTTCGGAAACCGAGACGTGAAAGACTTTGCTGCAAAGTAACAGGGCCGAATTTTATCGAAATTATTTCAATTTTTATTTATTTAAAAGAACAGTGTTTTTATTTTTCAGTTCAACTCAAACAGGTTAGATACCATTTGTTTGCAATAGTCCGAGCTTTCTAACATTCTTTTTCCTTTCCGTTTATGTATTTTAATTGCACTAAAGTTGCAAATTTTATTTTGTTTTTTTTTCACATGTTGGTAAGTTGATGATGTTGAGTGGTGGACATATACGACAATATTTAAATAACTTAAAAACAATATTATTATTATTATTTATCCCTTTTCATATTTTTTCCCAATTAAACTGGATTTTAAATTAAGTGTTGGCCTTATCCCAAACAACTTCACTCTGAAAATTTTCGGGTGATGCGAGTGGTACTAAGGATAACCATCCTTTGCATTATTCTAAACAGATTTTCGTTTAGTCTCAGAATCTTTATGATATTTTTCAGATTCTTTGGTATAATGATAGTTGTTGAAATGAAACATGGCTCAATATGAACTTGATGATGTTGGTTCAATTTCCCACATCCGCTTAATTTCGAGCCTGAAGTCTGGACAGTTTTGTAGTTTCTCTTCAGCCATCTTTAGGATTTTGTGAGTATTTGGAACAGCTGTATCGGAATGTTGTTTTCTTCTTTTTGTCCAACAATACAATGTCTGGCCTATTACAGAGCACAGTATTATCGGTTAATATTGTTCCGTTGTAATATTTATGAACTCGCTCTGTAATAAGGCTATTACAACTTGCAAGCTCCTGATGGACTATACTGGCCACCTGGTTATGACGGTGAAGATAGTCCATCTGGGAGAGTCTACTATATGTTGGATAATCTCCTACATTTGTCATTTGATACTCGTGCATCCTTAACGACATATTTTTGGTAGTTCTTAGTATATACGATTTAATCCTGAAGTTCACACTTAGCTCTCAGTCTTCAGCCTCAGCTCTCAGTCTTCGGAAACAGACTTTCTCATCTCAATTCGCCATCTCAATTAGAATGTTCGACGCCTTACCTCTATCTTTTTCTGTCTTCCTAGTCCAGTTCTGGTAGATTTCTAGCTCTTATTGATTTTACAAAGCCTTGTTTTCCCTTTTGTTTTTGGTCTACCAACCCCCCCCCCCCCCTTCGGTGTTCTATTAGTTACCATTTCATTGGTCGCTTAAGAATTCTTGTTTCTGACATACGTTGTATACGGATGTACTATATTACCTATTTTCTTTCTATGCCATCCATAACTGATCTCGTATTGCATCTATCTCAACCGCTTCTAATCTTCTTCTATGTTGTTCCGTGAACCTCCAATTTTCAACTCCATACAGCAGAAGGGTTTTTATTAATATTTCATATATATTAAATTTCCTTTTCTTTGTTACGTTCTTATTGTATAAGGTTCCATTGAAGGAAGATATTGTCTTTTTCACTATAGTTATTCTCATTCCTATTTCATTATTGTCCGTTCAATTCAATCAAAGAGATGCCAAACGTTACTCCCAAATGGTTGTAGTCCTACCTCATTCAATAATAAATTACTGAATGCTAGGTTTCTTAAGCTGCTGCCACAGACACAGCATCCCTCAAACTCCTGTTTACTGGAATTTAGATTTTGTCCCAGTGTAAAGGCTTTGTAAGTTTATGGCACCATCTAAAACCATATATCTTCTGGATCGTTTACTTTTAGACGGAGAAAATTCTTGAACATTTCACAATGACGATTTGAAGTGGCCATTACCATTACTCCATCTTCCTCGAAAAAAGAACCTCCACACATCAAAATGGCCTATCGCACACCAGACCATCTGGCTATGGAGTGGTAGCTATTGAAGTTCCCGTGGGTTAGTTGGATGAAAATGACTTTTACCTCTACATATACCGTCTCCAACGGTATAACCGTCTCCAAACGGAAGTTTTTGACCACTTTTTTAAAAGATTCTTAATATTTAGCAAGGTGAAAAGGTGTTCTGTGCAATCTAATGCAAGAAGTGCTTCTGAGGGAGAGTGTCATCAATGCCAAGAGATTGATATATGGCACCAAAAAACTAATGACTAGTCTATGTTGAAAACATTTTATAGATAGCGAGATCCAAGGAAGAAACAGTAAGGGTATTCAAGATGTTGGAAAGAAAAGCAAGAGAATATGGCTTAACAATTAATGAAAACAAGACCAAAAATATGGCATAAAAACTAGTCATTAATTGTGTAGAAATTAATAAATATACGATAGAGAAAGTTCAGCAAACTGAATATCTAGGAGTAACACTAATATGAAAAGAATAAAGGGGAACAGAAGAAAGACACAGAGAAACGACTAGCGGTAGAAAGTAAAAGTGAAGGAATGTTTTCAAAGAGCAGCAAAAATAAGAGTGTAGCAAACAATACTAAGTTCCAAGGTTACCTAGGCGTGCAAGACATGGATAATAACAAAGAAGAAAAAAAGTAAGCTTGAAATCCGGGAACGTAAAATATTAAGGAGGATTTTTGGAGGAATTAAAGTTCAGAACGAATTTAGAAGAACAAATATAGAAATAGAACTATACAAAAAAACCAAAAATTGTTCAGGTGGTGAGAGCGCAGAGAGCTAGATGGCTGGAGCACATAACGAGGATGCCCGGCAAGAGATGGCTTAAAAAAATACTGATGATAAGTAAAGGGAGAAAGAGAAGGAGAGGGCGACCGAGGAAAAAATGGCTGGATGAAGTGATGAAAGTAGGAGTCTGGGAATGGAAGAATGAGGCTTTGGACCGAAAATGATAAAAAATAAGAGTGAAAGATCTCGAAGTTAAGAGTCACTAGGTCTGTTCAGCTGAAAATTATTATTATTATTATGTTCGTTCTGAATTCAAGCATCTAAGTCTAGGCTGGTCGATATATAATGCCAAAATGAGAAAGCAGTTCAGCTCCTCTCACTTAGGTCTGCAGGAGTACTGCATGTTGTCCTACTATGGCAATCGATTTTGAAATACCAAGGTTCTTCAAATTTTTTGAAAAGGTCTTACTTATTAGGCCTTCAGCGGATATAACGAAAGGCACTATCTCTACCTTATGTAATTTCCACTGGTTTTTCAAATTGTATGCTAGGTTTTCATACTTAGTGGTTTCCTCCAACTCGGTTTTCCTGATATTATGAGAGAGCAGCACTGCGATGTCAATTATAAATGCTCTTTTCTCCTTTTTACTAATCAGAACAATGTCTGGTCTATTATAATCGACCGTTCGATCTGTTGTGATTGGTCTGTCCCAGTATAGGATTGAATCAGATGATTCCAATACGGGAGAAGGTGAGTACTTATAATATGGAGGAGGTGCGTTATCTAATAGCGGGTACATCAATGCAATTTTCTGATGTATAATTTTCGCCAGCTGATTATGTCTTCCTAAATAAGCATTAGGGGCAAGAACTGCACACCCACCGATAAGGTGTTCAATCGTTTCCCGCACTGCACCGCACTTCCTGCGTCGGTAGACAACATCCATGTGCAGTATATGTCTTTCGTAGTTCCGTGTTCTTACTACCTTATCTTGCAACAGTATAGCATTTCTATTTAGTCCGCATTTTGTTAAACTTTTGGAGAACCTGTTGCTCACCAATCCCTCTGCGGAAATTACAAAAGGTTCGATGTTGACTTTTTCAAGTTGCCAGATGTTCTTCAATTCATAAGAAAGATTCGCATACTTAGAAACTTTTTCCACCTCCGTTTTATGTATATTGTGAGACAGTGGCATGGCAATGTCTGCCGCTTGTCACCCTGATTTCCTCTCTCTTAGTCGTACTTCCATTTGGCGATAAATTTATTATTATTATTATTATTATTAAAGTAACGCTTGGTTAGCATCACGGTTCATGAGTTGTACATAGTTCAGTTCAGAGTTAACATAGTTCAACTTTAGAATTAGACTGAATCATCTCCTGATGATACTAACATGCTTAGCGAAACTTGCGTCGAAAAGTTAAAAAAAAAAGTGATTTGGTTTCACACCGAAGATTCCAATGAAGAACTTAATTTTTTTAATAAAATTTTCAATGAGTGACTCGTGAGACTGAATAATATATAATCGTTATATGATTTAGGATTATTATTTCTTTGGTACCGGTATAAATACTGATTTAAGCTACTCTTCTGAAATGTAATCGTATATGTCTCCATCTTATAGACAAATAAAATTATTCTACAAAATACAATATTAAAAATAACAATCACTGTAACTATAATTAAAGAAAAATAAAACACTTTCCAATTACCCTATATTCACAAATCAGATGTTAGATGTTTTTAGATCCCATTTATAATTTTTATCGTTTTCCCAATAATTGTTCTGCGGTAAAATATATTATATTTTGAATTTTTTCTCATATTTTAATGTTATTATTTCAATGGATGTTTGTCAATTATTTTTCAATGTTTATTTGTCAAAAATATATTTTTTTAATTCAGTTTCTTATATTAAAAAGTACCATAGTAACCAATATATTTAGAGTATGTTATTTATAGGAATTAAGCATATCTAGATGTTACATAAAATAATTGTTTATTATAAAATAAATTAAAATAATCGATATGTATTTTTATTGCTTTTCATACCAATACACAAAAAATACTGTTATGCAGGATACACTATGGCTCAAAAATTGGTGGCGCAAAGGTGGGAGGCGCGATGACATGCAAAGGGGGACGCGCAGGGCACCATAAAACTGCCAATTTGGTATAATGTCAATCTCATACCGAAAATGAACTTTATATAGTGGACACAAGGCGCTGTCAAATAAACACAACCATGTTAAACTTGAAGAGATTTACCACTAAACACCAAATCACTTTTTTTTAACTGCTCGACGCATGTTTCGCTAACCATGTTAGCATCATCGGGAGATGATTTAAGCCAATTTATTTATGAGTAGATTTGAAACCGAGGCAAAAGATGAATTCAGTTACTTTCCGAAGGTATGGTTAAGATATGTGGATGACGTTTTTGCCATTTTCGATTCGAAACTGATTCATTTAAGAACTTAAATAGCAAATCCCAGAATATAATATTCATGCATGAACTCGAAAACAACGATAGTTTACCATTTCTGGATGTTTTAGTCAGCAGAAACGATAAAAAGGTTAGATTTTGATATTTTCAGAAAAAACACCACCACTTCGAGATACATTCCTAACGATTCAAATCAAAGCTTCCAAAATAAGATGGCAAGTTTAAATTTTATGGTAAACAGATTAATCAATTTTCCTTTAAATAAAGATAATTATAACACAGAATTAAAATTAATTAGGGACGTATCCGAAGTGAATGTTTATAATAAGAACATTGTAGATACATTAATTACAAAATATAAGTTCAGAAAATTATTGAAAAAATCTTCGACTTTTCAAAAGGATCAGAACACAAAGAAATTTATGGTAATACTATTTGATGCCCAATTAACAAGAGGGCTAGACAAAATCTTGGGATTTACGATATTAGTTGTCAAGACTGTGATCGAAGGTATATTGGGCAAACAAAAAGATCCATATTGACAAGATATAAAGAACATATTGCCCACATTAGATATGAGAGAAATGAAAAATCTTGTGTTGCCCAACATGCAATCGAACACGACCAGAGTATAGATATTAGTAATTTAAGACTAATTAAAAGTGTTAATAATAATAGGGCTTTGGATGCATATGAAAGCATTCAAATAGAAAAATGTAAGAAAATCATGAACCGAGATAAAGGACCTATCCCGTTCAGTGAACTTTTTCAATTATTAATGTAAGGCTTAGTAAACCTCACGGTTCATGATTTTTACACGCTTCGTTAGGTAGGGTTTTTCATATAAATAGAACATAGTGTAGTTTTAGAATTAGATTAAATCATCTCCTGATGATGCTAACATGGTTAGCGAAACGTGCGTCAAGCAGTTTAAAAAAAGTGATTTGGTGTTTAGTGGTAAATCTCTTCAAGTTTAGTGTTTCACACCAAAGGTTCCAATAGAAGAATTAAACAACAATGTTGTTTAATAAGAAATTATTTAAAAAATTACAAAAAGGTCAGGACTGTTTTGCGTGAAAATGGTTACATTTTAGATACATGTTTTAAAGAAACTTTTACTTAAAATGAGAATGGCAGGTTAAATTTTCTTTCCCTTACACACTGTATATTAAATGAAATATATTCACATACAAAAAAAAATACGAGAGTTGCTATTTATGAATCATAAAATTGGCAACAACAGTCTTGCTAGGCGCCATCTGACATATAAAGTTTGACATTGTTGACTGTATACGTACTCTGAAAGTTTTGTCAAACAGACGTTGTTTATGTTGTTTAGTGACTTGAAAATTTTATCTCAGTCAAAACATGGAAATAACACGTGAGAATTTTCGTGGGATGATTGATTACGACTTTCGACGAGAATTATCTCAACAACTCACTTCGACTTTTGGCGAACAAGCACCATCTAAAACCACTGGTTTAGATGGTGCTTATCTTAATGTGACATACCGTGAGATTGAGGCATTCCTAGGCATTAGTATGACAAGCATACACAAAATTTGACATGAACATTTCGCTGTGAAAAAGATATGTGCGCGTCGGATTCCGCATAATTTGACAATCGTTTAAAAAAGGCTCGTGTCGATTGAGCTCGTGAAGAATTGAGACTGACAAGAAATGCTCAAAAAATATAATCACGGTGCGTCAAAACCCGTTTATAACATCTACACAGGTGACAAATCTTGAATCTATGCGTATGAGCCCGAAAGTAAACAGCAGTCAATTGTATGGGTTTTTCAAAATGAGCCAAACCTAACAAAAGTTGTTCGCGCAAGAATCATTTCGAAGTCGCCTGTTTTTTTTTTGATAAATGGGCGTGTGGCTACAGTAGAGAATCGTAGAACGGCCAATTCTGAATAATAAACAATTATTTGTTTGCCAGAAGTCTTTGAAGAAATATGAAGAAACAACCAGCGTCACAGGATCATTCTTCACTACAATAACGCGAGCTCTCACACATCGGATCGAACAAGTCAATATTTGACTGGTCAAAACATCGAATTCATGGGTCATCCGCCGTACAATCCTGATTTGGCACCGAATGATCTCTTATTGTTCCCGTCCGTGAAGAATAAACTACGTGGTCAACGATTTTCGACACCAGAAGAACCGGTTGATACGTTGGAGATATGTTGGTTGGTTGATATGTTTTGAAGATACCTCAATCGGAATGGAAGAAGTGCTATAAAAATTGGTTGAAACGTATGCAAAAGTGTATCGATCATCGCGGAAAATATTTTTAGAAACAATAAAACCATTTTCAATGATAAATATTTGTTTTTATTTATTATTCCGTATACATAAATAGCAACCCTTGTATTTGATTCCATAAACATTTTGTAGCATTCAGAAATTATTATTGTATCGTTAACACTCTTCGATAAACCTTCCATTATCCAGAAACGTAAATTCGATATTCAACAATTCAAATGTTAAAAATTTTAAATAAAATAATAATATTAGAAAATAGTATATGAAAACAGTGAGGAAAAAATCTCATCTCGGTAAACTAGCCGAAAAATGCCGAAAAGCTCCATATCGAAACAATAACCGCCAGAGCAATAAATAGCCAGAAAAAAGGCGGAAATCAAATAAAGCAAAACGGGTCGCTTAAAAAAGTAATTACACATCAAAACGGCAAAGCGGAAAAATGCGGTGCGGAATTCATATTGTTTTCATAACGTAACAGGCGTATCTGTGGATATACTGTCATATATCAAGGGAAAAGATGAGCGAGGGTGAGCGGTCGGTCTGCCACGGGTCTTTTGTCGACCCCCTCTGAACGCGCACATGATTGACTATGTTAATATCAATTGTCCCCGTTATAGGGAGGGTGCTTGAGTGTTTTTGAGAAGCGGATTACCATTTGGCGATGGCTTTCGTTAAATATATAATCGATTTGATTTCGGTTTTAATCCTCACTAGCTTTTAAAGGAAATATATTGTTTTTATTACTAAAAATATATATACCGATACATTCCCACTAGTATTACTGTATCAGCAAGATTATGAACAGAAAATCATCTTCTTCTTATGGTGTAGAATCAATCTCCAGCAACCCTTTGACAGTTCTTGATGTGCAGTAGTTCTTTTTACTTTGTCTTACGATCATGTCTTTGATCTGCATCTCTTTATGTTACTTAGTGTTCGTCCTTCCAAATTTTTCGTGGGTATTCAACTTTGTGACGGCGTGTATACGCTAGTAATAACCCCAAACCGACGGTTATCGCTTGCCTAGCGCTGACTAAGGCATTGTTATAGTATATAACTAAAGAATTGTAATGTTAATGTTACTCAATATTATAGTGTCAAAGCTGTATTGCTGTTCATAATATTGTTTCATTAGTTAAGTGCCCTTATTGTAAAATAAAGTTTTTTAAAAGCAAAGTTGTCGGTCTTCACATTTAACTGGCGCTGCGAACAGGATAGTGTCATTCTGCCCTTTATCGGTTTACCGTTGTATAGAAGTGATTTTCAAGTCTTAAGGCACTATCGAAGAAAGGTGAGAATTCAAGATCAAGCTATCGTCTACCGTGTTGTCAGAGAAGCTGTGGTCCAGTTCCTGCCTACCCCAGAAGACCAACAATTCAGACCGCCATTCAGCCACGCCTTTATAGGGAACCCTTTGGTTGTGGAACTAAACAGTATAAGCTTTATGGATCCATCCTTGATTATATTGTAAGTTAAAACTGAATTGCCATTTTTACATATTTCTATGTGAATGTCTGAAACTTCTAAACGTTTAACAAAGATTTTATTGAATAATAGGGCAAAATTAGGATTAAGTGAAAGTCAAGTAAATACAGAAACAAGTTCAAACTCAATAAATCAAGAAGATTTATTAAACCTTTTAAGTAATTTAAGTTTAGATTCTAATATTAATTATACTAGTCAACCAAACATGGAAAATATCAGATTCCATACGTCACTCTTGCCAACTTTTTCCGGTGCTCAAAGTCATTTGGAGAGTTTCTTAAAAGTTCGTTAAATAAAGTAATTTTGGCCGCGATAAAATCAAAATTAGTAGATAATGCTAGAGAATTTCTTCTCTCAAGACCAGATCTGCATAATTGGCTCGAAATAAAAACAGCTTTAAGAGAAAAATTTGGTGATCCAATTACTTACCAAATTTTAATGCAGTGCAATACATCAAAATAAATAAGAATGAAAACATCCTTAACTTCGTAGATCGACTTAAAGCATTTGTTCAAAGAATATTTTCAAAAATACAGTGCGAAGTTCAAGATCAAAATTCAAAATTAATTTTATTTAGTCAAATACAGAAAACTGCCGTTTTAATTTTAACTGCAAATTCGCCACCAACCTTGAAAACAATGCTTATGCTACAAAATCCTGATACACTTGATAACGCTTATACGCACGTTGTAAACTTTAATATGATAGAATCGCAAGTCAACTTTGCAAATAATTCAAGTATATTCCACCAAGATATGAAAACACCATCTCAAAAACCATTCAACTCCTTTCAACATTCAATTAATTTTCCGCAAACGCAACAATCGAGATTTCCTAGCCAACCAATTCACATTCAACCTCGACCAGTTCAGAGGCATTATCCGACAAACGCTCAAGTGTTTGGCAAACCCAGGAATAGTTTTGCACCACAAAATAATAAACCCATTAAACTAGATGCCCCTACACCTATGTCCATTTCCACTGGAGGTCCTTCGAGAATATTCCAGAATCGACCACCTCATAGGTATCCCAACGCTTTTCAACCAACAGGTCCAAGAAAATTTGTCTCTCAACAACTAACAAATATGGAGACGTATACTGAACCTTATAACGAAGAATATTTCACAGAGGAACCTTCTGAACCCCCTCAAGGATATGACTATTCACAATATCATTTCCAACAACAAGATTTCCCTTCAGAAATGTCTCACACCGAATTATGTCAACCATCCCCTACTGGAGAACAAAACGCTGAAGATAATCCAGATAATATATCTGAAAATTTTCACAAGATAGGCCCTTATCTGCCATCAACCTAAACAACATAGCCCAAAGGATCGAGTTACCATATTTCTATCTTCCCCAAATGCAAATATCTGTCCTTATAGATTCCGGTGCTACTGATTCCATAATAACACCGAAAATAGCTAATTTATTTCCAGAAAACCTCTTTTTCGAACCCTTTGAAGTTACAGCTTGTAAAACTAGATATAAAGAAGATACAA
The DNA here is from genome assembly GCA_031761425.1 of Cosmopolites sordidus. NCBI lineage: Eukaryota > Metazoa > Arthropoda > Insecta > Coleoptera > Curculionidae > Cosmopolites > Cosmopolites sordidus. The sequence continues at coordinate 522,058 of JARFXV010001304.1, read as the reverse complement.
ATTTAATAATACCTTTACTAAAAGAATTAGGACTTAATTACGATATTAGAATGAGAGTGTTAAATTGGCATAACGATTTCGATGCACTGATAGGAACAAAGGATCTGAGAAACTTACACGCACTAATAGACTACGAAAAGAAAATTCTAACACTTCAAAATATAAAAATTCCATTTTCTCTCGCTTATAACAAACCTTTAGTTCGACCAATCCACAATTTTCATAACAATTATTTCGTTATTCCGGTAAATCATGAAAACGGCGTTGCTATCTTACCTTCTCTTACAATTGGAGATCATATTATACCTGATAGTTTAATCAATGTAAAGAATGGATATTGTAAAATTCCGAATCCTACTCCTGAAGTTAGTATTAATTTTCATCAAAGACTAAAAGTTATTCCCCAAGATCAATTCGATTTAATAGACCGTCCTCGCGAATATAACAGACAAAAATTCGACCCGACTAAACAACTAAGGTTAGATCACTTAACACCTGTAGAGAAATCAAAAATCATACCTCTTCTTCACGATTTCAAAGATATTATGTATCACGAAGGATGCGATCTCTCTTTTACCAGCCAGACGAAACACGTTATCCGTACAACAAATGATCGTCCTGTCTATGTAAAATCTTATAGACATCCACCTTCCATGAATCAGGAAATACAAGCTCAAATTCAGAAACTATTAGACAATAAAATAATTCGACCTTCGATATCACCTTATTCCGCCCCAGTATGGATCGTTCCAAAAAAGGCAGATGCTTCTGGTAAAAAGAAGTTTAGACTAGTGATCGATTACCGCCAACTTAACGATGTGACAGTTGAAGAGAAATGGCCACTCCCACGCATAGACGACATTCTCGATAATCTGGGAAAATGCACTTATTTCACCACTCTTGATTTAGCTCAAGGTTTCCACCAGATTGAAATGAGCCCAGAATCCATTGAAAAAACGGCATTTACTGTAAATAATGGTCATTTTGAGTACCTCAGAATGCCATTCGGCCTCAAAAACGCCCCTGTCACGTTTCAACGAATGATGGACGAAATATTAAGAGAATACGTCTACAAATTCTGCTTCGTTTATATGGATGATGTTGTTATCTTTTCTAAATCTCTTTCAGAACACATCGATCATATTCGAATTATACTGAAAAAATTGAAAGAAGTAAACTTGAAAGTACAGTCCGACAAATCCGAATTCCTTTGCAAAGAAGTTGCCTTCTTAGGGCATGTTATCACTTCAGAAGGGATAAAACCAAATCCAACAAAGGTTGAAGCCATCCAACGTTATCCCATCCCAAAAAGCCAAAAGGAAATAAAAGCGTTCTTGGGATTGGTAGGCTATTACAGAAGATTTATAAAGAATTTTTCACGAATCACCTTTCCATTAACCAAATGCCTCCGAAAAGGTAGTTCTGTCGATACTGAAAATTCTTAATTCAAAAACGCCTTCCAAAAATGCAAAGAGCTAATCTCAAACTGTCTCAAACTATTCTACAGTACCCCGACTATAGTAAACCATTCAAATTAACCACAGATGCTTCAAACATAGCAATAGGAAGCGTCCTTTCTCAAAACGAACATCCCATTGCGTTCTATTCCAGAACCCTCAATACAGCTGAGAGAAATTACTCTACTATTGAGAGAGAACTTTTATCTATAGTTGAATTCACTAAACACTTTCGCCCGTATTTATATGGACAAAGGTTCATCATTGAAACAGACCATAATCCTTTAGTTTGGCTCTCCAAGATAAAAGAACCCAACTCCCGTTTAATTAGATGGAGACTCAAATTGGAAGAATTCAATTTTGAAATTAAATACAAAAAGGGTAAAGAAAATGTCGTTGCCGATGCTCTCTCCCGTATCGAACTTAATATTCATGAATCCAACGACGCACATTCAAGTGTCCCCAATGTTGACGATACAGTTGCCAATCTCGCCGAATTCGATCTTGCAGACTTTGTCCATAGCGAAAAATATAACGAAATTATTTCAAACCAAGTAAAAGATATTAACAAAAACGTAGACAAAGAAAATACTGCCGAAAATACAAGAGACGAAGATGTCACCTCCGACATTACTGTACATTCCAACAATGACACCCGAGGAAAATATCTTCCGATATCTGAATTACCTGTTAACTATGCCACGAATCGCCTAATCATTAATTACGGTCAAAAATTCAAACGCTCATATTCAAAACCTTTTAAGAAAAATCACCATTTTATTGAAATCTCCAAGACGGAACGTCAAGAGGATATAATCAAAATATTGAAAGAAGTAATTAGACCTGACACGTCTTTCACAATTTACATTCCAGATCAAGAACTGAGAATAGAATTCCAAAGAATCATCAATGCAAACTTGAACCCATCCGCAAAGCTAATCTTTTCTAACATATATTTGACTGACATCACTGACACTAACCAACAAAAAGAAATTATTTCCAACTATCATCAAACCAATCATAACGGCATAACAGAAACGTACAATCATCTTAAGCAAAAATATTATTGGCCCAACTTAAGAGATTCTATCACTAACATCGTGAATATGTGTGAAATCTGTTTGCAAAGCAAATACGAAAGGCATCCCTACAAAATAGCTTATGAAGGCCCTCTTTTAGCAGAAAAACCTTTTAAGACTCTACATCTCGATATATTTCAATTCCTAAACTGCCAATTTTTAACTATCATCGATTCATTTTCAAAATATGCTCAAGCTTATTTCGTAACTGACAAAAATGCAGTTACCATCGTTGGAAAATTAAGGCACTATTTCTCCCATCATAATTCTCCCTCGAAAATTGTCGTTGACAATGGTACAGAATTTAAAAATAACCTTTTCAAAGAATTCTGTCAGTTATTTTGTATAGAAGTCCACTACACGACATCTGGAAATTCATCTTCCAACAGTCCAATAGAAAGACTACATTCCACATTATTAGAAAAATTACGAGTTCTGAAATTGCAAAATCCTGATGAAACGCCAAAAACTTTAATGACTTCCGCTATACTAATATACAATCAAAGTATTCATTCGACCACGGGTCACTCTCCATTTTCAATACTATACGGCCCCTATCTTAATGAACCTAATATAAATAACGACCTTACTATTTACGAACAATACAATCAAAGACGAAAAAGTGAACTAATACCTTTTCATGAAAATATTTACAAAAACACTTACAGAAAGCAATCCGAAAACACACAAAAACAAAATAATAATACAGAACAACCCCCCGAAATAATTCCCGATCAGACTATCTATAGGAAAAATACCCTACGCAATAAAATGAACCCGCAGTACATACCGACTAAAGTTACCGAAACAAACAAAAATAAGATAACAGGCATTTCAAAGAAAAAACCCATAACCACACACGTAAGAAAAATCAAGAGACTTAGAAAGACTCTTACTCCCTTTCAGCCTCCTGCTCCTGACAGTGCAGAATCCATCGAACCAATGCCAAGCACTTCAGGTACACAAGCTATCAAATAATGGCTATTTCACTGAAGACATATCCCCTTCTTTAGTTGTAAGTCATTATCATACAACATATATTCCTTTTAATATGACAAAATTAAGATTTACGTTAACTAGTTTATTCAACAATGTTCTTATTATAAATCATATGGTAAATAAGCAAAACAATAATTTAACGTCGACCCAATTTCAATATATCTTTGAAGCATTCAATAATACATACGACACATATGCAAAATTGACTAACTACGATTCAAGTCGCGGGAAACGTGGGTTAATAAACTTCCTTGGAAGCGGTATCAAGTTCATTACAGGAAACTTAGACAACAATGACCTAGAGACAATAAAGCAAAATCTACAGATTTTAAAGCATAATCAGTTAAATACCATGCATAAGATAAATGACCTCAGCTCATTCGCCGGTAACATTATCAGCAAAATGGAAAATAATATGAAACTCGCAGACGAAAATACCAAAACTATTCGCTATGTAATCTTGAAGTCTAGTGACGAGGTGAATCTAATGCTTACAATGCAAAACCAGTATTTACAAATTAGTCGATTAAATAATTTTTTAGAAAAACTATTACGTATCATATCCTTTGCGCATTTAAAGACGTTAGACCTCGAAATATTATGTGTAAATGATATTAAAGACATGTGGAAATATCTAGAAATACACTATCCCAAAAATGCTCTATGGCCAATAAAACATTTGTCAGAACTTACATTAATTTGCAAAACCGGTCTTATGATATTAACTGAAATGGCAATTCTAGTTATTAGGATACCGATCTTTGAAAGAAATGTATGTAATTTAAAATTTGTATACCCTATACCTAGGAATGATTGTAAAATGATAACACCTAGTAAATATTATTGTAACAATTTATGGTACGAACAATGCGAAGAAGTTAACACAAATTGGATCTGTTCTAACCCTATTGCCAATGGATGCTCTTTTCCAAAAGACTGTCTATATGCTCTTATTCAAAATAACTATAAAGTACATGCACTAACTTATCATAAATCACTTTTGCTATGTACGAAAACTGTAGAAACAATATATGAAAATTGTTTCCAATTTCAAAAAACTGATCTCCAGCATTGTAACCTTATTCAGAGCCAATGCGATGTGATCATCGGCCAACATAAATATTCATTAGAAATTAACAATATTTCCTTACAAATTCCGACAAGTGACAACATCCAGGACTCTAATTTAACATTAGATTTACAAATCAAACACTTAGAGAATCCCTGGAAAGTCAAAGAAGATTTAATGGAGCCACTAAATATGCAAGATGTTATTCCTCAACAACAGGCTCATTATATCTTTATAATCATCTGTATTATGTTATTCTTTGTTATAGCTTTAGTGATATATCTATGGCAAAAACAGAAAAGAGACAAATCTGTTCCGATAAAACTATTACAAAAACTTGTCGACGAGGACGTCGAAAAAACTAAGGGTGGAGGAGTAATAACCCCAAACCGACGGTTATCGCTTGCCTAGCGCTGACTAAGGCATTGTTATAGTATATAAGTAAAGAATTGTAATGTTAATATTACTTAATATTATAGTGTCAAAGCTGTATTGCTGTTCATAATATTGTTTCATTAGTTAAGTGCCCTTATTGTACAATAAAGTTTTTTAAAAGCAAAGTTGTCGGTCTTCACATTTAACTCGCTCACATAGTCTACAATATTCAGATCTTTGTATAACTGATTAAGTTCGAAGTTATATCTAATCCACCAATGTTCATTATCATTTCAGCACCAGAAATTCGTCCAAGTAATACTCTTTTAAATACTGCAAGTATATTTTCTATTTGCTTTATAAGGGATCACGTCTCACAACCGTAAATTCGGCGAATCAGTCGTTATAAAAATGTAGATATTCGGACAAACTGTAGGAAGTAACTAGTTTTGTTATATCAATGCAATCACAAGTTCAATTATATCGCCGATTATCCAGTTCTTTTCCATCATCTATATTTTGTCCATATTTAATTCTAGACGAGTTGTTTTGGCTTTCACCTATATCTTAGAATAAGTTTATCTTTTGATCCTTTCTATCGTGTGATAATGATCTTTTCTATCGTGTTAAAATGTTTGGATTATCTACATTCCCAACTAACGATACAACAACCTCAGCATTGAAAAGAATATATAAAGTAACTTTAAGAGGGAATTCAATAAAAAAATTCAAAGACGTTAAGACCACTTAGAAAGAGCAATATCCTTCTTCTTCTTCCTGGGGTATTAAGCCCGTTAGTGAGCCTTGACCTTCAACATTCGCCTCCAACCGGATCGATATGTTGAATCAATCCAATCTGAGGCTGTGTACGAGCACGAGGTGTGCTAAGAAATAAAAGAATGATACTGATGGCGTAACGTTGGATCTGGGGACACTGTTGGCTTCCCCTTTGGAGGGATGGCAAGCCGACATCTAATGCATCTTCAAAGTAGTTTGAATCATCATTTTTCTAAATCTTCAACAAGCCTACGAAAACAGTGTTTTGTCAAGGGCCCCGGTTTTCGGGTGGTCTAAAGCGTTCTCAGAAAGCCGAAACTTTATTGAACCTCACTGTAAAAAACCTTCCACTGCAAGAAATGATGAAAACGTTCAAGAACATGAACGGAGAATGATATGATATTCATGACAAAAAATACTACAGAAAAGATTGAAAAGGTGGTAACCGATCAGCTGAAGGTAATTTCAGTACCCAGACAAATGGCCTCCATGGGAACTACTTTAAATAAGACAATGTAGAATTATACTTTTTATTGAATACAAAAAAACTATAAAAAATCGTTCTTATTACTTTATTTACACACCTTTCATAAAGTTCCGTAACAATAATTGTTTTCCGGAATGAAACTGCTATTGCTTGCAGCTTCGTATTGCGTTGCAGCTCGCTTCGTATTTTACGATGTCCTCTATAGGACGTCGTAAAATACGAAGAAGCAATTTGGACCAACATATTTCCAGAATGAACCTAAACCTTAAGCGTCCAGAAAAATATGGCGAGACGTCCAAAAAAAGATGGTGAGACAGCTGGACATCAGTCTCATAGGAGAAAAGAGCCCCAGCAAAAACGATATAGAGAACGACATTGTATCATCGCGTCATTGGTCATCCCACGCTTATTTTTCCTCTCCATAGTTTCTAAATAGATGTTATTCTTGCCCATCTTCTTCTGACATTCGCGCGACTTGGCCTCCCCATCTCCCTTTTGCTGTACTAACCTTTCCTGCTGAATCTCCATTCTTTTTTTTCTCTCTAACCCATATTAATGTTTTCTGGTCTCTTAAAATATATCCCAGTATTGTTTGTTCCTTATATCGTTGTATCAAATTTAGTTTACCAGGTTTGTAAATATGAAACTGGAATTTGTCCATAGATGGCCTTAGCTGTCAATGTAGTTACCACCAAAGTTTTCAACTCACAACAATACAACTTTCATACAACAGCATAGTTTCTAATAGCGTTGGACATGTCGAATTTTGTACCTGGAAACTACGATTTGCGAATAAAAACAGATTTTTTGTTACCATTTCAAGAAAACTGCTGCAGAATCGCGTCGAAGCTTACGGGGAACATGCTCTTGGTAAATCGCAGTGTTTTGAGTAGTTTAAAAAAATTCAAAAGTGGCGATTTTGACGCGAGAAACAAAGAACGTGGAAGACCACCGAAAAAGTTTGAAGTCAGCGAATTGCAAGCCTCATTAGATAAGGATGACGCTCAAATGCAACGGCAACTCGTGGATCAATTAAATGTGGCACGAGAAGCCGTCACTATACATTTGAAAGCCTTGGGAAAGATCCAGAAAATTGGAAAATGGGTTTCACATGAACTGGGTGAAATACATCAGGAAAACCGAAAAACCACTTACCAAAGCTGCTCGCCAGGTATAAAAGAAATTGAATTGTGAGGAAAGTTGTGAAAAAATTGTGAAAAAAAAGACAATACTCTGAGATGGTGGCATCAGAAAGGTGTGATCTATTATAAGCTGCTAAAACCTGGCGAAAACATTAATACTGAAAGCTACCGACAACAAAGGGTCGATTTCAATCAAACTTTGCGTGTAAAACGTCCAGAATACTAAAAAAGTCAACACAAAGTGATTTTGATTCATGCACCATCATATACAGCAAAACTGGTCAAGGAAACCACTGATGCGTTTAGATGCGAAATACTTTCACATGCGGCTTAATCACCAGACTTGGCTCCGTCCGATTACTACTTATTGGCATCGATGGGGCACGCACTTGCTGAGCAATGCTTCACTTGAAATGCTTCACGAAAATGGGTCGATGACTGGTTTGCCTCAAAAGAGCAACAGTATTTTTGGCGTGGCATCCACAAATTGTCAAACAGGTAAGAAAAATGTATAGCTAGCGATGGGCAATAATTCGAATAAAATATTTTTTATCATTTTTATACAACAAACGTGTATTGTCTAGATAAAACATCCCGTTTCATATTTGCATACCTGGTATGGATTATTTTTGAGGATAGTGTCCTCATTTTTTCACAAAATGAAACACTGGGAGGTACTGCGACTGGATATTACTGGGAGAAGAATTATTAGGTTGATACTAAAGTTCATCTTATTTTTAACATCCCTTTATTATTAGTTTCGTCTGCATCTATCTATATAACGGAATCTTTGAACGTCCTTTTCATCTACTTCAAAACGTCAGATTAAATTGAAACTTTGCACACTTATCAAAGACCGATGACAATACAATAATTTAATAAGTTCGTCCATTATCCTGAACAGGATTTGCTTTTGGAGAGGGAGCCTGAGACACGGTTACAACGCCCAAGGAAGATTTAAAAAAAAATAAAAAACACGCTTTAATGGTAAACCGAACCAAAAAGTAAAAAATAATGTTCAGTATAATAATAAAGTGATGAATGAGAAAATTAAGGTGCAATTGTAAAAAAGCGTGGGGTCCTTTGTATCATATTTGTATACTAACTCTACTTATAGAAACGGTACTGATGGAATATTTATAAAAACTGACATCGAGCACTTTATTCTTATATTAAAAATTATTTTTTACTTTATAGTTCGGTTTACCATTAAAACGTCTTTTTTAGTAATAGAAAACACTTCGAGTTTGCGATGCAATCTCATCTATCGCCAGAAATGGAATGGACTTTTCCATCAACCCGACTATTAGATTGGCATCAAAACCACAGTATCAAAACTAATCATCCATTACCAGAACAGATACATTGATTGACTTGATTGATTGTATGTAAAAGATACAAATCCAACAGAAGCGTACGCGTATGATGCACATCGCCAAAAAGATGAAAAAGGCCGGGCCAAATCAGGCGTCACGTAAATCTCCTCTCGAATTTGTATCGTCCGACAATTGGCCGGAAACGGAGGGGTGTTCTTTTAATAAAATCGCGCTCTGTCCGTGCCTTTCAACTTTACTTTGAAGGTGGAAGTTTTATTTTTTAATTTCCTTTAAAGGCGCGCGCTACATAACTTTATAAAAACTGAATTGAACCTGAATGCGTCTAAAGCTCGTTAAGAATTTATTTAATAATAAACCGTAATCGTGCAGGTAAACGGTCTTGATTTAATTTAGTTTTTACGTAAGAAAATTTTATGAGAAAATTAAATTAATTTATTGTCGATCTAATGTATTATTTTTTTCAAGATAATTGCGAATTCTACAGGGTGTAAGGAAAGGTAGTTTCGTAAATTTAACCAACGATTCTTTACATTTTTTGAACAAAAAGTTTCCTTATAGCATGTATCCAAAATGCAACAGTTTCTGCGGAAAAGAGTTCAGAAGGTTCTCCTGAACTTTTTTAACAATGGCAACGTCGTGTTTATTTCGATCGACTTCACATCGTCTTGTTTCTTTCGATCCGTCGGATTGCGCCTTTTTGTTGCATTGACCTTCTAAGATTATTTCTTAGATCTTATTTGAAAATAAAATATATTTTTATAGCCATTTATTCCATTATCTATTAGGTAATACTCTGATAAAACGGAATAAGAGCAAGAGAAACAATTTACAATAGCAAAAGTCAAATATTAGCATTTGCGGACGGCGTGATACTCATGTCAAGAACAACAACAGAGCTAGCAAGAATATCTAGATTGTTTATTAACTGCATTATGTCTGTACATTAATAAAAGTAAGATAAAATTCCTTGAGATGGGACAGGACGTGGAGGATGGAGAACAAATTATGATTAAAACGGAACAAAATAAATAGTATCAATTTAAAACAGTCAAAAAATTTGAGTATTTAGGAGTTACCATAATCAGCGAACGTGATGAAATGAAAGATATTGAACAAAGGATGACAAGGGAGAGGAAAGCTGTGGGAGCATAATACAACATGCTTAGATCTAAAAAATAAGGTTGTGTGTGTGTAGGTCGATATAGCTCTGCTCCAGGATGGGTAACACGCCAGCTCCACTAATCTCCAGAGAAGCTCTAGATAGGCGAGAAAAAACCCCTAAAACTTCATAGCATATTTAACAAACCTAGATTTTACAAAATTGCAAAGCAGATAAGTCCAACTATACCAGTTTATTCTACAACTTCGATACAACTGGAAGCATCCGGCTTTACCCGGCCTGGTTACCGGCGTGACAATGGATTTTTTTAACTATTCGATGAAAGTTAGAGTCACAAGCACAGTCACTAATGTAGTTCAGTATCAGACAGAAATTGTCTCATATGTCCCTGAAACGCACATGACTATCTGCCAATGTCACAAATATCCTTCTTCGAAATAATCCGGAAAACTAAAAACGGGGTACCGAAATACTACCTCACTAACTCTCGTCACTACTTTCTCTCGATAAAACCCGTCCTAACACAATATATAGATATTACGGTATTAAAAGATGCACCTGGATAAAATATGGCGGCTGACTCTCGCCTCCTTTCACACGATGCGCACAACAAGAGAAACGAGACGGAAGTTAAATTAAGGTTATACAGAACAGTTATTCAACCGACAGTAAGTACTATATGGCTGTGAATGTTGGGTAATGAACAAAAAAGAAGAAGAAATATTGAAGTTCTTGGAGCGAAGAGTATTGAGGAAGATATTTGGTGGAGTAAAAGGACAAGAGACAATATGGAGGAAGAGAACTAATGCAGAAATTAAACTTCTTTACGAAATTCCATCTAACAGGTGTCCAATATTGTTGTTTATTTTTATAGATATAATTAATAGAAGTCGATTGAAGGTATAATAATTTTATTATTATAACATTATAGTGCAGTGTTTGGAAACGTATTTAGCAAAAATAATACTGTCGACATGGCGGCCTTCGGCGGCGTACTTCACTTCCATACGGATTGGGATGGATTTTCTCTAACCGACTCACGCACACGTTCAATGTTGTTTGCACCTCTACTTTACCTTGGACGACTCGTAGACGGTACATTTAGAGTTGATCCTGTAGTTTCAAACTTATCCATTTCTTTATTAAATAAACACTTGATGTCTCGTTTATGTCGTGTAAATTATACTCGGTCCTATAAAGATGAGGTGCCATAACAAGCGAATTGTTATGTTGATAATACGCGCGAACGCAGAAAGCACCTTGTTCGCAACTAATTTTCCTTGAATCAAGCGTCGATATAAAGTTAACACGACCAGCGCGTTCTGCGCCACCTAGGAGCAAACAAGTAATTAAATATAAACGACATTTCTGAACAATTGGTATAAGCCAGTTAGTTAGGTCTTCCACAGTGGGGTGGTTGGGTCATGTGCTAACAATGCCAGATAGTAGATAGGCAAAACAGTCATTGTCAAGAAGAAAAGGACGAAGAAGAAGTATAGGACGATTAAGAAAGAAGTGGTTTGAGGCTTGCAAGGAAAACTTAAGTTCAGCAAGGGTAAGAGAATGATGGGATGCAGCCATGAATAGAAGAAAATGATAAAGAGGTTCGAAGCCATGGCTATTTAAAGCCTGTCGAGCTACTTTATTGAAATTACTAGCACTAAGTTTTTACACTAAAACCTAAAACGTTTTAAACGATTCACGTCACAGAAACATATGATTAATTATTTTATTAAATTAAGTGTTAAAAATGTGCACCATCCCATTCCAAGTGAAAGAAGCTTCGCCGGTAGATAATATATTAAACCAAAAAATGTTTGATTGGTTTTAGCCAATAAACCATTCACAATATTTTTGCTTATGTGAAAAATCAATTGGTAAGAGTACTTGTACCCTTTGTACATGTCGCGCAACTCGTCGAGTACTTCTGGTAGAATCTTGTTCAACAAGATGTAACATTTGTTCGTCGAATCCAGAACCGATTTCTCAATGCCACCAATATTCTTAAAAAGTTGGAACCACACTACTGTATCCAAAAATCTTTGAGAAACTTCGACAAATGTTTGCCAAGCTGGAAACTCTCTTTCAGTGCATCGTTGCCCGTAAACACATTTAACCCTTTTAGAATTTTCGAGTGCTTCTCTATAGATAAGAAGCATATCCTGATATTGGTGTACAGGAAGTGTATACTGATTTTCATAATAAATTTCGACAATTTTTAAGCGTTGCTCTGATATTAAACGTTCCATGATGATTTGCCAAATTATACTGAATAATTTTCACACTAGTGGCACGCAAACTCAGTTCGTTTGACAGCGACCTGACAGTTCGGACACACTAAAAAAAGAGGGCAGAGGAAGAAACTGAAGGACTAATGGAGGTCGAGAGAGTAGAGCATCATTTCTCACCCTGTGGGTCGCGTTCATGAATATGGGGGGTCGCAATGTGTTCAAAAAATATGACCCGATAAGATAAAAACAAGTTTTAGAAAATTAAATATTACCAGGTAATAAAGTTGTTTAAAATAACAATTTAATCCGACGGTTGATTTTGTCTTTTACTTAAAAGTTTTTTTATATGTGGATCATCATTTCAAACACATAAAAGCAAATTATTTTCGAGTGATAATAGACGATTTCCATATTTAGTTTATAAAGCCACCATAGACGAGAAGCTTTTTTCGCATAAGTGAGAAGTAGCGAAGGGGATCAATGTTTTCAAAGCTCCGTATTCACATTGTCGTGCAAACCAAAACTTGTCTAAATTTTGAGTTAAAAATTCTAGTTGTAGAGTTTTATCGACCGATATTTCAATAAGTTTTCAACAACGTTTTCATCAAACGAATTGCGAACCCATCTTTTCGACAAATCATCGTTGCTATCTGGAAAATATTCCAGATAATTTTCAATTCGAGTAGATACGTTTTCTGGAGAGCACACGCGATCAATAAGAGAATTTTCAAAATCCATATTTTTTACTTTATCTGTTATTAATGAAATGTTTTTGTTACGGTCTTGTAAACTCGTATTCAAGTCATTCAAATGTGAAATTATATCACTCAACTATAATTGTACTGTAAGCCAACAGTAATAAAGTTTCTTCATTCTGTAAAAACTCTGAAAATTAGTTATTTTTATCTGTAAAAAAATATTTTAAATTCATCTCGTAATTTAAAAAGCCTCGTTAGAACTTTTCCTTGCGAGAACCACCAGAAAATCAGTGAGTCGTATTTGGCATTCATTTCTTCGCACAATGTGGAAAACAATCTAATCTTCAATTGTCGGCTTAAATATAATGAACTATTTTTACGACTTCTGTCGGAGCATTTTGTAAATTATCTGGCATATTTTTTGTAGTAGGGGCATTTCTGTGAAGAAAGCAGTGCCATTGCTGCATTCCATTCCATATATCCTTTTCCGTTATCTCTTTCGCGCCATCAGTACATACTGCAATGCATTTATCGAAGTCCAAATTCTTGTTTCCTTCCCCAGTTATACAACCAATATGCATAATCGCATATTTCCTTTAATTGACCACTCGGATTCCTATCGGACAAAACACAAAAATTGCGCCAAGTTCGGCACATCTGTTAACTCGGGGAACTGAATAGCAAAAATTTCTATTTAATTTTTACTGGAAAAATTCTAATGGTTTGTTGTGTAAAGACGGATATTTTGTTTCCAGATGGCAGACTAATTCTGAAGGCTTCAATACTCTCCGCGGGCAGAACTTGATAACAAACAACACATTGTGGCTTGTCATCCAAGGCAACGAATCCTTATTTTAAATATGTTTCATAGTACAATGTGGTCTTTTTCTTTACTGTTTCACCATATTTTATTACCACACTGTTAATAATTTATTTAGCACCGAGTGAGAAAAGAAATCGTAATACTTGTTTTCGTAAAAACGTAATTAACAACGAAACTCTTTGTTTCGTTCCTTTGTTTTTATTAACAAAGAGCATAGCTTGTACGAACTGGCCTAAGCGTGCTCGAGACGAATAATCCGTTTCGTATGCGCGAGCGGGTCTTTTTTGCAAGTGCGTGTAAGTGCAGGGCACAGGTTCTAACTGGTATAAGAACTAGAGATTATACAAGTATTGTAGTTCGATATAAGTGTAACGACCCCTTCACACATACATCCGTCATTGACGATTCATCATTTAATACAAAGACAAATAGATGATTCGTTTTTTTCAGAATTCGTAAGAGTGTGAACCCGCGCGTAGCAGTTTATAAGCAATGAAAAAAAAACGATTATTCATAAGTCACGATACTCAAAGAGGACGAATCGTCGCCATGTTAACCCGCCGATGTAACTTTGATAAACGTCAAATTAACTTATTCAACGAGGGGGTCGCAACGTTTGTTACTTCACTTTTTGGCTATTTAGTGGGTCGCAACACTAAAAAGGCTGAGAAATGATATATTAAGCTGGATGCATACCAATAAAATTTTGCGTGTGTGTTGAGTTTACTGAAACAATTTGTTTGAATTATCTGGTGGACAACAGATGGTTCGTGTGCGTGCTGTGCGGCGACAATATTTGCGTGTGACTTTGTGTGTGGAGCGTCTACCTTGACGCGCAGACACACCACATGCAACACATACAGCCCGCACAACGCATATTTGTACTGATGTGGACCCAGCTTTGGACAATGTAGATATTAACTTCCAGATTTGTGGCAAAACACCATGCACCATCGTACACCGCAATAACACCGAAAGAAATGTACATAAATGTAGCTCATTCAAAGAAACAATAGTTGCACGTCATCAATCTAGACAAATCTATTGCCAATTTAAATCCATAAGAAAGAAAAAATCATTTAAAGTTCAAAGCACTCTGTTTTTTTCTTCCTCTAATCCTATTAGAAGAGGATAAAATACGGTGAGCCGGTGGATTACATTGCGTGAATACGCTGTTATTTAGGTTTATGGTTCTGGACAGTGTTGCCGACCATACACAAGTTTTTCATAGAATCTGTCATTTTCATGTTTTGATCGTTTTGGAGTTGTGCCTTCAAACCTTTCTGAATTATTTTTACTGTATTCTTTGTTGTTTTAGCTATTTTCTGGTTTAGTTTCTGTTTTTGTAATTCTGTAGTAAAAAATCTGGGTTTATAATTGCAAAAAAATGCCAAAACCGTTAAGCGATCAGTGTAAGCAGCTTGTCTCGTCACTTATCAGTTATTTTGAATAGGAACGAGATAATGGGGCTCCTCTTTTGCCATTAAAGTGTGAAAGAGGCATGTATTAATAATAATAACTTAGTAGGTCTCACGGTTAACTGGATTTTTTTTTGCGAGTTTCAGCTGCACTAAATATTAGTATTGGTTTAGTTGGTGCAATTTCGAAAAAGTTGAAGAATAACGAAATGTTAAAATCACTGAAGAAAAAGCGTCAACATCCAAAACGAGTAACTAATCTAGATCATCTTGATGTGGGCTCAATTCGCAATCAAACCTATGAAATGTATGAAAAAAGTGAGTAGATTTACGTGGTAATATTGTGTTTTTATCAAATTTTATTGAACTATTTCAGAACAAACGGTTAATCTTGAAAGTATTCATGAAAAACTAAAGAACATGCAGCTCTTTGATGGACGTAAAAATTCGCTTCATACACTTCTAAAAGAAATTGGTTTCAAATGGAGATAATCCACTGATGGAACTTCCAGATATTGACTTTAAACGAATTCAATTTTTGAAAATGTATCAAAATATCAAAGGACGAATCTCTATTTGATTTTGTTTATTTGGATGAAACATGGATATTTCAAAATGGTACCTTGAGTTACTCATGGCAAGATGATAACAAGAGGAGCGTAAAGACTACAAAAGTTGATGGAAAAAGGTGAGTGCTATACGTAATACTGAGGAGCCATTAAAGTTATGTCATAAATAATTGTTTTAAGACGTGTCAATAACAACATGTTATTGCAGATATATTGTTTTTCAAGCTGAGAACAAGAATGACTTTATTCCAGAGGCCGAATTAGTCTTCTCTTCTAAAACAAAAGACGATTATCATGGAGAAATGAAGATAAATTTCTGTTTTAGTTTGAAAACCAGCCGTTGAAAATCTTGTAGAAGCAATCAGTTATTATCATAGATAATGCACCATATCACAGTACACTGATGGATAAACCTCCAACTAGTGCATGGACAAAACCAAAAATTGCAGAATAGCTGACGGAACATAATCTTTCTTTTGAAACCACTATATTGAAAAGGGAACTGCTGCAAATCGTTATTCGGTAAGCAGTAATTAAAGGGACAGGTTTGTGTTTCATAATGTTCTTTTCAGGAACAAGCCTAAAAAAGAATATGTGGCAGATCATATGGCTGAAGAGTATAGCGACAAAGTATTACGTCTTCCCCCTTATTATTGCATATTCAATCCTATAGAATTGATATGGGGGGTGGCCAAAAATTATTACAATCGTCATATAGGTCGAGATGGAAGAACGATTGATAACTGTTTGAAAATGTGGAAAGAAACATTGTCAACAGTTACACCATAGATCTGGCGGAATAGCATCAGACATACAGAAGAAGAGATTCGAAGATGGTCGAATCGCGAAAGAGTATTTGATAGACTAGAAGTTAATCCTTTAATAATTTACTTAAACAGCGATTCAGATGCTGAAAGTTGTTTTAGTGACACAGAATAATTAAACTTTGTGTGAACTAAATGAAAAGCCCCTATGTTGACAACCAGAAGTTTCGAAACAGATTTTTGGTTAAAACTTTTAAAGAAAAAACTTTTCGTGTTACTTTTTCATTTACAGTTTTATCGATCATACAAATGCCAAAGTCTGGGTATTTTGGTGTTGATGTGGCAACATTGTAACGTGTTTCATTGTTTCTCTGAATGAGCTGTATGATAACCTACCTTCCTTAAACCCAAAAGTGTTAACAGAAATTCTATCACGTCACTTTTTTTTTACAGTCAAATTATTTTTTCAATTACCGTATGTGGTGGGTTCAGTTTAATTTATTATTTCTTGTTTCAAATTGAATTAAAATGTCGAATAGAAAGTGTAAACCACAAAGTAAACAAAAAAGAGCCTCAGTTTGAAAGCCTTTTATCTGTTAATGAAAAAACTGCTTGGAAGTCTTTCAAAACGGTTGTCGAAGAATTTTTAGGGAATAAAAAAAAGTGAAAATTATAAAGATAGTGTAATTTGTAAATACATTAAATGAAATTGTTATTTAATTGAAAAATTTTCAACACATGGGAGTGAACATATCATTGAAGATTCATTTCCTGCCTTCGAATTTCAGTTTTTTCCCTAAAAACTTAGGAAGTATGAGTGACGAACGGGGGAAACGTTTTCACCAAGATTTACAGATTATCGAAGAACGAAATCACGGATTTTGGGATGAAAATATGTTAGGGAATTACTGTTGGTCCATTATAAGAGAAACCAATAAAAAAAACTATAAAACTATAAAAAGAAGAAGAAAATTAGCAATTTTATATAATATATTTATAAATAAATATTTCTAAAAGCAGACTTGACAGACTTTTTTTGTTTTTTTCTGGATAACTCAAATAAACAATAATTAACAACTTTCAGCTGGGGTATAAAAACCGTGTAAACTAGTGTAATTATTGGACAATTTTTCAATAAAAAAACAATATAACCACTATATTCACCAAATATAGCACCGTGTGATTTCCGTTCCCTCGATTGAAGAAACCACTTCATGGACACCGTTTTGTGTCTATAGAAACCATTCAAGAGACTTCACTGGCCGTTTTGACGGATTTGTCATAAGTCAAGTATAATGAATCACTAAACTTGAAGAGATTTACCACTAAACACCAAAACACTTTTTTGAACTGCTCGACGCACGTTTCGTTAACCATGTTAGCATCATCAGGAGATGATTTAAACTAATTCTAAAACTAAACTATGTTCTATTTATATGAAAACCATACCTAACGAAGCGTGTAAAAATCATGAACCGTGAAGTGTAATAAGCCTTACATTAATAATTGAAAAAGTTGACTGAAAGGAATCGGTCCCTTATCTCGGTTCATGATTTTCTTACATTTTTCTATTTGAATGCTTTCATATGCATCCAAAGCCCTATTATTATTAACACTTTTAATTAGTCCTAAATTACTAAGCTTCATTCAAATCACAGCTTCCAAAATAAGATGGCTAGTTTAAATTTTATGGTAAATAGATTAATTAATTTTCCTTTAAATAAAGATAATTATAACAAATAATTAAAATTAATTAGGGAGGTATCTGAAGTGAATGTTTATAATAAGAACATTGTAGCTAAACTAATTAGAAAACATAAGTTCAGAAAATTATTGAAAGAATCTTCGACTTTTCAAAAGGATCAGAACACAAAGAAATTCATGGTAATACCATTTGATGCCCAATTGACAAAAGGACTAGACAACATTTTGAAAAAAGTGGACATTAAGGTTGTGTACAAACCATATAATAAATTAAGAGAAGTTCTGGGTAATCCAAAGGATAAAGTAGAGCAACATGAAAAGTCGGGGATTTACGAAATTAGTTGTCAAGACTGTGATCGAAGGTATATTGGGCAAACAAAAAGATCCATATCGACAAGATATAAAGAACATATTGCCCACATTAGATATGGGAGAAATGAAAAATCTTGTGTTGCCCAACATGCAATCGAACATGACCACAGTATAGATATTAGTAATTTAAGACTAATTAAAAGAGTTAATAATAATAGGGCTTGGATGCATATGAAAGCATTCAAATAGAAAAATGTAAGAAAATCATGAACCGAGATAAAGGACCGATTCCTTTCAGTCAACTTTTTCAATTATTAATGTAAGGCTTATTACACTTCACGGTTCATTATTTTTACACGCTTCGTTAGGTATGGTTTTCATATAAATAGAACATAGTTTAGTTTTAGAATTAGTTTAAATCATCTCCGGATGATGCTAACATGGTTAGTGAAACGTGCGTCGACCAGTTTAAAGAAGTGTTTAGTGGTAAATCTCTTCAAGTTTAGTGTTTCACACCAAAGGTTTTTACACAAATTTTTTATTTTATTATCTATCAGTTAAGTAAAAACAAAGTAAAAAAAAATTGTTTTATTTGATTTAAAAATGAACTAGCACAAAGCAACGGACAAATCAATCAATTATTCGTTTATAATAACTGTTTCAGAGACTGGAAAATACGATGGAATAACTGTATTGCAGAAAGAGGATTTTTTTGAAAGAAACAAAATAAATTTGGATAAATAAATATTTTGTATTTTATTTAAAAAGTCACTTTACTTTTTGATCATGGTAGTACCTTATCATCAATTTAAGAACAGAAAAATATTAAACATATCCTTAGTGTCATGTCAATTCTAAAATGTCACGATGAATTTGGCTAACCCTATACAAAAACTGTAAAATTCGTTGTCAATGCTCTTACCCCCTTTTTTCTCCAAGGGCGAGTACCTTGTTTTACTAATTCATAGCGACCCCTCTTTACAATTTTATTATAATGCCAACATTTATTAGCAACCCCATCCTGTGAGCTCCCCTCCGATTAAAATACTTAACTCCACGTTGATCCTGCGTTAATTGTCGTCATTAGTCGATTTACTAAAGGTTGACGATTAACGTTCAAAAAGTCTGGAAACAATTTAATTTCAGAGAATTAATTCTTTTTATAGCTTATAAGATACAGTTGATAATCTTATATTTATGTGTACGAATAAGAATATATTAGTATATATTTACACACCTTGTATAGTACAAGGTGTGTAAATATAGTAATTAGATTGATTTGTATTTATTTTTTATTCAATTAAAGTTCCAATTCTACAAAATAGTTGTCTTGGGAAGCAACACAGCTCTGGAGATGATTTGTCCACTCTTCATAGCAATGCTAGAACTCAGATATTGGAGTCCCCTTTCAGCCAGTCAGTTACGATCTTTTCAGTGTTCTCCAATGTTCCAAAATTGAGTTCTTTGCGATGAATTTTCAATTTTAGAAAAAGGAAAAAGTCACAAGAACGCAAGTCTGGTGAATAAGAGACTGCGGAGTCGCAGTGATGTTTTTACTTGGCAAAAACTGGTTAATTGAAATCGCTATATGGCAAGGTCCATTGTCGTGGCAGTCCCCAGTAGTTGTTGATGTTCGGTCTCACACGAATCACTCTTTTTCGAAGTTTTTCAAGAACCCTTCGGTAAAAATGCTGGTTTACCGTTTGGCCTAGAGGGACAGATTCCTTACAGACGATTCCTTGGCTCTCAAAAAAACTATTTGGCTTAGCTTAGATTAGCTCATTCTGTTTTTTTTGGATTATGGTGGGTTGGAGTGTGCAATTTCTAGCTCTGACGCTTCGTTTATGGGCGGTATTCAAAAATCCAAACCTCGTCACCAGGCATGTTCCAGAAAAATACGATTATTTCCACTGTCCTTTCGTTTCTGAGAAAGGGTCTTTCGAAAAACATTTCAACATCAAGAAAATGAGTAGAAGAACATGTTGCTCGGCAAAAGAACGAAGAATGGACAAAAAAATAGCACATGTGGAGGTCAGGACAAACGAAAGAAACCTCAGAAGATCTCAAAAATGCTGCTTGGAGAAACTGAAGAAAGATACTGATATCAAGTAGCATAAAACTGAAGAGTTGCTATGTGTGTGTGTGTGATGTAACTCACGTGATTGGTGATTTATTTAAACTTAGGTAGTCATTTATGTTAAATTATTTAAACACATCTGATTATCTGATCACTTCTTAAACACATCTGATTATTTAAAAGAAATAATTTTCGTTGTTTGCATTTTATCAACAATATTTTCCATAAAAAATCTACGACGTACGTTTCTCTTCTTCTTTTTTCCTTCCATGGCATTTGCTACAATAGAGTCATTTAACATTTTTGTTGTCACTTTAGGTTCAAAATAATGTAAGACTGGTCACAAGTGTTAGTTTATTTTCGTTATTATTGAGAACTGCGTATAGAATTCTAAGAAAAAATATGTACATAAACTGATAAAAAACAATAAACGTACGTCCTAGTTTGTGTAAATTAGTGATTTCGTGTTAATCATTAACAACTTGTTGTGTTGGTTGTCCACATTTATAGGTCACGTAAATTTCAGGAATAAAAGAAGGCTCTGTATAAGCCAAATATAGTATATAGTGATTATACTAAGCTAATTGAAAAGTTCGCGAAGCGGAAATGAAAAAGCAAGTTTATAGTTGAAAAAATGACTTTATTCTTTCGTATATTCTTCCTTAAGCTCAATATATTTTTTTCAGCGGTTGAATTTATTTATTATAAATTATTATCCGGTTATTCCATCTCTGAAGTGATTTTCTAGACGTCCTTCAAAATACTCATCTACGGCCCCTATAACTTCTTTATTTGATGAAAAACGGTTGCCACGTAGGAATTTTTTGAGGTTTGGGAACAGATGAAAGTCAGAGGGTGACAGATCTGGTGAGTATGGTGGATGCTTCAATTTGGTCTTTGAAAAAACACTTCTGTGAGCCGGTACATTATCTTGATAATTTTCTTTTTCCTCGCTAAACCAGGTCTTTTCTCGAAAGCTTAGTAATAAATAAAAATTAACAATAAATAAATATTGTAATAAATAATAACAAAAGGTTTGAGTAATACTGTCCTGTTATTGTTTTACCGGTTTGAAGTTAATCAATTAACGAAATGTTGCTTCGGAGCTGAACAACCGAGTTCAGTCCTTTTTCAAATATGAAACACCCATTCGGTTGAGATGTCCATGGCCTTAGCAAATTCGCTCAAAGTTATCAATAACCATATCATGTATAGAATGAATTATTTGTTCTGTAGTTGCACTTATTGGACGTCCAGAACGAGGATCATCATCCAGGTTTGTACGACCACCTTGAAACTCACGTGCCCACTTACAAACCATTGTTTTTGAAGGACCAGACTCTCCTAATTCATTTATCATTTCACTATGAATTTCCATTGCCTTTAAACCTTTTTTTCACAAAGAATTTAATCACTGTACGAAAACTTTTAATCACTGTACTTGAAACTGTTTTTTTTGTACGAATGAATGGACAGATGGACTTGGAATTTCACATATGTTCATATGAAGGATGAAACTTCAAATTGTAGTAGAATTTCTTTTATTGCTCTATAGGTATCGCTTGGCGAACTTTTCAGTTAGCCTAATACTAATATATATATGGAGTAGTCGAAGGGCATCTTTGTAACAGAAATTATTAAAATACAGATCTATTTGAAACATCAACTATAGGGCATCCACTCTAGGTCACTTCAAAGATAATCAAAGTACTTCAAGCAAAAGGTAACAAGAAATTACAATGTTACTTTGAAAAGAAAATGAAGTAGATGAAATAATTATAGATAAATTATTAATCTATTTAGTAATAGCAAATATGATGAAAATTATGGAACAAATATTAAACGAAATTAATTCTACATTATCCAATTCATTAACTTTATAATATTCACGACACGACCATGGAACTTTAAAGGGGTAATCGGGGCAACTTCGTAGCGGGTTCTTCTTTTGTTGTATCTTCATCCGAGCCGTGCGGCTGCGACTGAAATTTATTTGTAAATGTAATTGTGGCTGTTTATGATTATTTGCTGTTTGTCGCATCACTGAACTGTGCTCCGATTACCTCTAATGGAAAGGGGGAAACAATATTTAATTTGTCATTTGATTTGATTTATTACTGAGGGTGTAAACGATATTGCAGTTTAAAAAAAGTGTCCTTTATGCCCTGGAGCATATTTCTGACGTTTTAAACACGTGTTTTTTAATCTAATATACAGTAGCGCTCAAAAGAATTTTGACAAAATAATATATATATATATATATATATATATATATATATATATATATATATATATATATATATATATATATATATATAAGAATTACTAGGTTCTCGGGTAGAACCGCGTTTTAGGTTTCACTTCCGACGTCTCGGCTTCCACTTTGAAGCCATTTTCAAGAGAATCTAGTTAATTTACTTCGAGGCCTCAATCTACCTACTCCCCAGAGTTCACAACTAGAAAAGGACGTGGACAGCGCGACCTCTGCATTAATAGGTGAGGTTGTAGGTGGGGCGGTCGGTTGAGGGGTGAGGGGTGAGACGGGAGGTGGACGTTTGACTGGAAGAGTTTCGGATGAGCAATTTGGAAATGAGCGGTTTCCATGTATTTGAAACTCTAAGACCGTCGTCCCTCTTGTTTAAGCAGTGTGGACGTTTTTCGATCCCAATTGCTTCACGAATTATGCGGGGTTTGTAGGAATATATAGGTGAGATTACTTTAGCCTTGTCGAAATCTATTTTGTGACCCGTTTGGATATGATGTTCTGCTAAAGTCGAGGAGAGATTCGATTTTCGGACGGCGAGACAATGCTCGTATATGCGATTTTGGACACGTCTATTAGTTTGGCCGATATATGATTGGGAGCAGCCATAACAAGGAATCTCATAGACACCATGTGACTCTTGTGGAATATTGTCCTTCACTGATTTAAGGAAACTGGAAATATTTCTTTCTGTTGTAAATATCGTTTCGACATTACGGAATCTGAATACTTGGCTAATTTTATCAGTAACTCCCTTGATAAACGGCAGGAGATTACCCTGCGTTAACGTTAAAAGTTTGTAAATTTTTTATAACATTTTTATATCTTTAAAATTTTGTTCGTTAGGCAAATTTATTACAAAAAAGAATCACTGAGAAATTTGTCTCCGTTTGGTTTTTTGTTTTTACCCAGTGATTCTTTCTTTAAATCAGAACAGGTATTTTT
Source organism: Cosmopolites sordidus (assembly GCA_031761425.1). Classification (NCBI taxonomy): domain Eukaryota; kingdom Metazoa; phylum Arthropoda; class Insecta; order Coleoptera; family Curculionidae; genus Cosmopolites; species Cosmopolites sordidus. The sequence continues at coordinate 498,412 of JARFXV010001304.1, read as the reverse complement.
GATATTTTTTGAGTTTTAGACAGTGGCGAAAAACCCAAATAAAGGAGAAAAAATATATGAACACGCCACAATCATTCAGACATTACTTAACTCCCTTGATGTATAGCAGAAGAACTTTGGGGTTTTGAGACAATTCTCTAGTGGATTGGTTGGTATGACCAGTTGCCTGAACTTTATTAATATGCCATTTTATTTGACACATCTCATAGCCGTTTTGAATTAGTGCCGTTTCTAGGGAATTAAGTTCTGTTTGCCTATGTTCCATATCTGATAATCTTAGTGTTAGAGTGATCTCATGACTAAAGTTTTGACTACTGAATTTAATTGGTATGGATGATGATGTGAGTTCGCATTTATATAACGGTTTATGTGGGTGGGTGGGTTTACAATAGACTGAATAGGAGAAGCTTTGGTCTGGCCTTTTTGATATTTTGAACGTCAAGAAAAGGGAGGGCAGAATTGTTGGACCTGGGGATAAAGATTGTGGTCCGTGTGGACAAATGACGAAGGTGTCGTCTACATATCGGAACGAGGCAAGTAAGTTTCAACGGACTGGTGTTAATGGCTTGAGTTTCAAAGTTTTCCATAGAAATATCGGCTGACGTCGACGAAACATGACGAAATCTAATCGAAACGATCTCTTGAAAACGATCTCTTTGATCGAAACGATCTCTTGAAAACGATCTCTTTGATCGAAACGAGATCTTCGATCTCTGAAGAAACGTCGAGATTTTACAAATCTAAAACGCAGTTCTACCCGAGAACCTAGCAATTCTAATATTACCGACCGCGGAAGCCTTTCCGAACATATATATAGCATTTTCGAAAGCAATATTACTGTAGTTATTTACATATATCAGGTTCCAACTCTCTTGTTTACATTTGGAGCCATTGCAGAAATATGACACCTCTTAACTTCAACAGTATTTTGAAAATCAGTTCGATATTAATTGTAACAGGCATTAGTTACCGTTTAGATACGATTAGTGTTCATACTGACTTTTTCTGGTTATTTTAACATACCCAAATGCAAAGAATATCCTAGTGGCTTTTAAAAAGCGGTAATAAATGCACTAAACCAAGGAACAACGCAAACAGAAGTTGCTAGTACATGGAATAAAGTGTTTAATAAGCGAAAAACTATTAAAAATAAACCTCAAAGTGGTCGTCTGAAAGAAACTACTTGCAATGTAGATCTTATCATAAAAAAAGTTATATACAAGTAATGTATCTACAAGTAATGTATGCAAGTGATGATGAAAGGACCTTTTGGATACATGTATGTATACCAGCAAAAACCCCTTGATATCTGCGAAAAATAGACTCATGTTGTATTTGCAAGAAGGTATAAATCATTGACAGTTTCGGGATGGCCTAATGTTTTGTGGAGTGATGAAACCAAATTGAATTTAGTGTCATCTGATGGAATTATGATATTCTGAAGAAATCTGATATTCGATATGAAATAACCACCGTTAAACACGGAGGCGGTAATGCGAAGGTTTGGTGATGTTTTTCACGCCAGTAGTTGGGCCTATAGTTCGAATTGAAGGCAACATGGATCGATTCATGTATGGTTATATATTAACGACTCATATGCTACCATGCGCTAAACAAAACAAGTTAGTTAAGTGATATTTTCAGCAAGATAACGACCCTAAACCCAAATCCAAGTATATTAGTGATATACTGAAACGTAAAAAAACAAGGCTCTGGAGTGGCCACGTCAAATTCCGAATTTAAACTTCACAGAGCATCTGTGGAAGGAATTAGATCGCAGAGTAAGATATAAAAATTATTCAAACAAGGAGAAAGTATACGAAACTCTTAAAAATTAATGGGACAGAATTCCTTTAGATCGAATACAAGTCAGTTGATTCAATGCCGACGCGAGAAAAAGCTCAACAAAATACATGATATCGTGAGATATCAGAAATTGTATTATGAAGGATACCAAACTCCCTGCAATCTGTCCTAACATCTAAACTTATACAAAGGAACACGAAAATGAAAAATTTCACTTCTTCGTAAATTCTTACGATACATTCGTATATGTTGTTCTGAAAGTCCGTGCTGCATCGATCGAAATAAGTGGTGGTCCGAAGGGACTAAAACTGGTTAATATGGTGGGTGGAGTAGGACATTCCATTTAACGTTTTCCAAATAGTTTTTTATACATTTTGCAACATGTGGCCGAGTATTAGATATCTGATGGCTGACAGTATTAGAAAGAAGAGTACTACAATCAATTTTTGGCATTGTGAATGATAGGAATTGGAAAGTGAAGAATCAGGTATAGCTTCAAACTCAAACAATTATACAAATATGTGGATATGTAGACTATGAGCCACTCAGATGGATGGGACGCGTAATAAATGACACCCAAACCCTGCATCATCGATACATTAAAATTATGAAATGTTTCCCAAGTTTCCAAATATTTCCCTCTATATCATGTGCAATAATTCGTAAACATTTTTAGATTAAAATTCCTGCTAGTAGAATGGAAAGTGAAATACTATTTTTTTGATCGAATCATACATATAGTTCGAATACACTACGCCCAACGATTGATTCTCTATGCCTTCCAAAAAATATAACTTTTCGAATTCTTTAGACCAGTCCTATATTGAATTTTTTTCCAGTCGGACATTTCTTTTTGTTTGAAAAGAGAAAGAAGTTGGAGGAGGCCAAGTCCGGAGGGTAAGGTGGACGGATCAACACGTAGCGTAAATTGAAAATTTCACTGTTACAATGGCGAACGAATAGGCATGTGCATGGTTGTGGTGAAAAGGCACCTTTTTCCATCAACAGTCGCAATTTGCTGCAGAAACTCATTCGGATTGCGCTAATACAAGTTTAAACACCTCAGTGAAGTGGTCACTCGATTCTGTGTTTGGTCCGCAGTGAGTAAACGCGGTATCCATTGAATGTGATGGGTTTCCCATGCCCAAATGTTGGTGTAGGATGTTCAATACGCATACGTCCGAGATGTTTATCATCTCAACAATGTCTCTAACCTTGACTCTGCAATCGGCTAACACGATATTTTGGAGTTTGTCGACCATTTCTTCAGTAGTGTTCTCAAAGGAGCAAACAACTTTTTTCCTGGCCAGACGTTGTAACTCACGGATATGGGACTAGGACTGGGATCGTAGTAGAAAGGGCTAGGATTTGTGGTGTGGGACAGAATTCTCCCAAAAGAGGTATAGGAGAAATTAAGGACTTGTAAGAGCAGGGTCGCCAGATCGCTGAAAAAGTCTCTCTTTCAGCGGGATCGTGTAAGAGGACGTCCTGCTACCCCTTAATTACGTTACGACACTGCATTTACTGTACTGTATAATTCACTGTTACTATATTTATTGTACAGTAAAAATTATTAATAGGTGTTTCAGTTAATAACGTTGATTTTGCTAAAACATGGCCTTATTAAAACATTTGTTGGTATAGACTAATGACATCTATGTCGTTTTGAATGTTGGTTGAAGTTTATAGTGAACATTCTCCAATACAAAAAACTTACGAACGATAATTGAAACGCTTTAAAAGTGGCGATTTTGACATAAAAGACAAGAAGCGTCTAGGACAGCTGAAAAAGTTTGAAGATACAGATTTGCAGGCAGTATTGGATGAGAACTCAGCTCATACAATGAAACTATTGATAAAAGCATTGAATGTTGCCCACTACACCATTTCGGGACGTCTACACGTATTGAGAAAGATCCAAAAGGAAAGACAACAGGTACCATACGAATTGAAGGAAAGAGACCTTGTGAAATAAAAAACCACTTGTGAAATTTTGCTTGTCAGACAGAAAAGGTTTTTTGCATCGAATTGTGACAGGTGAAGTAGATCTATTTTGACAACCCAAAGCGCAAAAAATCATGAGTAGACCCAGGCCAACCTTCAACATAACAACCAGTGCGTCATATACATGGAAAGAAGACTATTGTGTATTTGGTGTGACAATAGAGGATACCAACAATTGATAAAATTAACCGAGCATTGAAGGAAAAACGACCCGAATACGCCCAAAGACACGATAAAGTCATTTTTCAACATGATAATACTCGAACCCATGTTGCAGAATGTATAAAAACTATTTGGAAAACATTAAATGGGACGTCCTATCCCACCCGCCATATTCACCGGCTTTAGCCCCTTCGGACCACCACTTATTTCGATCGATGCAGCACGGATTTTCAGAACATACACGAATGTATCGTAAGAATTTACGAAGAAGTGAAATTTTGGCATGATGAATTGTTGGCATCAAAAGATCAAGTTGTTTGGGGCGAAATCTATTTTTTGGCATAAAGATAAGAAAAAGTACAAACTAAAGATGGCCAATACTTTGATTATTAAGGTAATTTATTTTGTTGTAAAACAAACGCTAAAAATTTTGCGAAAAAATCGACATTATTAACCGAAACGTCTATTATAATATTAACGAAGCAAAAATATAAATCAACGCAACTTCCCACCACTGAATCACGAGACTACACCACCAAACCAGCCAATAATTCGCAGCATCGGAATCCCTAAAAATCCACAATAATAAGAGCCCTCTCGACGATATACGTTCACCAACCGGGGCCGGAGCTTTGTGTCCGCTCGCAGCGTTCACATTCTCGACGCTATCATTTCGCGATTATGATTTCCCCCAAAAATATCCTGCCGCTACTTTTACGAACCGCACGATCACAACCACCCCCGGTAAACGGCAATAATAGCGGGATGGGCGGCAGCGACGGCCGCCCTTTGCCGCTCCCGATGTAAAGCGGCGTCTCTTTTGATTCCGGAATTAATTGAAATACCTTGCGTTCCAGGGCCTATGCGATCCAACCGGCAAGGATACATATTAAAGAATAGCATCAAGCAGTTATACGCAGTTATTTGTCTAATTGACGTTTGGAACAGAGAAAGAAAGATAAAGATGGACGAAGAAAGAAGGAGAGGTAAAGGAAATGCAACCGCTGTATTCAGAAAGTCAAAGGTCCTTCTGACTGCCATTATTCTCTCTACGTTAGTATAAAACGCTTATTCATTGACGATTCACAACAAGGCCTGGACTATAACATTCATTTACAATTATCAGGACCACCGATAAATCTAAAAGAAATAAGAAAAGTAATATCATAAGCCAAACATAATAAGATCGCAGGCTCAGAGATGATTCAACCTGGAATTATCTCCTGACTATGCTAACATGGTTAGCGAAACGCTTAGTTAGTCAAGTTGATTCACATTCATTGACAAGAACGTTGTAAAAAAAACCAAATTTGTGCCATTTACGATAAAGGTTCTGTTGTTGAGACCATGGTGCAAATATGGTTTGGTCCGTTCAAAGACGGATATTCCTCTGGCATCGGTCTGGCTGTTCCTCAAGCACTGACGTCGAGGAAATAAAGCCAATAATAGGCCATGGTGCGAATATCTAGCATCACAGCCCGTAAGATAGTAGATAACTGAAATGCTGGCAAATCGCCTGTTTTTGACCATCTGAAAAAAAAATGTCGTCGTCAATACGATGTGTAGGTCCTCACGAACTTCGAATCTCTTCGTGCGATCTATTACTGAAAAAAACATGAGGCTCCATTTATGAAGCGGATGGTAACTGATGATGAAAAGTAGATTCTAAAGGGCCGGAATATTGATTTACCTTCATCAAAATATACAACCAGCGGCGATCATCGCATACTGTGAATTAAAATTCGCCTAAACAACAAACTCGAGCAGAAAAGACGAATCAAAAAACTAAATAAAAATTTTGATCATTATAAAATAAGAGAAATCAAAGACAAATTTTGAGACAACTTTTAGAAATAGGAACTGGGGTAGCAAAGAAAACAAAAAATAGAGAGAATTAAATAATACTCAACCAAAAAAGCTGATAGACAACAGACGAAAAGCTGAAAACGAAGGGGGAAGAAACACAGTAGAATACAAAGAACAAAAACATACAGTAAAAGTAGAAGAAAATCGAAGAAAGTATAATGAGGAAAGGAATTATTAAATTTGGAATTAATAGATGCATTCAGAAAAAATCCCTCTAGACATAAGATAAAACATAATAATAAAAAGGCCAATAAGTCCCCGATCTGATAAATAATTTTCTATGTTCTGTTCTAATAAACAGTTTTCTTTGCAAATTTCGACTTTATTCATCAATATGTTCTCCTTGAAGGGCAATGTAATCATTCCATTCCATCATAATATTTCTAAACCTTTTTTGCTTTGCCTTCAAAATATCCTTCAGTTTCGGAATTTATCTCTTCATTGGAGCGAAATTTCTTCCCAGTGAGCATTTTTTGAGGTCTGAGAACAGGAAACATTCGCTGGAGTCAGATCTGGAGAACACAGTGGATGAGCTGCAATTCATGCAACTGGGATCTCGAAAAATATGTTTTTATCATAAATGGAAAGATCATATACGTGTTATAACAAAACCATTTTTAATTTTTTTTTTCTTATAATTAAAAGTTATATCAAACTGAAAACAAATTTTTAAATCTAGTACCCGTCTATGACCCGCCGTCAGTTCCCGAAAAAACCCGAGCGCGTGTGACGTCACAATGTTTATTTCCCTTTAACATCACAGACATATACGAGATACGAGAGTTTTAGTTTTTAATGTACTTATTCCTGTCATTATCATAGGTGTAGTGATACATTTATTGAAAATGTCAAATTTAAATAGTTATCGTGCCTGCTTCGTATCATTTTTTTACGAATACTACAAAAACAAGTCCCGAAAAAATGTTTTTAAATGTACCACAAGATGGTAAACGCCGAAATCAATGGTTTCAAGAAACACGACGTATTAATCTTAAAACAACATCAATTTTTTACAACCACCTGTCATTAAATATATACGAAATATTATTATTTAACATTATTCTTTAACATCAATGTTTGTGTTAGTATTTAGTACCTGCTAAAGCTACACAATCGTGACATTAAGTGTCTTGAACTTTTCGTAGTTTTTTATTAATAACTAAAGTAACTGTATAAGCTTTACTCAGAACTTTATGTTGTGGACATACACATCTATTCACGGTGCAAATACAATTTTTACGGTTAAATTGAACATAACCAGCCTTGCCAAAGTTGCTTTCGAGTGACACTTTACAAATAATTGAATTACATTTAATAGAAATAGTTTGTTTATTTACTTACATTTACATTATTTTTTTTAAACTCAAATTGATGCTTTAGCACCGCAAATTTTAACTGAATTGAACGAAATGCCATTTTTGAGAAAATCTGTGACCATAAAAATATCCACACCAAGTATATTATCAGAATTGGCCTTTATGAACCCTTTATGGCACGTTGCTGAAGTAAATTAGTAACCAACAATATTTTTTTACACTAAACTGCACAATAATTTTAAGGCTAAATACACAGATATAAGCCATTGACAGTACTTACGTGAAAATATTAACATAATGACGTCATAAATACTGCAGCCAATCGAAATGCTGTCGTGGTCAAGTTATCTTATCGTGAGTTTTTGGACGCTTTGGTCTGCTGCTGTCCACTCAGCTGACTGCAGATTTGACTGCGGAGAGTAGTGATGAATCCAATGTCTCCTCCAATGGTGTAAACACTTCCTTTCGATATCTTCATAATATCAGCTATCTCCTGCAGTTTTACTTTACGGTTGTGCGAAATAATGTTGCTAATTTTTCTGATGATATGTACATAGGGTATGGTGTAACTAACCACCTCCTTTCGACGTCTAGAGCGTTCAGCATCATCGGGCCACGATTGAATTCAGCATACCAATCAATTATGGTTGATTTTCCTGGGACGGAGTCCGGATAATGTTTATCAAGCCATTGTTTTGCTTCAACAGTATTTTTCTTCATTGAAAAATAATACTTAATCGACATAGGTAATTATTTTTTTATTGCTTTGAAAATAACAAAAGCAGCATCGCTTGAAGCACTACAACTCAGAAAATAGTAAACAGATTGTCATTAAATTTTGACACATGACATTTGAAGGTTGGCACAATTGACCACTGGTAAGAATTTTTCGAAATGACGCCATCTATATGTCAGACCGGGACTTATTGAATTATTAGCATTGGAGCATCGTTAGATTTAAAATACTAAACTGAAGAAAAAATATAATAATTATTACTAAATAAATTTGTAAAAATACCCTCACACTGCTACGTTATCATACACTTACGTCATCTTAGTAATGGTTTCTGGATCTGGACATCGAAAATATCTATGGCACTTCCGGCCTACGATTGCTAATTCCCCCATACGTGTACCACACAAAACTTATCACTCAGCATTCATTCACGCACATTTATGGCACTATCCTTAAACAGCGAAGAAATGTCTCGACTCTGGAACGGTACCTTTCCGTGACGAGCCTTTTAATATCCACTTAACACTTTTGACCAGCTTTTATAATTCGACCTACTAAATCGCGACAGTGAATAATTAATTGCCCTGTTTGCATCGAAGCTTTTCAGAATTTTGATTGCTTTTCATTATTTGATATTAACAAGTTCTCGACCTAATAATAAAAGGATCTTTAAATTGTACGAGGTGTGTAAATAGAGTGATAAGGCTGGTGGCGTAGCGTTTAATCTGGCACACTATTAGATTTTCCTTTGGAAGGGTGACAGGCCAAATGATGCGTATTCAGTACTAGTTTCAACTCTCTAGAGTTACTTGGTGGTTCCTAGCAATTATTTTCGTGAATCCGATTTTTCTAGTATATATAAACCCAGATGAGCTGTAAAGAAACATATACGAGCTGCAAAGAAAAATAATTAGGTTATGTTGAATAAATTTGCTGAGGATAGAAGAATTTCTCTTTTACGAACGGATTTGGAGTGGACCTCTACAAATATCTTAAGCAGAGGATTTCAACGCTTTTCACAGGTTCAACATAGCGTTTAAAAATAAACTCGCACTTTGCCTGAAAAGAAAAGTCTTTTATCAGTGCGTCATGCCCATTATGACACACGGAAGTGAAACCTGGACACTCACATCGTAATCAAATCAAAAACTTCGGGTAACACAGATGGAAATATAAAAATGAGACCAATGCAATGCTGGAGTGGATATGGCTTGATCGCAATAGTTCACGAAAAAGGCAGAAAGCACGATGAACTGATGACATCTTTAAGTATATTCGACCCGAATGGCAATGGAAAGGTCGGGACCGCGAGAGTTGGAAGCATGCTGAAGAGTCCTGCAACAGTAGTTGAACATGAGCTGAAGAAAATTGAGTTGCCAGCCCACTGTGAGATACGATCTGTGATTTGATTCTTGAGTGAAGAAAGAAATTTGGCAGCAGAGCAAATTCACTGTCAGACGTGTGAGGTTTATAGTGATAATGCTAGGAAGTTTTTGTAGAAGAAATTCAGAAATTCTGTAACTAATGAACGAATCAATATTTGAAAAAATACAATACATATTCTTAAAGGAAATTGATTGCGCTACAAAAAAGGTATCTTAACATTTTTCGTAAAATTCACTCCACCCAAAGTTATTCAAGTGTATATCTTCACCGATAAAATAACTTTAACCTTCAATAACTTTGAGAGGTGTGAATTTAAAGAAAAATGTTAAAATACCTTTTTTGTAGCGCATTCAATTTCCTTTAGAAATGTGTATTGTATTTTTTCGAATATTGATTCGTCGAAAATTTCAAATTTGAAAAGTAAAATTGTAAAAACAGATCAATGTTCAAGGCACGATTATATGAAAACGGCTTGTTTGACGTAAATTTATAACGAAACTTTTTTTGTAGAGAATTCAATTCACTTCAAGAATATGTATTTTTTTTTAGCCCAATCAAATATATATATATATATATATATATATATATATATATATATATATATATATATATATATATATATATATATATATATATTATAGCAAAAATAGTTCACAAACATATTTTTTTAAAACACAAACAAAAATAGAATTGTCCATACTACAAAAATGTATTATTTAATTTTTATTAAAAAAATATCCCGTTAAGGCATCTCTCCAATGCGGATACAATTTCAATATAAACGACGTAATAATATACAAAATAATGGCCGAGGAATGCAATAATAATTGCTAAAAATTCATATTGCTAGCATTTTCAAGCCACTTGTCTGTCGGAACTACGCTGTTGTACCCGTTCACGGTTAAATAAAATCATACGGATAATTGAATTAGGGGTGGCTTTTACAGTTGTTATTCATTGCCATGCGAAATATAAACGTGATGCTCTCCACTCTTTGTTGAACGGTGCTCTCGAAAAGGGGGTATTAATCATAGGCGTACCAGATATATTTTATACCAATTTAAATTTTAAACTTGAAAAATACTCTATATAAATAAATGTCAAATTAATAACTTGAATCCTACGTTATTCTACCAATGAAAATGGTAAGTGGGAGGGCGTAGAAGAAAATAGTGCTGCTAAAGATTTGTTTTGCTTTCCCCATCCTCTTTTTTACTTTTCGTGCTACTGAAAGCTACTGAAATATATATATATATATATATATATATATATATATATATATATATATATATATATATATATATATATATATATATATTTGTGTGTATTTTAGGGTGTCCCTTATATGAACAAAAAATGTTTCTTGCAAGTATGAAAATACTAAGCTATACTTAAATATAAAATTACAAAACTTACCTAAATACAGAATTAACTTCCTAGGTTAATCTTAACCCGTGCCGACAGGTCCCCAAAGATTACGTAAACTGCTGTTTTTGAACACTTAGGTAGGTCATCGCAAGTATACCTACCTTAGGTAACTATTAATGAAAAGACAAGTTTAAGTAAGGGATTTAATAATATCGACAAACAAAATGATACAACTATTCAGAATACGTACTTTTTAAGGTATTTTTTTGCAGTCTGGATACATCTTTCTATGTTCTTGCACACAGCGTAGTAGGAATTCTTTTTGTTCTTCCGCAATAATCAAAACGTGGAAGTCTTGCATTATCTTAACAGCTTTTTCAGCTGTATCATTTACTGCTTTTACGCAAGAAACATTCTTTTTAGCTTCCACATAGGCTGAATTTTCTTCCCACGAAGATATGTTTTCTTGTAGGAAACTGCTGTCAATTTTTAATCACGAAAACAAATTTAATGGAGACAGAATCGCTTAGAAATTTCCCTAAAATAATAGTAATTAAAAATTAGTATCACAATAAAATTGATTAAAATAACAGTAAAATTAAAATAACAGATCAAACAAAACTCTCACTATATAACGAAACAGACATGTCTTCTTTCGATGGAACATATCTCTTCCCAAAATCAGATGTACTTTCTCTTTGTAAGTTAGCTACAATATTGACCTTAGTTTGTTCATTAACTTCATCATCAAAGAGTGATAATACGACTATTTCCTCTGATAAATCCCACAAATGTTGACTGAACTTGCTCGGAGACACTTTAGAAATCGATTTGTATATTGTTTCACATTCTTTCAAAGCCTTTTAAAAAACGCAAATTTTGATTTGGCGCCTTCAGCGCCAAACTACACCCAAGCCAAGGCTTTGCATAAACTGCTACAATGAATAAACAAACATCTTGCAGCGCCTGTTTGAGTTTTTCGCTCATTTTAAAATGAGACTGCAACAAACATATTTTCAAAGCGTAAATAGCTTTCGCCATCCATCGTGCTTGATGCATTGCGCCAAGAGGTCTGATTTCAATTTTTCTTTCATTATCTCCCCCCAAAAAAATAATGAATAATTCTATCAGTTCCTGATAATCGTCACGTACGATGGATTTTTGCAGTTCATGAGAAAAAAGTCAACAATTCGTTATGTATCGTGTCACAAAGATGCTGTTTGACAATATCAATGCTTGCTTCGATAGCCTTAGGATTAATGTTCTATGTTTTCTCATTTGTGTTCGAACGTGTTGAACAAGACTGCAACGCAAGACCTAGTGCTTTTAGTGTAGCCTGAAGTATATAAACAGAATCCCTTACGCTTAGTTGATATCTATCTACCAGTCATGAAATATTTCCTTGCTCTTTTTGTAGTAGAAACAGAACAGTTCGTGATGTTGAAGGTAAAGGTTCCCAAGGACTTTCTTCAGAGCTGGTCGATTCATCTTGAGACGGTATACAGTCATGTAAAGTAAAAGATGAAAATAAGCTCTCTGAAAACATTTACGTGGCTCTCTTTTTTCTTCCTCTAGTTTTTTCTGCCTCGCTCTTTCTTCTTTCTCAGCTAACTTTTAGTGTACGCCCGCCAAGCAACCTGGACGTCCTGGCTGTTTTTGTTTTTGTAAGAAAATTTTATCTTCATCTATATTCATTCTATTAAGAGCATCAGCCTCTGCGATATCAAATAAATTATCCAACCCCTTTTGGAAATACTCCTCGCAGCGTCTGTAAACATCCTGTGTTTTTTTTAACTCTCGCCAGAATTGATAGAGATCCACAAGCTTCTTCACGCAGTTAGGTACAGCTTTGGTAGGTATTCTAGCCTATTTTCAGAATATAGTAGACTCCTGAATGACAAGATTTGCACGTTTACTTAGAGTCAATTGTATTTCGCGAATGTTTCAAAACATAAAACAATACACGTTAACTATCCAACAAGCAGATCCAGCGTGTCGCTGTTTTCCGCGCAAGTCGGCACGGGTTGCAGTGCTCCAAAATAGGTAAACTATTTTTTTTTAGTGTTTTAGGGCCAAATAAATACAACTAGAACCTATGCGTTAGAAAATAAAGCCTTTGAAAAATAAGGGACACCTTAACGTATGTGTTTATATATATATATATATATATATATATATATATATATATATATATATATATATATATATATATATATATATATATATATATATATATATATATCATCATCATCATCATCATCAGCCCGTATCGATCCACTGCAGGATGAAGGCCTCTTCAGCATGCTTCCAACCTTCACGGTCCTGGGCTTTCCTCTGCCACTCGGGTCCAATATACTTAACGATGTCATCAATCCATCGTGCTTTCGGTCTTCTTCGCGGACGTTTGCGATCAAGCGGTATCCACTCCAGGATTGCCTTGGTCCATCTGTCGTCCCATCGCCTCGCTATATGGCCTGCCCATCTCCATTTCAACTGTTTTACTCTTCCAATGATGTCACAGACTTTTGTTTGTTCTCTGATCCATGGGCAGGACTTTCTGTCTCGTCTGGTAATGCCAAGCATACATCTTTCCATTCCCCTCTGTGCCACCCGAAGTTTTTGAATTGATTGCGATGTGAGTGTCCAGGTTTCACTTCCGTATGTCATAACGGGTAGAACGCACTGATCGAATACTTTTCTTTTCAGGCAAAGTGGGAGTCTGCTCTTAAACACTATGTTGAGCCTACCAAATGCCTGCCAGCCACATTTAACACGCCGTTCCACCTCCCGGGCGGTAGTCCCCTCCATGGAAATCCTCTGCCCAAGATATATAAAGCTGTCAACAATCTCTAAATCCCTTCCTAGAACTGAAATTCTTCTGTCCTGAGCGAAGTTATTGAACATAACCTGACTCTTTTTCAGGTTTATTTTCAAGCCAAATGGTTCGCCAGCCCTTTGCAGTTCTTGTATGCGTCTTTGCAGCTCCTCTGGGTCTTGTGAAATGAGAATAATATCATCTGCAAATCTAAGATGGTTTAAGTTTGCACCATTGATCTTTACACCATCCTGTTCCCAATCCAGTTTACGGAATACTTCTTCAAGGCCAGCCGAGAAAAGAATAGGCGATATTGCGTCACCCTGCCGTACACCTCGTTCTATATTAATTCCCACTTCAAGATCATCAAGGTGAATTGTGGCTGTAGCTCCATCATATATCGATCCTAATAGGTTTACATAGGCTCTCTCTACACCTTGGCTAAGCAGTGCATCCATTATCGCATGCTTTGAGATGGAATCAAATGCTTTTTCGTAGTCGATAAAAGCCAAGCACAGTGGCATGGTGTATTCGTTGTGCCTTTCTATGACCTGCTGTACAACCTGGATGTGATCCATTGTACTGAATCCACTTCTGAATCCTGCTTGTTCTCTTGGTTGTGCGTCATTCAGTTTTTTTAATATTCTTTTAGAAATTATCTTAGTGAAAACTTTGTACATCACTGATAGGAGGCTTATTGGACGGTAGTTCTTTAAATCTTCCTGTGCTCCTTTTTTATGTAAAAGGATGTATATATATATATATATATAAAAAGTATGTATATATATATATATATATATATATATATATATATATATATATGCGTCATACAGCTGAATACAAAGTTTACGCTTCAAATCGTCCAAGCTTATGCATCAACTATAAGCTATAGGGATGAAAAAATTGAGGGATTTTATGATGAAGTGGTCCAACATCTAGACAGGGAGAGTTGTAGGCACAAAATCCTGATGGATCATTTTAATGCAAGAATTGGTGAAAATGTAACTGGTAAGCGTGAATAGTGACATATTGATTCATTTTCCTGTAGGACTAGAACTTTATATTATGAATTCATTCTATAAGAAAAATATCAACAGAAACCTCAGAAATATCAGCAGAAATCAATAAATAAAACTAGAACCTATGCGTTAGAAAATAAAACCTTTGAAAAATAAGGGATACCTTAATGTGTGTGTGTGTGTGTGTTTCTAAATCATTCCGGGTGTCGATTCGTTCATTCTGTGAAGAGTCACGACGTTTTGGCAATATCTCACTTGGTATTTTCAACTGTTGTCAACTGTCCGCTCCGACTGAAGAATCCAACTGGATTCTTCTGGACACAAGGAATTATTTAGAAACTACCATCCGTTAAAATATTAGATGTAAAATGCGACCCAGAAGAATATAAATATTACCAGACGGTTTCCACAGCTTTCAGTCTTCAGGCAAGCATTGAGAATGCCAAGTGTGACCTTGGCGAAACGACTGCGCGTTCCCAACAAACGGGACACAAACGATCGGATGTAGTCCCGGACTATTAGTATTCTTCCATCCGCGAAACACTACGAGCTAACATATATATATATATATATATATATATATATATATATATATATATATATATATATATATATATATATATATATATATATATATATATATATATATATATATATATATATATAAACTGATTTAGTCCATTGGTTAGACGAAAAAAACACGAATTTTATGATGAATATTTTTCAAACAACAGTCTACTAGCCAGACAGCCAGTCAGTGAGCCTTGTCTTAAAATTCTCCTTCAACCTTCGCCTTCATCCGAATCGAACTCCAGCATCTTCTTGTGTGTGTTTCATGTGCAATACTTCTTCAACATGTCTTCTTAGATTGTCCTGCCCCCGTGTCTTTGGTCTACCTTTCTTTTTCTCCCCCCTATTAGTACCTCCATGATTTATCTTGGTATCGCACTTTATGACATTCTTGCCACTTGCCCCCTCCCCCCCAATGTAAGTACCTGAACACTGATAGTCTAAAGTATCCAGATCCATCTTCTAAAATTACTTGAGTTCGAAGTTATACCTGATCCTCCAACTTCCATTGTCAATCACTACACAAAATTCGAGCACCCCATTTTGGACAAGTTATATATCAGTAAAGAAATTGAAATATAACGAAAATTATTTTTTTCCCGATTCACGACATCCCAATAAATACAATAATTTAACTAAATGACAAATCAAGCGTTAATTATCAAGAAATACCTAAAAACTAACTTCTCTACTTGTGTAAACCAGGAGTTCGTTCAGAACAACCTAACATTTTTAATTATAATAAAAAATGTTAGTAAAAATATCCGAGTAAAAGTAAATGGTCATAAATTGGCGGTAAATTAGCTGTTCCAGGATCAATATTCTCCCCTTTGCCCTGTTGGAAAATGAGCTCATTTACGTCTCTTAACCCTGGTTCAAGATAATTGATTTCATAATGTAATAATTAAATCCTCGATCATCGGCTGAGTCTGTTAAAAATAAAGAAATTATCCTTTGTTTATTAAGAAAATATTAGTTGTTTCTTAGTTAAAAATTTATTACCAAAATATTCTGATAAAATATTAATGGAAACTTGAGACAAGATTTTCAACCATGTAGTCTGAAAATGGAGTTCCTATTTGGTCAATTCGGTCTCTGAAACACGCAAAGTTAATTTGTTTTTTTTAAGGAATAAAACAATGTTTTACTTTGTTATCTATCACTTTTATTTTGAAACAAAATTTGTGTGACTATAGTTTGGTAAAACGATTTTATATTCTCAAACACTACTTTAAAACTAAGGTTTTACAGCTGTTATATTAAAAGTATAATTTTATACTTTTATTGGGGTTATAAATAAAATATGAAAATTTACATTCGGTCCAATTTCAGAACAAATAGCTCGCTCTTTGAGGAAAAATAATTTGCAAATAGCGTTTAAAACCAACCAGTCAACCAGTAAATTAATTTTTAATGTCAAACATAAAACATCAGCAAATACAAAATCTGGAGTTGATATGTTAAGTTGCAACGAGTGCAGTAGCTGCTATGTTGGACAAACCGGCAGAAATTTTCAGACCAGATACAAAGAACATAAATCTGAAAATAAATCTATGAACCATTTAATAGATACCGGACATATATTTCTCTAGATTACAAATTTGAAAAAATACATACAGCGCCCAAAAGTAAAAAATTAAACATTTTAGAAGCTATTGAAATTTATAAATATAATAAAGATCCGTCTACACAGCTATTAAACGATCAGACGGATCTCCGAAATTTCCCACTATTTAAAATATTGTAAAAAAATTAACCCCAATTAAAGTATAAAATTAGGTACATAGAATAGATAAACAACTGTAAAACCTTAGTTTTAAAGTAGTGTTTGAGAATGAAAAGTCGTTTTACGAAGCTATAGTCACAGAAATTTTGTTTAAAAATAAAAGTGGTAGATAACAAAGTAAAAAATTGTTGTATTCCTTAAAAAAAAATTAACTATCACAAAGTAACGGACAAATCAATCAATAAGTTAATTTGTTCCTAAAGAAAGTTCTAATATAACCCTTTCTTTTTTGTTACTTTAAATTACAGCTACGGTAGCCGTTCGCCGGAGGCAGTTGCGTGGTAAGTCATGGATGAATTGCACCCAGTTCTTCAGAATCGCAAAAAATAAAACTAAACCCTTAAACTGGAAAAAAGGTTTATCTATTCCAAAAGGAATCAGCAACAGTAATAATTATTCAATAAACACAAGCCCAAATTCAGAAACAAAGAAAAAATTTAAAACATACAAAAACTAAACAATTATAAAACAAAAAAAGGAAATTTGGCAGTTATGCCCAGAACAACCCTAACTATGCAAAAGAAAAAAAAATGTAAATATTTAACTAGGGCTCTATCCGGAGCACCTGAAATGTCCAAAATTGTCTTGCTTTATTAAATGATGGTAGATCAATTTTTCCATTGGAATCTTCGGTGTAAAACACTAAACTCAATCACCTTTTTTTAAGTTCTCGACGCACGTTTCGCTAACCATGTTAGCATCATCAGGAGATGATTTAATCTTCTCCTAGTTATATAACCTAATCCTAATTAATCAACAATGTTAGCATCATCAGGAGATGATTTAATCTTCTCCTAATTATGGAGAAGATTAAAGATTAATTTATCTCCTGATGATGTTAACATGGTTACCGAAAGGTGCGTCGAGAACTTTAAAAAAAGTGGTAAATCTCTTTGAGTTTAAATGATGGTAGACAAATAGTGAGTGAGTAATCAGTGATTAATATCAGTGAAAATAATAATAAAATAATATCTAGCCTTTATTTTGTGTGGTGTAATATGCGGCTATTGTATACATGTACGGAGTCCAAAAATGGATCCTAAAATGTCCCAGGTCTACCATATCTAGATCCTAAGATGTTTAGAGCCTACCATGAGCTGTATCTAAAAAGACCCTCTCCTATCCTAAAACCCTCTCTAATGGAGGGATAATCTAACCTGGCCTATTAGCGGAGCCGACAACTAGGTCGCTGTCCGTATTTTTGATATGGAGGCAAGTCTTCACCACGAGGCGAGGTTTTCGACTCCCTCCGCACTCACCGCGGAATATATAAGTGCACTATCAAGATATGCGCAAAACTATTCTACCTGCAGCAGCCGATAATTTTTAAACGCTACAAAATTGTTCCCATTCGGTGAAAATGGAAAAAGATAACATGTTAATGACATGAAACCAAACTATTGGTTCCACTAAATACTACTGATTTCTTCTTTCTGTGGTGCTACAGGCAGTCGGTGAGCCTTCAACCTTCGCTTCCAAACAGATCGATCTCCAGCAACCCTCGCCAATGTTTGATTGTGCAGTAGTTCTTCAGCATCTCTTCTTACATTGTCCTGTTATCGTGCCTTTGGCCTACCTCTTTTTCCGTTATCCCTTATTCTCCCATCCATGATTTTCTTTGGTAGTCAGTTATCCCAAACATTCCCGCCACGTGTTTCGCCCACCTAAGTCGCTAAACCATCACATGGTCTACAATATCCAGATCTTCGTGCAATTATTTGAGTTCGAAGTTATACGCGATCCTCCAAATTCCATTGTGATTCACAGCACCAAAAATTCTTCCGAGTACTCTTCTTTAAAATACTGCAAGCATTTCTCTATTTTCTCTGTGAAAATACTACTAACAAATAATCAAATTTTTCCAAAACAAAAGCTCGTTTTCACTATAGTCCCTTCACCATTCTGAATTGTTTTAGAATTATTTGAGATTTCATAATTTTTTGGATAATTCCTCAGATTTCACTTATAAACATTTATTATTATTATTAAGATCCACAGAATACAATCTTTACAATAAACAATAAAATATCATACAGCCTGTATGACTAGATCCTACGTTAACATAATAAGAATACTAAGCTAGAACCCACAAAACACTGCTTGTGTGTAGGTCAAACCCAAGAAAGGCGACAGAAATTTTAGAAAAAGAAAAAACGTCACAACATTCAGCACAGGCATTCCCAGGCAACCCCACCTCCTATATTAAGGCTCAAGAACAAGGGAAATCAATTCAGCCACGCTGACAAACACCTCTACGTTCAGTAGATCTACATACATCTAAATTTTGGCGCTGACTAAAGTAGATCTCCGCAAATGTTCGTAAATCTACTGTTGATATATGAATCATATTGTTGTTGCTGACGCTCTCATGTACATGAAAAAGTAAATTTACTTTTTCTCCGTCGGTAAATTTAGATTGATCTAGATTTAGATAAATCTAGATTGATCTTGATACATCTCAATTAATCTAAAAAAAATCATTTTATCGACGGTGAGGTACAAAGATCAATGCTGGTCAAAGTAGATGTAACGACGCCAAAAAATACATCTCCATAGATCTAAGTAGATAGGTGCAGATGTATTTTTTTTCTGAGTACAATCTTCACTTGTTATCACAATATACTATTTTCACAATGTTATTTGTGATGTTTTTATCAAAAACAATGTTATTTTTTTCGCCTATATGTTTCAATAACGTAATTTC
This sequence comes from Cosmopolites sordidus, assembly GCA_031761425.1. Classification (NCBI taxonomy): domain Eukaryota; kingdom Metazoa; phylum Arthropoda; class Insecta; order Coleoptera; family Curculionidae; genus Cosmopolites; species Cosmopolites sordidus. Next base: position 478,874 of record JARFXV010001304.1, on the reverse strand, counting down.
TGAAGTTAGATAGCTATCATAGTCAACAAATTTAAATTTATTGATATTCTTTAAGGCTGTAAGGCTTTAAGGCTGGATAGTTTTTGTTATGTTTGTGAAAAATAAACTTTTACCTCTCAGAGTCGAAATTTCACACCATTAGTAAACAAACATTATTTTGGGTTACATTACTTGGGTCCCTCGTATCTGCTGGGTAACATCTGTAAGACTTCTGCTGGATTGGGCTAAAGAATCTAGACATATGCCCTTTTCTGTTCCAATAATTTGGACGGAACGAACAGATTACGTAAGTGATTGTTATTTTTGTTTGACTATTATAAATGGTATCACAACAGAATCGAAACACATCATAAACCTGTCATCTATCAAAAGACCAATCTCAATTAGTGCCGAATTGCCTGTACTAGCACCTCCAAATCCACTAGAAACTCATGAAGCTGCTGACAGACAAGACGATAACTTAAAGACAGAGTGCCACCAAACTTGCTTGCAGAGTGCCAACACCAAAGGTTCCAATAGAAGAATTGAAGCTTCATAAAGTACATTAAACCAAACCAACTTATGTAGGGTGATTTTTTTAGTGCGTCCGAACTTTCAATTGAAATAAAAAAAAACAAATTAGATGCCTTGAAACTATTTATTTTATGTGAAATAATAGTCAATGGCATTAATGTTTGAAAACAATTTCGGACAAATGTCCACCTCGGTTACTTCTGACAAAGCGCATCCTCTCAATCCAATTTCCGACCACTTTTTCAATCAATTGGGATCTTAAACCGGCAATTGTCCGAGTTATGTTAGCTTCACATAAATCACATGACTTCGGTGGCCAATTTTCAAGTCCGTTTCTCGAAATAATATTCTCACCGAATTGCTCCCTCAATAAAATGATTATTGCGTTAGCTGTATAACATGTGGAGCCGGTCCTGTTGGAACCACATCTCCTCCAGATCAATACCACTCAAATTATATATACCTTTTCCTATACCTAAAAAATAAATAAGTTAAAAACAAGTGATTTGGTGTTTCACACCAAATATTCCGATATAATAAGTGATTGTACATAGTAGTTAGATATTACAGAAAAAAACTCAGACTAAATTTAAAAAATATTTTTTCTTTTTTTTTGGATTTTTCGCCACGATCTAAAACTTAAAAAAAAATTAAAAATATCTGTTCTTATGTAAATAAAGAATCACTGGGTAAAAACAAAAAACCAAACGGAGACAAATTTCTCAGTGATTCTTTTCTGTAATAAATTTGCCCAACGAACAAAATTTTGACTTTTGAACGTTAACGTTTCGGAAAGTATTCTCCTCCCAAATGTTTTTCAAAACAAATATTAACGATCAGTTTTTGATGACCAAAAAATATATATACACCCCAAAACAAGAAAAAAAATATATAAACACGCTACAATCATTCAGACATTACTTAAATTTTAAAAAAATCAGTTTAAAAAAGGTGCAGTACTACACCAAAAATAAAAACTAAATATATATTATATTGTTTCGATCTTGCACTTAAAAAACATATTTTTACCACTTTCGAAAAAATAAAAATAAAAAGTAAATGTTAAGGACTCATATGCTAACAAGTCCCACAGACTGCATTATTTAAAAACTAAACAATAAGAATTCTGTAAAAAGAATGGAATGATAAAAATCAGTTATCACATCCTCAAAAAAAACAATATATATATATATATATATATATATATATATATATATATATATATATATATATATATATATATATATATATAAAGTAAAGTGTTTGGGTTAGAGGCGCATCAGCAACTAGGCTATTTAGCGACTGGACCTACAGCTTAACGTGGGTTCCGAACCACGGTCATCAGCTTCCGACAAACCCAGGCCAGCACCCCCCTCGGGCTATAAACCCTTGGTTATGTGCCTACCCATAAGTCTATCAGGAAACCTACCGACTGGCGAGTGACCAACGTAGAACACTTCTCAGAAGGCATCCGGCCTTACCCAGCCTTTAACTGGCGTGACTGAGGGGTAATTCGTAGTCGGATTTTACACTCTTGCCTAGAAACAATCACAAACATTTAGGAAAGATAAACGGACAGAAGAAAGAAAAATAACCATCCGAGCGCTGGAATCGAACCAGCTACCGCTCCAGCGCGGATTCGGCAAAGCAGACGCTCATACCGCCGCACCAACGCGACCGGCATATATATATATATATATATATATATATATATATATATATATATATATATATATATATATATATATATATATATATATATATATATATATTTAAGAATTCTTAAAATGTTTGCAGTAAACTATAACAAAATTGTTTAAATGTTTTGCATCAATGTTTTTTTCAGTTTACACAGTCCTCAACTAACAAGAAATATTTTTATTATTTTTTTAGTTTGATGAGATGATTCATAAAAGAATCAAATTACCATTTTGATTAAGAAGTATGAAAATTATTAAATATATTGAATTAAAAATAATTTAATTTATACCTATAATAATAATAAATCAAAAGATGTAAAAAATATCTAAAAAATTAATCAAAACCTTGTTAGTTGTAAAATATCGTTAAATTTGGATTTATAATTTTCCTTAACTTTTTTTAAAACGCTATTTGAATTATACACATCCGTCCAAAGAGAGATATTTTTCTGTTTTTTTTTTTTTGCAAAGCCATCTAGTGTAGTTTTGTCCGGTATCTTTTAGTAAACATTAGCAACGTTTTTTTTTCATGGTAGAGTTGTTAGCCTTTCGCCCAACCTTCTTTTCGAACTTAGGACCAACAGTGGTGATTCCTGAGCTACTCGATTCACTTATTCATCAACACCACCAAATCCTCGTATACTTCGGTATATCACAGAAAAGGTTTTGTTCAGTTTTCACTTGAATTCAGTTATGAAAATATTTGTTACTACAAATTGTGTTCCAGTTCACATGTTGTATTTGCTTTCTTCTAGTTTCCTTATGATTCTTTCTTTTAAAGGGTCATTTTATTCAATTAGTTTTTATTTTTTAAATATAAACTTACTTCATGTAATAACTTCCTAATTGAGAATAAACTACAAAATTTTCATCGTACATACAACATACAAAACATCTTCGCCAAGCATCGAAAATCTCTTATCTTACTTAAAAACCATTGCACTAAACATCATACATAGTAAACTCAAGAAGATGTATCACTAAGCACCAATCTGTTGATTGATTAAATTGACAGTATGATAGCATCATCAGGAGATGAGTCAATCGATTGGTTAATAGAACTGAATATCTCCTGATGTTGCTAACATGACTAGCTAAACGCGCATCGGAAAATTAAAAATAAGTGATTTGGAGAATAATTGATTGTACATAGTAATGACATTATATGGCACTATATTCGTAAAAAGGGCGGACATAGGTTTTTAATAAATAGTATTCAAACAACAAAAACGCATATATTACAGAAAAAATCACAGACTAAATTTTAAATAAGTCTAAAAGATGTGTAATACAAATATTCTCTTCTTCATTGTCAATGAGTACTATTATTTTGATCTTGTACTTAGTTAAAACCTAATTCTATGAAGAAATATTTTTACCACTTTCGAAAAAAATGTAAAAAGTAAATGCAAAAGACTCGTATGCCAATAAGTCCCACAACCTACATTATTTCAAAACTAAACAATATGACTCATGTAAAAAGAATGGAATGATAAAAAATCAGTTATCACATCCTCAAAATATAAGAGTATTATGTTTAAAAATTATTTTAAATATTTTGCATTAATCTTTTTTTCAGTTTGCACCGCCCTCAACTGAAAAAAAATTTTTATCTATATTAATATTGGTGAGATGGTTCATAAAAGAATCAAATTTGCATTTAATCAGTTCAAAAAAAGTATGAAAATTATTAAATATATTGAATTAAAAATAGTTTAATTCATACCTATAACAATAGGATATCAAAAGATGTAAAAGAATATCTAAACAATAAATCAAAACCTTATTAGTTGTTAAATTAGTATCATTAGATTTGGATTTATAATTTTCCTTAACTTGCCATTTTAATTAGACACCTCCATCCAAAGAGAACATCTTTTCTCTTTTTTAGTTGCCTTTTTCTCGACATCTAGTGTAGTTTCATCCGATATCTTCTTAGTGAACATTCCCAACGTTTTTTTTTATAGTAGGGTTGTTAGCCTCTCGCCGAACCTTCCATCTTTACACGAAATTAGGACCAACAGTGGTGACTCCTAAGGCACTCGATCCATCCATTCATCACCACCGTCAGACCATCGTATACATGGGTAAATCACAGAAAAGGTTTTGTTCAGTTTTCACTTGAATTCAGTTATGAAAACCTTTGTTACTACAACTTAGTAAATTGATCAATATATCATAAATTGTGTTCCAGTTCACATTTTACCTTTTCTCTTATGATTATTTCTTCTTATGATTCTTTCTTTTAAAAGGGTCACTTTATTCAACTAGTTTTTATTTTATAAAAATAAACTTACTTTATGCAATAACTTCCTAATTGAGAATAAACTACATAAAATCGTTTAAGAAAATATTCTGGAACAAATCATTTAATGAAACATCACTTTTAGAAAAAAAAAACGCAATAATCTGTAAGGACAAATAATGAAGTAAAATCAAAAAACAAAAATGTGTTTAAAATAATGTGTAAAAAAATTAAGAAATTTCATGTTGTCAAAAATTATCTATGAAGTGAAAAGAAGCATTAGTAACCTAAGTAAGTATTTAATCGTTTAAGATCTTCTGGAGATTAATCATTTGATGAAATATCATTTTCAGAAAAACACTTCAATTGTATATAAGGACAAATAATGAAATAAAATTTAAAAAAAATGTGTTAAAAATAATGTTTAAAAAATAAATTTTAAGATTTTAAATACGAAGTGAAAAGAGGCATTAGTAACCTATAGAAGCATTTAACCGTCAAATGCACATAAGATAACTAGAACACCTAAACATCATAAAACCAACGTATTCAACTCAAGATACAGCGAGCTCCCGTCATCATAAAAACCATTGCACTAAACATCGTAAATAGTAAACTCAAGGAGATTTACCACTAACCACAAAATCACTTTTAACTTACAGGCGCGCGTTTCGTTAACCATGTTAGCATCATCAGAAGATAATTCAATTTGTTGATTGATTGAATTGAAAATATGTTAGCATCATCAGATCAATCAATCGATTGAATAATAGAGCTGAATATCTCCTGATGATGCTAACATGATTAGCGAAACGCGCGTCGAAAAGACAAAAATAAGTGATTTGGCAATTCACACTAAAAGTTCCTACAGAATAATTGATTGTACACAGTAATTATATGGCACTATACGCATTAAAAGGGTGGAAATGGGATTTTAATAAATAGTCTTCAAACAACAAAAACGCATATATTACAGAAAAAATTACAGACTAAATTAAAAAAAAAAACAGTCTAAAAATGGTGCAGTACTACACCTAAAATAAAAACTAAACAAATATTCTGTTTTTCGTTGTTAATGAGTACTACTGTTTTGATCTTGTCCTTAATTAAAACCTAATTCCATGAAGAAATATTTTACCACTTTCGAAAAGAAATAAAACGTAAATGTGAAGGACTCGTATGCCAATAAGTCCCACAACCTACATTATTTAAAAACTAAATAATATGAATCATGTAAGAAGAATGGAATGATAAATCAGTTATCACATCCCCAAAATATAGAGTGTTATGTTTAAAAATTCTTTAAAATGTTTGATGTAAACCATAAAAAAATTATTGAAATATGTTGCATTAATCTTTTTTTCACTTTACACGGTCCTCAACTGACAAGAAATTTTTATCTATATTAATATTGGTGAGATGGTTCATAAAAGAATCAAATTTGCATTTAATCAGTTCAAAAAAAAGTAAGAAAAATATTAAATATATCGAATTAAAAATAGTTTAATTCATACCTATAATAATAAGATATCAAAAGATGTTGTAAAAAAAATATTTAAAAAATAAATCAGAACCTTGTTAGTTGTTAAATTAGTATCAGTAGATTTGGATTTTTAATTTTCCGTAACTTGCCATTTTAATTATACACCTCCATCCAAAGAGAACATCTTTTCTCTTTTTTAGTTGCCTTTTTCTTGCAAGGCATCTAGTGTAGTTTCGTCCGATATCTTCTTAGTGAACATTCGCAAACGTTTTTTTTTTTTTACTTAGGATCTTTATCCGTTACTTAGGACCAACAGTGGTAACTCCTGAGCTACTCGATCCACTCATTCATCACCACCACCAAACCAACATATACATCAATATATCACAGAAAAGATTTTGTTCAGTTTTCACTGGAATTCACACTTTGTCTTTGCTTTCTTTCAGTTTTCTTAAGTTTCTCTCTTTTAAAAGGTTCACTTTATTTAAGTTGTATTTAATTTATAAATAAATAAAATTATAATTATTATTTATAAAAAAATAAATTTTAACAATAAACTTACGTCATACAATAAATTCCTAATTGAGAATAAACTACATAAAATCGGTTAAAATTTTCTGGAGACGAATCATTTGACGAAACATCATTTTTAGAAAAAAACTTCAATTGTATATAAGGACAAATAATGAAATAAAATATAAAAAAAATAAAATGTGTCTAAAATAATGTTGAGATTTTAACTATGAAGTGAAAAAACATTAGTAACCTAAGTATTTAACCGTCAAATACCCATATGATTACTAGAACACCTAAACATCATAAAATTTACGTACTCAACTAAAGACATAGCTAGCTCCCATCAACATCTTCGTCAACTATCGAAAATCTCTTATCAGATTTAAAAACCATTGCACTAAACATCGTACATAGTAAACTCAAGGAGATTTACTATTAAACACCAAATTATTTAATTTAACTTACCGGCGCCCGTTTCATTAACCATGTTATCATCATCAGGGGATCATAGCATCATCAGGGGATAATTCAATCTGTTGATTGATTGAATTGAAAGTATATTAGCATCATCAGATAAATCAATCAATTGAATAATAGAGCTGAATATCTCCTGATGATGCTAACATGATTAGCGAAACGCGCATCGGAAAGTTAAAAATAAGTAATTTGGTAATTCACACTAAAAGTTCCTACAGAATAATTGATTGTACACAGTAATTATATAGCACTATACGCATTAAAAGGGCGGAAATGGGATTTTAATAAATAGCCTTCAAACAACAAAAACGCATATATTACAGAAAAAATCACAGACTAAATAAAAAAAAAAACAGTCTAAAAAAGGTGCAATACTACACCTAAAATAAAAACTAAACCAATATTCTGTTCTTCATTGTCAGTGAGTACTATTGTTTTGATCTTGTACTTAGTTAAAACCTAATCATCATCAATCAAACCATCATGAAGAAATATTTTTACCACTTTCATAAAAAAAATTTAAAACGTAAATGCGAAGGACTCGTATGCCAATAAGTCCCACAACCTACATTATTTAAAAACTAAACAATATGAATCATGTAAAAAGATTGGAATGATAAAAAAATCACTTATCACATCCTGAAAATATAGAGTGTTATGTTTAAAAATTCTTTAAAATGTTTGCAGTAAACTATAACAAAATTATTGAAATATTTTGCATTAAACTTCTTTTCAGTTTACACAGCCCTTAACTAACAAGAAATGTATATCTTCATTTATATTGGTGAGATGATTCATAATAGAATCAAATTTGTATTTAATCAGTTCAAAAAAAATATCAAAATTATTAAATATATTGAATTAAACATCAACAGATTACATGTTTTCTTTTTTTTATTCAACTAACTGTAATTTCATTCCTTTTCTTTTATTCTACATATCTCAAATGATTACTGTCTTACAAGGATATCATGAATTAAAGTGATCTTTACATTTTTATGAATACTTAAGTCAATTCCCTACTAATAAAAATCATTCTTGAACACAAAAACACTTTTCTGAAACCAAGTTAATCTAAAAAAAAAGAAAAAATCTGTAGCCAATATTCTGTAAAAATCAAAGGTAAATGGACAGTTTATGTATATTGCCTCAGCCTCTTAGACATATATTCCTTGAAGACAATAACGTGAATTGCAAGACGAATTATTTAAAAAGTATTTCAACAGGAAACAATAAATATAACAGATTTAGCTGCTGTATAAAATATTTCCAAGCAATCTTTTAGGGAATAAGGTTCATTAAGTGCATCTAAACTTTATATATTTAATACTTTTCATATTTTTCTCAACCTCTATTATAACCCAGTGTGTTAAATTTTATTCTTCTCATTTAAATAAAGTTAAGGTGGTTCATTGCCCTCTTTAAATTCAACAAAATACCTTCACAAAAGTGAATAATAATAATGATTGAAGAAAGAAAAGAAGACCTACATGTGATCAGCAAAAAGTCTTCAAACTGCATTCCAATGTTCCGCCCTCCACAACAAAATGAATAAATTAGGCTTATTAATGTATGTGGTGTAATGTGTGGTCACTGGACTTGGAAGTGGTGTCCCTATAGGTATAGGTACATCAGTGTATCTTGACAACAAATTTCTGTAACCTCTTCCTATGGTTGCGATGAGAGGAGTATTGTCGTGACTACCATTGCTACTTTTTGATACTGCCAGGGGAACAATAAGTTTAACTTCTTCCTCATATGGTCTAAATATTGTTGCTGGTCTCAGAGTACTTTTCTCAGCTATAATGACACAACCCCAAGTGGTACCAATATAAATTTCATCATTCAACACTACCAAACTTGACACCTACAAAACATCAAGACCTGTTAATAACAATACCATGTATCAATAGCTACTAAATTTTAACGTCAGGGAACTCAAATGGTCGCTTTTATAGACTTTCTTATAGACTTTTCATTTTCCATAGTGGAAAAATTCTTCATTTCAACTAAAACAGCAAGCAAGTCAATCTTGTTCAGGAAAATATAGATCAAAAGTCCTTATTTTTCTAAACAATAAATAAGCAATTATAGGGCAGCTATATGGAAGAGGGCATGATCGTGATCGACCATTAAGTCCATTATTTTCAGATCTTAGGAAGCTTCAGACAGGCTGTCATTCAGACAGACTGTCACTGAATTATGTGATATTTTTATCACTTCTTGCAATTGAAGGCCTTCCGATGCGAGGTACATCATCAATCTAGTCTCGGCCGTCTGAAAATGCGTTAAACCTGAGTCCTTGACAAAAAAATCTTTCCCTAGACCTGTTAAAGTTTCCGTCGCACTATGCCCAAGTCAGAATCAAAATTTGAAACGCACTGTTGCTCAAAATTGTCACATATTCATATCGGTCAAGTTATTTTCAGAACAAATGAGAAAAATCCGATTCGCGACCAGAATTGCTACGGACCACCAAGTGACTAGACAGTTCAACCTCGAATTGAAGATGCATCAGATGTTAGCTCGCCTCCCCTCCAAAAGGGGGACAATATTGCCAAATCAAACGCTACGCTACGCAACACACCTCATAAATAATTTGTATAATCATTAATCTTAGTAGAATTTGTGTAAGTAATTCAGGAAATTATGGTGTCAATCCATCAAACATAACTGAAAGGCAATTTTCTAAACTTTCAATACTTTACAATCAATGATACGATTTTTTTACGTTCTTGGCAAGGCCAACAGACGCTTTGAGGAAGTGCCAAACGATTTAACAAAAATCAAATCTTAGTGGCATGTTGATACTTGTTAACAGCTACTCCAAAATTCTCAAGACTACCTACCTACCTTTCATTTACCCCATTGTGAGAATGTAATTTATTTTGAACTCATTTGAAACAAGACTCAAATGCAACACCCTGGATGTTTTCAAACCAAACTGTGAATTATCTTAATATGATAAATATTACCTGACAATTTGTAGGACTTAGATGTTCCTCTATGGCAATGGATTTAAGACTTTCAGAACAAGGTACCAACTTTGAGCAATCCAACTTGTTCACTATGCTTCTCGTTTTCACATCCCATTGATAAACAACACAACCAGGCCTTACATAAGACCAAACAGTATCATCTACTGATACTAAATTCATAACATCCACAATATCTATAACGGGTTGGTAGTGGTTTAGAACATCATGACCAGCCACGACTTGATCTTTAATAGTGTATATCGTGATCTGACCATTACTTCCACCACACCATAATTCACAAACTCTAAAACAGCAAATAACATTGGCAATGATAAAAAAAGGACCTTTCTGTTTTGTTACCTTTCTTGATCTTTAAAAATAGCACACATACAATTAATTCCCGAATTTAAGCCCAATTCGGTCATCACAAATGTTCCTTCAGCTGCAGTTGGAGTAACTGGCCTTTGTTCGGAATTTACCAAAAATAACCTACCATTCGACAACGCACAAGCTACCCTTCTCAATGGCGCAAGGTATAGAAGGGCTTGAACGAGCGTATTTGGTTCAGTTTCCAAGGAATAGAAAAACAGCTTCCTACCATCGCTTGATCTAATATAAACATGTCGTTAAATAAGTTAAAAATTCAGAACATTACCGGGGCGTTTTGAAAAGTTAGAGGAATTTCAACAAGTTGAAAAGGCAACCATAAATGAAAGGCTTTTATTTTTCTAAATTAATATGGCCATTATAATTACTAAGGCGTAACAAAAGTATTTGCGTCTTTTCCCTTGTTAACTATTTGCTCACATTTCACATCTGAACACCTTAAAAATTAACGAATTGGAATTTGCTGCAAAAAGTTGCATGCATGCACTTTTTTTCCTCTCCAGAGCTGCATGCCTGCTGCATAGTACTCAAGCTATAAACTCAAAGAAAATTGTCACTAAACACCAAATGACTTATTTCTAATTTCTCGACGCGCGTCTCGCTAAATATGTTAGCATCATCAGGAAATAATTTAATCTGACAGACTGAATCACTTCCTGAAGTGGTTGACCAAACGCGCGTCAAAAAGTAAAAACAATATATATTGATATTTAGTGGTAAATCTCTTTGAGTTTAGAATATAGTTTGGTTTTAGAATTAAACTGAATCACCTCTTGATGAGGTTTACATAGTCACAGAAACACACGTCGAAGAATTAAAAACCAGTGATTTGGTGTTATCTTTTGAGTAACTGTAGTCTCTTCCTTTCAACTGTTTTCTTCAGTTTGACCAAGTACTGAATTAAATCAATAATTTGGTTTGGTAACAACACTGAAATAACATATAGAAGCAACATCAGAAAATAAGTCAGAATGACTTTCTTCCACTCGTCCATCCATTGAGCTTAAGCAACGACTCGCAAGTAGAAATAAGACCCTATTTTTTCTCGTTCACTTTATGCATTACTTAAATATTGAATCACAAATCTTAGCTTCCCAAATGTCTGTAAAGTCTCAACTCTCTCTTTAACACGTTGGCTACCACCATAAGTGGTTTTTTTCAGTCTATATGGCCCGCGGTCATTTGGTACTTTGGCGTTAACACATATTTGTGGTTCGAAATCGACTCGCAAAGAAATTTAGGTAGTACACTATTGCGGGTTGATTTCGTCTCGCAGTGGAAAGAAGCTAACAAAAAAGTGAGAGTCGATATAGTGGCTCACGCTAGTGCTTCTCTTATGGCAATTTAAAAATACTGTGCCACAAAGGAGGATATTGTGTCTTGGCTACTGCCTAGTGTAAAGTGAGACCTACAGAATGGTATAGTTGGGCCAAGGAAAAGTCTTGTAGTTTTTGAGATTTTTAATTTTAAAAAATTTATAAAAAATACAAAAAAAATTCTTTTTATATATAAAAACAAAACTATGTATCATGTTTATCAAAGCATTCTAGGCACATAGATGGTTCCCCTGGGCATGTCACACACTTGGTAACAACCTTAGGGCATTTTTTCAGTGCCTCTTTTCTGCCGAGATGTTTGCTGAGGGTGGCGTAACAGTTAACGCAGCGACGTCTCACAGAGTGGTTTTTCTTATCTTTTTGGGTGGTTTTTTGTAAGCTGTGCTTGTCCTTCTTGGTAGAGGTAGACGGAGTTGCTGGTCCTGAAGTGCTTACGAGATAGTCGATCAGAGATTCTCGAAAATTCGCAATGGACAGTTTAGATCCTGTCAATTTTTTGAAAATTAGCCACGCGTTTACAACAGATGTTCCTAGTATCAGCAAGAAAGCAACTTTATGGAACCAACGAATCGTTTTACGCAGCGGTGAATAATAAGAGGTCATCTGATCAGAGAGATCCACGCCTTGCTTCCTCTTGTTGTAATATGTAATGGCTGTTGGCTTGTTTACTGTTTCGCCTTTTCTATTTTTTCCAACAGGTACCATTTCCAAAGTATGCTTTGTTGTTATGAATCGCACATCCCTTTTATCCTTCCAGCAGCCGACAACAATGCCGTCGTCGCTTTCAAGTCCAACAACCTCTCCCCTTTTCAATTTCGCATTTAAAATACTTTTGGGAACGTCTTTCACTCTGGCCCGCATTGTTCCAACTAAATGTGTGTTGGACTTCAAAAGTTCTGTTGCTATTGCGATATTTGTATAAAAGTTGTCGACCACTAAGGTCCTCCCTTGGTTTAGATAATTCTGCAATAAGCCCAACACAACTTTATTGCTGTGCCGCAAATCCGCTGGATTTTTGTCATCTTCTTTACCAGAATAAACTTTAACACTGTATGTATAGCCGTCTGCTCCACAAGCCTTGTATAATTTTACTCCATATTTGTGTGCCTTTCCTGGTAAATATTGGCGAAACTTCAGCCTACCTCTAAAAGGCACCATGGTCTCATCAATTATTACGTCCTCCTCTGGGTTGGAGTAATATTGAAATTTTTTATTCATCATGTGGACTAAATCATACACTTTCTTCAGTCTATCATCTGGCCGGCTGTCTTCGTCTGAGAAGTGAATGAAGCGTAAAATTTCTTCAAACCTATTTCGTGGCATGGTGGTGCGCACGAATAGATTTACGAATTTTCTATCCCTCGACCAGTAATTTTTTAATGACGGATATCGGACTAAACCAAAATAGAGCAACAATGCAAGAAATTTTTTCAATTCCAACTCAGTTACAGTTTTCCACTGGATTTGTTTATTTTTAGAAATAAAATATTTTTCTCCTGCCTTGTTTGTCCATTCTAACATTAGTCGAATGACCTCATTGTCCAGAAAAAGTAAGTAGGCATCTATTTCCTTACTTACTCCGTTAATATTTTTTAATCCGGAGTCACCGGTAAAGGCAAATGTTTTTAAAAGTTCACCAGTAACGCTATTCCATTTTCGAACTGGAGTTGTTGATACTGATGGTCCTGGAGACTGCGGATCAGATAGGACACCATCATCAGCGTTGTCGTCACTTTCGGAAATATTCTCTTCTTCATCTGGTTCGTATTCGCTGACATCAGAAGAGAAATCCTGACCCTCCCCTTCATTTTCTGAATCTTCTTCTAATATTCGCTGAATTTCAGATACTGTTAACCTTTTGCAGCTTCTAGGTATAGAACCATTCATCTACAATAACACGAAATAATAATAATAATAATGAATAATATTTACTTCAATAACAAGGTGAATAAATAATGAAAATTCAAAATTTCATTTTTGTTTTCATTGTAAAAAATTGATAAGAGAAAATTGAGAGTCAAAATCGTCTCACAATGGGGTAATAATGAGCTATAATAACTTACCTTAGCAGCCAGATCACTAAAAATCACTCACAATATTTAAATAAAATCAATTGACTAATTGGGCCAATGCACTTGATATGAGGTTTATTGCACAACTGAAGTAAACAAGCATGAGACGTAATGATTCATGTGGGCTCGTGTTCAGACTTGTCGCGACCCGATTTCAACCCACGCGGTAGATTTGGCACTTTTTCATGTGAGTCGATACCGACTCGTATGGTAGCCAACGTGTTAAGAAAGCAAACAGTAAATACAGTATTGCAAGCTTCATGGGAATAATAGAGCCTGGAAACTTTGCTGAAAGAATATAAATAAGTCAAATAAACAGTCTAATAAAAAAGTAAAACATTTTGGAAATAATTTACTCAATTACTTTTCAAAACACCCGGGTATTCCAAAATCCACTTACGAATATGCATGAATGGTACCAGAACAATCTCCTATCCAAACTGTCTCACCGACAGTACACGTGGCTGAAGGTCTAATAGGTAACGTCATAGTATGGTACTGCAACCATCCACGATCTGCTGCCAAAAGTAAATCTACACGCGAATTTTCACACATCAACCACATTTCTGAACCGGAAAGACCATCATCTAGAAAATATGCAAAAAAAGATAAATGGTATTAATTCTCAACTAAAACCGAAAAATTACCTGTTATGTAAGTCAACGCAGCACTTGAAGCGGAAACAACTGACGCTGGATGTTTCAAAGACACCACATCACACAGATGTGTAAATTCTGGAGCACTGGCAATTGAAACTATTTGGCTAGCAGAAGGTCTATCTTTTGGCTGTTGCGACCAACACAACACCATTAAATCCAGAAAATAACTGGGATATAAAGTTTCCTTAAAAATGAATTATATTTTAAAGTAAATTAATTAACAACTTAAATCAATCTTACTCTATAAGTTAAAGGAGGTCTACCTCCTTCTAATATACATTCTTTCACAGACTCGTGGCCTTCAAATGGTTGATGCAAAGTTAAAAGCTCATATATGAACATTCCAAACGAAAAACAATCTACTTTTTCGGTATATTCTTCTTCCCCATTGTATCTCATAATTTCTGGAGCCATAAAACCTTCTGTGCCTCCAAACCCTTTTGTACCGGATGGTAAGGTTAGACGACTTATGCCTAAAAGTTTAAATAACACGTAAAGGGAAATAAAATATTTAGTGTGCATGAATACCGTAATCTGCAACTTTAATGTGTACTATATGGTTAGGATGATCCACAAAAGGTGGTGGCATTTCCCAAACGAGAACATTCTCGGATTTTAAATCTCTATATATGATGTGCTGTCTGTGCAAATATTCAACGGCTTTGGCAACCTGCAAATAAAAATTCAAAACACTTTCAAAAATCGTATAGAACCACGGGGAAATGGCATTTTTTAAAGAAGTACTATTCCATTAATGGAAGTACTATTCCATTAATGGAATAAATATTAATTCCATTAATAATGCTATTTTCAACGCCCAAATGCGGACAATAATGTCATCTAAAGATAGTCAGTCAAACTGTTGAAAGAATCTTTGTAATGAATATGTACAATATGAATACATTTGAATTGTACATTATATGTACATTATGTGTATGTACGATACTTGTAACTTTGAATTTTTGACCAAAAAGGCAACGACTGTCATTGCTCAAGCACCAAATTCTCCAGATATAATCTCATGTAAGTTTATTAAATTTACCCAGATGACGATGCTTAATTCGAAAAGAATGGTAAACATCCAATACATCACAGTGTGACAAAAGGATCGATTAACACCAATTGTTTAACATATTATTGAACAAAGTTGTCAGTGAAACAGATAGACGTAAATGGAACAGTCCTAAATTTAAAAAAAAACAGATAATAGGCTATATGTGTTTCTTTTTTTGGGTTTTTCGCCACTATTATTCGTTTGCAAACAGGTTACACAATTTCTTCATTTAGAAAGATGGCTAGATATTCATCAAATTTTTCAACTTCAAATAAATTTGCAACAGTTAGGTATACATCGAAACTAAAACGTACATGAACCTGTATGGTTAGGGTATCACAGATTTCCTTGCATATCCTGACATTCGGATTGGGGTCCTCCTTGTCACCAGTTAAATACTAAATTCTTGATTAATTTGTATTTCTATATTGTCTCTAATATTTTGAATTGCTTTTGAAAAAGGTTCCAAATTCTTCTTAACTTTAACTGCATCTAGTTGCCTGCTTTGCAGTTGATCAAAGAGAATGTCGCAGTGATGCATTATTTTATTGAAGAAAAACAAGCAAAATTTAAAATTATCATCCACCAAATAATTTATTAACCATTGAGCTTGATTAATAGAATGTTTATCCGGCTTGGCGTACATAATTTCTTCAAGGCATGTTTGCAATTCTTCTTTTTAAATGTAAACAGTATTCACACATTTAGACGTAAAGTTGCATCTGATAGAGGCCGTACGGGGTAGACGCTTGTTCACGACGCTGTCCTTTTGGATGATCGAGAAAACAAAGCGGGAAATGCAGACATATTTGCAAAAAACACCTTTACACCTTTTTCTATTGTACAACACTTTTCGAATTGGTGATTTTGCAACCACTCGAAAAGTCGGAAAGCGCGATGGCCAAAAACACCTGACTACTGAGAATGGGGCAGCGCCCAAGATATGAAGTTATAAATGCGTTTAATCTCCAGATTACTAGCAAAGCGATGCATTGTTGTCTTTGTTTTTCGCAAGCATCAGTAGCGGCACAAACTTATCTGAGCCCAAAGCACGTGTTCTTTAATCGGTACGCTTCGGCAACCGATGACTTATTTCGTTACCTCGAACGACATTATGGATGTTAGACTATAGAAGTCGCAAAAACCGTGAATCATTTTCAATTACTTAGGTAGGGCACGTGCCCACGTGCCCTTATGGACCATCCGCCACTGTCAATGTAAGTATCACTGACATATACACAAAATATATCCTCCCCGAACCTCCCCCTCCCCGATAAGCCTCCCGAAACGTTAACATTGAAAAGTTTGTTTTTATTTTAGAAAATTTTTGTATTTGTTTTTAAATTTTGTTCGTTAGACAAATTTATTACAGAAAAAGAACCTAATAAATGTATCTCCATTTGGTTTTTTGTTTTTTACTCAGTGATTCTTTATTTACATAAGAACAGATATTTTTGATATTTTTTGAGTTTTAGATAGTGGCGAAAAACCCAAAAAAAGAAAAAAAATATATGAATACGCCACAATCATTCCGATAATACTTAGATAATAGGCTATGCAGGTGGCACAAAAGTATCAATATGAACGAAAAGATCAATAAACAAAACCTACAATGAAATAAAGGTGAAAGCCAATAGAACCGATCCAAAAATATAGACAAAAACAAAACTAATTGAAGAAGAAAATAGAAATGGATGATCGGCGCTGACAATATTAAAGTTATAAATGGATTTACTTATCTAGAAAGCAAACTTGACAAAAACAGTACCACTTCAACGAACACGAAAGCTAAAATGTATAAAACACTCATTTGACCGAGAAACGGCTGCAAGACGTGGACCATCATTAAAAAACATACGAGATGCGTGCAGTATTAGAAAGAAGAGCAATTGTTAGTCCTGTGAATGATAATGGATATTGGTGAACCTGTAGACTATAGTATATAATGAATAATCTTCATATAACTTGCTTAAAAAAATTACGAAATATGTTGATCATACCTGCAAAATAATAGCTTGCATAGTATAAGGTCCAACTTTGGCACCTGATCTTCTATAATGTCGTAACACCAAATCCAATGCTCCTTGTGGTGCCAGATCCAAAACTAATGCCAATGGAGAGGTGCAAACGCCAACGAAAGGAACAATATTAGGATGTCTCAAACTGAGCAAGATATTGAGTTCTTGTCGAGCGGTGCAGTAAGCTTTACAAGCATATTGGAGGGGATCTCTGTCCCACTTTCCTTGAGCTGCCTTATACGCCATCAGTGCGGACTGACGCGCATTCGGACCAGGTTGTACAGGCTGCAACATTTTCATGGCGACATCAATCATATTATTTGATCCTCTAACTTTACAAGTTCCTCTGAACACAAAACCAAAAGCACCTCGTCCTAATAAACGCCCTTTTTTAATATTTTCTGGTTTAATTATGTATCTATCGCCCAAATCTAGAAACATCTAAAACAAAGTCATTGACTTAATATTTAGCTGAAATAAAAGTTTTATTGACTGGGCTAAAAAAATCGACTATTTTTTTTTGATAGGTATACCGAAAATATTATTTGTGATATTAATTAAGAAATGTATCATCCCGACTTTTGGTTTTTTAATAACAATCGCATCTTTCGTCAAAAACTCCTAAACCATCAATTTGAAAAATTTGAACCATACATATTCTTGAAGGAATTGAATTATCTACAAAAAAAAGGTTTCATTATAAATTTACGTCAAACAAGCCGTTTCCATGTGTGTCTTCAACAACGTGTCTTCAACATTGATCTGTTTTTACAATTTTACTTTTCAAATTTGAAATTTTGTAACTAATGAACCAATATTTTCAATCAATATTTGAAAAAAATGCAATACATATTCTTAAAGGAAATTTATTGCGCTACAAAAAAAGGTATCTTAACATTTTTCGTTAAATTCACTCCTTCCAAAGTTATTTAAGGTTAAAGTTCAATTTTTAAAGTAATTTATGAGTTTTTTTTACATTAGACCTCATTTTTTTTCAATTCTTCTATTGGAACCTTTGGTGTGAAACACTAAACTTGAAGAGATTTACCAGTAAACACCAAATCATTTTTTTTGAACTGCTCAGATTAGCTGCTTCAGATTAAAAAATCCCCTGATGATGCTAACATGGTTAGCGAAACGTGCGTCGAGCAGTTCAAAAAAAGTGATTTGGCGTTTAATGGTAAATCTCTTCAAGTTTACTCATTTTTTTTGCTTGATTAA
Source organism: Cosmopolites sordidus (assembly GCA_031761425.1). Classification (NCBI taxonomy): domain Eukaryota; kingdom Metazoa; phylum Arthropoda; class Insecta; order Coleoptera; family Curculionidae; genus Cosmopolites; species Cosmopolites sordidus. The sequence goes on along the minus strand of JARFXV010001304.1, from coordinate 460,214 downwards.
AAAATGTAAGGCTTAATATTGATTTTTTTATCCCAGTCTAACTTTTATAACTTACCGTATCTGGAGCAATTCTGGATAACTTAATATCACCATGTAAAGGACATGTCACAGACTTTTCACTGTAGGACGCCAAAATACATTCTTCCACCATCCAAGAATAATACAAGGGATTCTTTGGCCCTTGTTCCTCGACCTGTACGTTAGGATGGCCTTCCATTGAGACATTTCGACTTGAAAAACTCGAATCCGGATCCACACCACTGTCGCATTCTGATGTATATGACTCTTGAGATTTTCTCACTTTATAAAAATCCCTATTGTGATAATTAGGCTCGTGATCTCGATGCAGCATCTCTTGACCGTGGGACGCGGTATCAGGATTATCCTGATGGCTTTGTCCAAGACACTGAGGACATGGTATTAAGCGAGTTACCAAAAATTTCCCCTCGGAGGTATGGACAAATCGAGTACCCAATGTAGGATACCAGTCTTCTAAAAGAATGTCGATGTGATCTACAGCCAAAGCTAGCAACTGTGCTGTGGATTCTTGTGTACATTCAATAACAAGTTCATCTTTTACTTTAAACTGGTTAATATCTGAGGTATCGGTGAGTTTCGGTTTGACCACTAAAGAATCAACCGGGAAATAGACTTCTAAAATGGACGAGTTTTGTAAATCAACATCGCACCACAGTCCATCTTGTTTTATTTTAAACCTAAAAGGTAATTTAGTTTTGAAGAAAAAATAATGCTTCGTCTGGTACAATGCAGACTGAAGACCCAATTCAATTTCTCTTTTATACATACCGCGTGGCATATTTTCAATGAGCTGAATGTTTCAGTTGAGGTCAAGAATTATTCGGGTATTAGTTCTGTAAACTAGAGATTCGACATAACCCCACAAAAAATATTCCAAAGGCCACCTTTGAGAGTGAGATCGCCTTTGGAACTGGAGAAACCAAACTTTTCTCGCAATAAATCGATTGTCTGGAATGTCTAATCTCATGTTGAAAGAAAACATTACTTATATTCACACTTATCAGTTCAGGCGAAAAATATTGTGTTAGCATATTCCTATAGCGCTCATCACTATCAGTAACACGATTTCCATCATTATCTTGAAACAAATACGGTCCTATCAGTTTTTCAATTCAAAAACCACACCAAATAGTGACTTTCTGAGGATGAAGAGGTAACTTTTGAATCACCAGAGTATTTTCATCAGAGTTCAAATCTTGCAGTGGTTTGTGCACAAACCCATCAAGCCAGATCTGCGCTTCTTCGGGGGAAAATTAGGTCTCCAGAATGCATTCCATCAGAGGAAGCCGTGGGGGACATTTGAATGACATTATTTTCAAAACATAATGCCATTATTAGTTCTTCAATATAAAATAAGCATTACCGGATTATCACTTATGGTTATCATTGTGTCTCATTTTAAAGTAGTTACACACTTATTTAACAACCTTTTATATACAACCATATAAAAATATCTAGTTTAAGCATTTTTTATAGTTTCTTTAAGCATTTCAATTAAAGACAAATTATGCAGAAATTACAAAAACGATTTGAATAGTTTTGGGATCCTTTATGAAACAAGATCGGCTCAAAATGTATTAGTAAATATTTATGAAATAAACGTTTACCTAAAAGCAAATACATACAAACGTTTTGTGAGTATAGCGTTTCTATACGAGGGTTGTTGAAAGTGAAAGTTGAGTGTGAAAGTGCACCAATGAAAGCGAAAACAGTTTCATCTGCAAAAATAGATATGCTACGTTTTCTGTGATGTTCGTGGTGTGGTGCTTATAAGTTTGTTGGCAAGAGGCAGGACCATCAACAGGGGGGGGGGGGGGGGATTATGCTTCACTGCTAGGCCTACCGAAGGATACTATTGATGATAATGATAATGTCTGCACACATGTCTCACATTGTTGCTACATATATATGCTCCATAACCTACAATTCGAAATGCTTCCACGTGCACTATATTCGAAGGAATTGGGTTCCTAAAAATATGGTTTGCGGAACGAAGACACCGTTGGTCTAAATTTATTGAACGCTGACTTTAAAAATTCTGAAAAATGTAGTTTTCTTTGGTAGATCGAGCATTTCTTTTCGAACAACAGGGTTAGTCCAATAAATATCGAGACTGATTTATTCCTGGCAAGGGAAAGGCAAGAACGGTGGTTTTTTATAAGTAATATAGAACGAGGCTAATCTCAGGTAACCTAGGAAACTTTGGTCAGTTGTCTCCGAAACTTTGGAGTGCGTAGATAGTGCAAGAAATAAGCGTGTGTTTTAAGTTCACACCGAGAGCCAAGATGCAAGAAAACATCGAGCAACGATGTGCCATTAAATTTTGCTTGAAATTCAACAAATTCGTTACGGAGAGTTTTCACATGATCCGTGAGGCTTACAAGGACGAAGCCATGTGAACTGCCCAAACACAATGTGACAACGCTGCCACCTTATAGTCCAGATGTGGCTCCTCCAGACTTTTTGTTCCATCGGATTAAGAGGAGCCTGAAAGGACATCGTTTCGGGGCGATAGAGGAGTCCAAAAAGCTTCGACGGAATGCTTTAATAGCCTTGCAGTTAGATTATTAGAAGATTATTAAGTTACTTTACATATTTATTCAATAAATGTTTTTATGACCTAAATTCAATCTCATTAACTAAAGTTTTAATACTATGTTTAAGAATCTAAGAAAAGTATGCTAATTTTTAAACACTTGCGAATGATTTAGATTCGCAAGAAACTTACTTTAATTGTCTATAGTGTGCAGCACTGTTATGCAAAACCTCTTTCATCCTGAACAAAGTTATATCACCATATTTCAACTGCAGGCCAGTTTGCCACAATATCCATTCGGCCTTGAGATCCAAGCACTTGGCTAAATTAATATCCTGAGCTATATCTTTAGGCAAAACGAAAAATGATCTAATGATATCAACAATTGTATCATCCGCCAAAATTCTCGAAATAAGCCTTGACCAGAACCCAGAAGGAAAATACGACATGAGAAGTAACCTCGTCATCGATTTGTTAGTATGACGAAATGTCACCTCATAGTATATTTCCTCAATTGGTACCACTGAAAAATTAATAAATCCATACGATGACGTTCTAAAACCAAACAACTTCACTTACTGGTATTTTGATTGGAACTACTTGGCATCGTCATTTGGAATACTTGAGCACCCCCTTCTTTATATAAAACTGACTTGGGCGAAACACTCAATTTTTTGTTTCTCACAGCCCACCCACGCGACCTTAACGGCACCTATTTTAAACAAAAATTATACTGGACTATTTATTAAGCACTATATATCTAGTAAAATATCTCCCACGGCTTTCTATAACTACGAAGTGTATATAAATAAAGTAATGAGACTAGTGACATAGCATTTGATCTAGCAACATCTTTAGCTGCCCCTATGGAGGGGAGACAAGTTAATATTTAATGTGCCTTCAGTATGAGTTTGAACCTCCTAGGCTCACTTGGTGGTCCATAGCAATTCCTTTCGTGAACTGGATTTTTCTAGTATGTTCTGAATATGAGCGATACAATTTCAAGCAACTGTGGGCAAATAAATTTGTCTATTTTATTTGATCATAATTCTTTATTTATAACCACTTCGATTGTGTTAATATGTTTTAAGTTGCTACTATCTGTTTTTCTATATCAACCTTCCATTTACGTCAGGCTAATTTTGCTAATAACATTGTTCAATACTATGCTAAACAGTATTGGTACCTGGTCTCTCAAATCCTACTATGCTGTGTTTCTGAATTGCTGTGAAAACAATGAACTACTGCCTTAGGGTAATCCAGGTTATCCCAGGAGCTTTATTACTTTTGAGAGATATAGGATTTAAAAATTAAGCAATCCTCACCCTCTAAGCTTTTTACTTTTTCATTAATAGACATCCTAAGCGCTGACGTCAGTGATAGGCGGAGCTTATCGAACCTTTCCAAACAAAGGAAATGCCCATTAAAATTCTCATAAGAGTTAGCTTTGTCAATCATTTTCTTCTCTTTACAAGTTTAATAAGAAATTTCTCTCACAGTTTCGTAATCTTCAGTGTTCATTTTACATATTTGTATTGCTTGTAAAACGTTTTTATTTGGACCTTTTATTCTGTGGAAAGTAAAAAAAAATATTCACTGTAATGTTTACAGTCTGACACAAAACACTTCACCATTTTCAAATGAAACAGAAATACCAATATTGTTAGTACAATTTATATTACAGATATTGTAAAAAACGAACTTACCAATAATAAATTGAACAAAGTATATCTGAAAATCCTCACAAAAAACTGAAATTGACACTCATAAAAGGCAAAGTAACATAACCCTAAATTTACTTCCACACAATAAAACGTCCGAATAAAAACGTTTTACGAGCAATTCAAATATGTTAAATGTAAAATGTACACTGACGATTACGAAACTGTGAGAGAAATTGCTTATTAAACTTATAAAGAGAAGAAAATGACTAACAAAGCTGGCTCTTATAAGAATTTCAATGAGCATTTCCTTTGTTTGGAAAGGATCCCTTGCCAAGAATAACCTATAATTTGCTAGGTAAACTGGTTTGTTATCATTTTACTGACATCGGCTACATTTTATAGACCAAATGTTGTATGGCGTCTTATATACTTCAGTAAATCAATAAAATGTATAACAAAAACATAAAGTGTAACTAGTATAGTGTTGACTAAATAACTCTGAATTAAGTTATACAGCGAATACTTATGAAAATAACTGAAACATCTCAATTTATGATTATAAATTAATTTGAAATATGCACCTTGACTTTAACTAATGGTTGCACAGCCTGTCCAGGATACATCTGAGCTATGATCATATCTTCTTCCGAAGGAAGTAACGAAGGAATCAATAAAGTCCGGGAATCCCAAGTCAGCGCCACTTCAAACTTATTCAAAAGATTGACAACATATCCCCTCGTATCGATGGGACCAATGTTACTGGCTTTGAAAACATGTTTCAGATCATCTAGTTTCATAACACCCGTTCTAGCGAAAGGGTTTATTTCCCTTATCGTAACCACGTGAGCTAACATATCACATAACCACTGGGGATCGAGAAAATATAAATCTTTCAGGGTAGCATCGTCGTAATGAAGCAACACACCTGTAAAAAGAACAAATTGATACAAATATCATTTCATTTCGTAGAAAATTTACCATTATCGTGTAGGAACAAAGTGGCCTGATGCAGTTCAGCCCAATCCCTGAACGTTTTATTGTACCTTTGTTGCATTTCTGATATTACCAATGATTTATACTGTTCGGACGTTAATACTGGATCTAAACCGTTTAATCTCCTGTCAGCAGCTATATAATTAACGACATCTTCTAAAGCTAAATACGTTGCAGGTACTTTTTGTTCCAGCAGTAATTCTTTGCTCCCTAAAATTCAGAACTTAGTGCTGGGTCGTTCAGATAGTATTTTCGTTTTTTTTTTTGAGTTAATGATTTAACTATTTCGTCCTCACGCTATTTGCGTGTTAACAATATTATTACAATTCAACGCCAACACCTTGATATGTTTATTATTTGAAAGTTAAATTTAGATGTTTAAAATAAGCAGTTTCAAAATTACTTCCTAAAAAATTAGTTGCGATATACAACTGATTGAGACACTGCCTTATTGTCGCCTTTCAGCTAAACAAATAATGTGCGGAAGGTCAGGACATGATTTGTGTGGCTTTGGGAGATAATGCTGTTTCATACTGTTTTATGCTGTTTCATAAACGTTTACACAAGCTAGGGAAAATTTAAAAGATCCCCTATGAATTCGCAGAAGTCTCTCAAAATATATTCATTATGTCTACTACTTTACTCAAAAAACTCCAATTCCCTCAAAATTATCTTGACGATCATACTCTTAAACCAAATAATTGTCTAAACTCAAAAAGACTTACAACTAAACACCAAATCACTTTATTTAACATCAACGCTTCGCTAACCATGTTAGCACCATCAAGAGATGATTCAATCTGAAGGTTATATTAGATTAGATTGAATCATCTCCTGATGATAACATACTTAGCAAAACGCGAGTGGAGAAGTTAAATAAATTGATTTGTTGTATAGTGATAAACCTTTTCCGAGTTTAGTGTTCCATAGCGAAGGTTCCAATAGAAGAATTGACCAGATAATGGTCCATAATTAAATGGTCACTCAGGATCTACAAAATCACCACAGCTTAACACCAAGAAACAAAAAAACTTGCTAAAAATTGGGTGCTATTCAAATCAGTCAGTTAATTATCATACACACTCTAGAAATGACTTAAATAAAATAGGACTAAAGCATTACCTCTTACCTGGAGGCTTCAGACTGAATACTGTGTCGTAAATCAAGTTGCACAATAGTTTAATATTGTGCTTGGTCTTACAGCTAATCTCAATCGTATCCAACACTCTTGGAAGTCCGCACTTTTCGGCGTCTACAACATTTATAAATCTATCTCTAATAATTTGTTGGTACTCCTCGGATATGTTGGGGTTGAACTCTTGAACGACATCATAGTGCGTTCCCACTATGATCACGGGCGAATTCGGTGCACGCGCCTGTATGTTAACTAACCACTGTAATATCTCATTTATCCCACGATGACCGTCTGTTATTCGCCAGACTACCAGATACAGGCTTCTTTTCGATAAAAAGTACTGATGTGTGGCGTAATATCTGTGAAAAAAAATGCCTTACAACAAGTATTTCCTCGAAAAAAGATTGTAAAGTTATTAAATGACCAATCGAAAAACTATGATAAGAATTATCGTTTAAAGCAAATATGTATAAAAACTTATTTGGTAAATAATAATTAGTCATTATTCAACGAATAAACTGCAAATAAACTCTGTTAAAACATTTTCTTGTTTTAATTAAGAATCAGCCATACATCAGCCAAAAAATGAAAGGGACAACGTCGCTTTGACTAAATGAACTAATTCCCCCGACAAACGATTGGCAACAAAAATTACTTCAGTGTGTGTATTTAAATGACATTTAAAATCAAAAATTGTATTCTGTAAGCGAATATCACGATATGCGATTTATTTACGGAGAAGCTCTCCAAAATCTCCACCCTTATGATGTAAAAAGGGTACACTTTAGCACTCTTGTGATTTTTCACACAGGCAAAGATACCGTGAATGCCGAAACCAAAGGAATTCAAATGTTTTGTTCCATATTTTACCAACCGACAAAGCTTCTTTCAAAAGGAATGAGATGATGGACGTTTAAAACGTGCTATAGTGCAACAAATTATTGCTAGTAATTTAAATTTTACATTTTGTAACAAGACAAACTAAATATATGGTGAATATAAACCGAATTAACAAAAAAACAAGACGATGAGACGCTGCCAATTGTTAAGAAAATAAAACAAAGTTATGACTTGTTTTCTGAGAAATGGTTTCATATTAAGAATTTTTTTGTTCAAAATCATGCGAAGAATCGTTGGATAAATTTACGGAAGTACTTTCCCTTACACCCCCATTATGATGCCAAATGACAGTATCGATGTTGCTTTAAGTAGTAATAACATGGATATTCGACAAAATATTATCAAACTTTACATAGTCTGAATAAAACATAGAAAAATTAAGAAATAGAAAGAGCAACAGTAGCTGCCTAATTGTATTAAAATTATATACAAAACAAAAATAAAGACAAAAGTAAACTTACTCTTTTTGCCCACCAAAATCCCAAGTTCGAAAAACAACAGGTCCATGTGTCGACTGATTACGAATTTTCTTTTCATAGACCCAATCTCCAATATCTACACCTACCGTTGACATATTAGTACCTCTGGATGTCTTTACATTGATGTTTTTATTTCCCATTCTTTTAGCCCAATGCTAAAATAATGTCTATTTCAAAAATATGATATTGAAAATCCTATCGACTATACGTACAAGGGTCCTTCAAAAAGTTCTCGAAGTTATAAAGAAAACTCAAGATTTAGATTTTTGAGATATCATTTTCCAACTCAACAATCATTTAAATTTTCGTCCAACGATTTCTACTTTTTAGGAAGTAATCACTGGGAGTCAAATCTGGCGAATACGATGCACGAGGAAGCACTTCGGATTGTAAGTCTTGAAATTTTGCGGTAACAAAAAAAAAGAGCGCTTTCCTTTTAGACAGATGTGGATGTTTAGCCTGAATAGCACGCTTCAAATGGTTCAGTAGTAAAGCGTAATACTCCCTTATGATGGTCCTGCTTTTGCCAGTTAATCTGTGATTCCGACACCACGATAATCTTAGTAAACCGAAAGCTTTGCCATAGGCGAGAACTTTTCGAACAAACCTTGTAAATATCATAAATCTAAAGATCTAAAGATGTATGATGCATCCAAATGATGTATCGATCGATGTTTACAGAGTACTGCATGACCATAAATATGTAGTTCAAACATGACTAGCCACACCAAAAATTTGATGAATCGATAATTTCAAAAAAAGCAACTACCCTGATGGCCCCCAAGAAGTAGTGACTTCTTTGAATTTCCTTTTGTGCTATTACTTGAAACTATAGGCCTATACAAGCAAACCATAAGCATAAAGTAATCAAATGTATCAATGTGTAACACAAGTATTTACATTAAGGTAATATAGCCCGTTGTTTTCGATGACCCGATGATGATCTTTGAGCCAGTATCACAAGGTAAAAAATTTGACGTGGTAAGTTTTTACCACTTCAATTCAAATTTGTTTTCCTCGTAAAAAGTGAGTCATGGACAACAAGCGATAATCCGACGAAGCGAGGTCAGTGCTGTATTCTGAGTGAGGGACAAGTTCTAAGTTCCATTCGATGATTTTTGAGTTGATCAAATATGAAGTGTGATCTTGTTGCAGGAGGATTTTTTTACTGTTGCCTAAAAGCTGGGAATTTTTCGGCCAGAACAGCGTGTACTCTCTCGTAAGATGAGCTGAGTAAAATTCTGAATTTAACGCCCTAACATTCCTTTAAAATTGTATCAAACACACAGCATGACCTTTTTGAAAAATCTTTCTCGTCTTGGTACTGGAAAAGTTGGTTGGCCGGCCATAACCCACTATGCAACCACATCCTCTTTTAAAACATCGGCATCCAGAGACCGTGGACGACCTGATTTTCCTCTATCTTCAAGAGTCGTGTCTCCCTCCCGAAACTTTGTGAAGAGCTGAGCTGACTCTACTTCGCATATTATTTCGCCACTTATTTAACTCACTTTAACGTTTTTGTTAAAGATCGTCTTAACATTTCGCAGTTTATTTGTTTATTTGTTGGAGCAAAAAGTTAAAATCGGATTAAACTTCTGAGGAGTGAAGATATTCTTTCGTTTATCAACAAAGGAAAAAACAGCAAGTACTTATGTTACACCCTAGAAATTGCGTAGAAAAAAAATAAAGAGCAATCTCTAGCATTTTAAAAATTATTTCTTTGAGCTTAAAAGATGAAACGTATAAAACATTAATTTACAATACGACATTATTATTATTATTCAGAAAATTAATTTTTCATTATTCTTTTTAAAACTGAGCGTTGTTATACGTGTAATTAAATATGGGAAGTGGAATATACCGCATAAAATGATCAAACAATCGATAAGAAACCAAAACAAAAATCTGTAAATAGTGACACTTAACCTAACTTACTTCAGGGCGCTTTTTCGTCGCTTGTTTTCCTTCCTGCCTTAATTGTTCTAACAAACTCGTCTTTCCTATTCCCTGTACGCCGACGATCATCAGTTTCATTCTGGCGTAAGGTTTCGCGTCCTCCAAAACCGACTTCAGATATCCGATTATGTCCATTGTTTTGTATTTTTTACTGTCGATCATAAACTTGAGCGGATCTTGCAGCGAGCAACCACGTGTATTTAAATTCCATAGTCGTGATAACAATCCCATTTGTGGTGGGAGCTCGTTGATGTCTATAAATAGAAAAGATCATTCAGCCGCGCAATATCAAACGCAAGGTTATTATTAGAAATCCGCAGATTGTATCAATTTGATTCGTTTACTATTTATTTATAATGGTCGCTAAAAGTGTAGCGTGAGTGACTCATTTACGAGGGTCGAGTAAAAAGTCCGATACTTTTTAGATAAAATGTTTTTTGATCGAACATCGATAATTTTTTTAACGTAGCCCCTAATACATTTCGCTTTCGAATCCGCTAAATCGTTCCATGTCGCACAGAGTGTTATAACAGAAACTAATAAAAACTAATAAAATCGAATATATGTTTTGTAATGGGACAGAAACCTTCATATTTCGAAATACAATTGTTTTTAGTTTTTGACGATTTTTTAAATTAGGAACACAAGAAAAATAAAACTCTTTCAAACATTTCAGGATGTTTTAGTCGGTGTTAGCAACAAATAATTCGTATGAACGAATAATAAAATACACTTACCTAAATTTCCACTTATATTAAGGACGGATAGGTTTGTGAGCTCATAGATATTACTGGGAATCTCCTTAATATTATTGTTGCTAATATCCAACATGGACAAATTTGGAAATATTAGCCTGGCTTTTCCAGTTTGGGGGTTCTAAAAAAAAGATAAAATTCCAACCATAACCATCGCCTCCAAGTTCTCAAGTTAATTCTCGACAGTGGCTGCTGGTGTATAAGAGCTAGAGGCTACAGAGCTTCAGACCCTCCAGTTTATACAGGATGTTTGGTGCATCGTTTGCCAAATTAAAATGACCGATAGGAGGGGTCTGTTGCTATCTCCTCAGCCTCCATAAAGCATTATTGGGCCTACAGGTTTTTTTATGTTAATTATTTAATTATTTATTTGAAAAATTCCAAAAGTCAGCACTGAAACTTGAATTAAAAAAAAGTTATTGGTATAGCCTCCAAATTTTTTTTTTTTATTTTAATGCGTAATTCAATTCTTCCGTTGGAACCTTTGGTGAGAAATACTAAACTTGAAGAGATTTACCACTAAACACCAAAACGCTTTTTTAAACTGCTCGACGCAACGAATAGCAATCGAAATGTTAGAGAAGAGTTGGAATCAATGTGTCACTCTTAGAGGAGACTATGTAGATGAATAAAGTAAAATTTTGCCTAAAAGTTGTTAAACTTGAAGAGATTTACCACTAAACACCAAATCACTTTTTTGAACTTCTCGACGCACGTTTCGCTAACCATGTTGCATCATCAGGAGATGATTTAATTTCCTGATGAGATTAAATCATCCTAAGAGATTCAATCATCTCCTGATGATGCTAACATGGTTAACGAAAAGTGCGTCGAGCAGTTCAAAAAAGCGTTTTGGTGTTTAGTGGTAAATTTCTTCAAGTTTAGTTAATGCGTAATGTTGTAGGGTTCTATGAAAATCAAAATTAGATGCAAGTGACATCTACTTTTTTATAGACTCGCAAAGCTTTTAGAAAAAGTAAAAATAAATTTAAAGCTCAATTTTGAATTGCATATTCAAAAAAACTAAAAGCGATCATAGTCTTCGAATTCTTCAAAAAAAATCTCTGGTTTATGCTCTTTCTAACGGTATGCATTCATGCCATAAAAACGTTTTACTAACTTTATATTGGGTAAATAACATACATTGGGCAAACTTATTTGGGTAAATAACATACGCTAAGTAGGTAGAAAATGCTACCTCACTCTTGCGCAGTGAGATAGCATTTTCTTCCGAACAGCGTCAAAATCTCCTCTTTGATTTCAACATTGTGTCGCGTCACAATCCCTCTTGTGAAGCGACCCTTCATTCATTATTGTTCAAATTTCCAGCTTCGCGTAAGCGTTGGTAAGTGTTTTGGGACGTGTCAGGGGAAGATAATCATATGATAGGAAAGCGTTCTTGATAGAATTTTCGCTGTTCTCGTACAACACCATTGGCGCTTCCATATGTCATCAAAATGTCCACGCATTCTTCATTATAGAATGCACTAGAAACTAAACAAAATCTAATACAACTCAACAAAAACAAATAACACAAGTAACAGAATTAAAAGATTAGCGGCGCTGCGTTGGAACAACAAATGCGTTAATCAGCAAAGACAGTCAAATCTCGACTAAAAAAAAAAAATCACGGTGCGCGCTTTTTGAGCTGGTTTTCCGTTTATCTAATGAAAGAGGTCTAGGACTAGGACTTTTAGTTTTTTTTTTAAGATGCAATTTAAAGTTGAGCTTTAAATTTATTTTTACTTTTTCCAAAAACTTTGGAAAAAAACAAAAAAAAAGTCCATAAAAAAACTAGATGTCGCTTGCATGTAATTTTGATTTTTATAGAACCCTACAACATTACTCATTAAAATTTAAAAAAATATTTGGAGAATATACCAATAACTTCTTTTAAATTCAAGTTTCAATGCTGACTTTTGGAATTTTTCAAAAAAATATTTAAAAATTAACATAAAAAAACCTGTTGGCCAAAAATGCTTGATGAAGGCTGAGGAGATAGCAAAAGACCCCTCCTAACGGCTATTTCAATTTGGCAAAGGATGCACCAAGCACCCTGTATCTCTTATTTTCAATTTTGATTTGATAAATGTATTTTATAAATCGTCTGTTGCAGAACCTCCATATTTCAAACTCACGAACCGCCACTGATTCTTGTCCCCTACGTCTCATCGATTGCATAGCCTATTCAGTTTACCGAGTTTTTTCCCGCTATATGGCTATTTTAAAGCGTAATCTTTCAGCTTCTAAACGAGGCATAATATATGAGTCTACTGTGAATATAACCTGAAAAACTAGTTTTAGACGCGATGTCGTTCGAAAAAACTGCTGAGGAAACTCAGGACATGATTTCTGTGGCTTTCGGAGATAATGGTGCTTCGTACAGTACTTGTTAGAAATGGTACCAGCAATTCCGAACTGAAAATTTTGACATCAAATGATGCAGGACGGCCGGGACAGCTAAAAAAAATGAGGCCGCACAATTGGAAGCCTTCTAGAAGAAAGTCCTTGCTGTATCCTGAGCTCGGACAGGAGCTCAGAATAAAACCATTTCTAAACATTTACACAAGCTAAGAAAGTTCATAAGAAAAGTCGTTGGAAACTCCTGAACCCACAGTTGAAAATTATTGACAGTCGCGTCACATATCTTCAGGAAGTCGAACACCTCCTCAATGACTCTACCATAGCAAAACCACCAAGTTTTTTCGATCTGGGATTCAACGGTTGCCGGAAAGTGGGCGAAAATGAGGGAGGTTACTTTAAAGATTAGGTTTACATTACTTTTTTCATAAATTCATGTCAAAGGTAATAAAAAAGGCCGAGAATTAAGTTGAGAATCTGGTAAGTTGTTCGGGTATACTACAAGAGTTGGTTGAAAAGTTCGTAAGATGACGAACAGATGGCTATATGATGACGAGAATAAAGTTTGCCAACTAATAACAAACCACAAGTAGACTACTGAATTTTTGAATTAGATGTTAAAAATTAAGTCAACATTTTAATTTAAAAAAATACTTTCTTAACTATATAACAATTTTTGTATATTTTTTGTCGTGAAGAACTAATTTTATCTGATAAATTGATAGGTAAGATCTTGAAAATATTAGAGCCTCTTAACTTACCCGTTCAGTTTCATCGTCTTCAGTACTACTGACATCACCATCATCATCAGTGCTAAGTTGTATCCTGGTGAGCTGATTGTCTGCCAGGATCAATGTTCGCAGGTTATCAAGTCGAAGATGTCTCCTATGAACGCAAACCGAATGTAACACTGTATGCCTGACTGACCTGGAAGAATGTCTCCTGACTATAAAAAAACGGTAAAATTAGTTATGACTGCTACAAATAAATAGGGATTTACAATACCGTTGCAGTGAATTTGAATATATTTCAGAGATGCAAGTAAAAATATCATTATTGTCAAATACTCAAATAATTTTAGTCACGCACAAGTTATTATAATTTTGAATTTACTACGTAAAATTTTGGATTGATATGATGTATGGGTACAAAATGTACAAATCCAAATTTTAGATTTCCAATAATATTTGATCATGACAACGGGTTTATGAGTCACTGCAGTTAAAAAAATAGAAAATGTACCTCCCACTTCCGTCAGTTTCCCCCTAAAAGCAGTATTGTCCATGTAACAAGCCAAATTAGCTAATTCCATATTATCCTGAGCTTCAACCTGCGGTAAACTTGGCCAAACTGTGATCTGATTATGACTTAGATCTAATTGCTTCAATGAACTGGGATAACTTGTTATATGCGACATTGATCTCAACGTATTAAACGCCATGTTTAGTCTAGTGAGATTTACTGCTAAACATGGCAAAACAACCGGTATACTGGTGAATAAATTATGAGCGAGGTTGAGAGCTGAGAGTTGCGAACATTTTTCCAAAGCAGTTTCATCACTGTGCAAAATTTGTTCCGTGACTTCAACATTTTTACTCCAAATATGGTGACGATTCAAATCCAGCTGTCTAAAAAAAAGTAAAATATGTACTTAAGCTGACAACAACTTTCTAGTCTGGCAAATCTATTAGCTAGGTCTATTAACAAAAAAAAACAACTACTAGAATATCCCATTCTTATGAACACAAGTGAGTTTCAATTTGTCATGTCAATTCAGTGATGGTCTAGCAGATGTTGAAGGTAAATCTGTTATTTGTGTTTTTTAATGGACTCGGATTTAGAATTGGATTTAAAAATCGTCGTGTTTTAACTCGAGTTTGTCCAGTAAGAAATTCATACCGATGTAGTAATAGTGTTAGAAAAAGTTGCTCTTTCTTCAATGATAAAAAAGTGAACAATATTAAGAACGATGAAAAGATTCAATGATACAGGCAGCATTAAAAGTCGTCCAAAATGAAGAAGACAAAAAACAAAAACTAATGACGAAAATTCGTTGAATGTCTTAATTGATGTAGTAGACAATGGTAAGGTTTCCGTGCAACAATTAGCTTTACTGTCGTAATAAGTTTAATGAAATATAAAAATTCAAAGAAATTTGAAATTCACAAATTGAAGTAAACAGTTAGTTAGCCTTGGATTTCAAATATGCGACAAGAAAAAAATATGAAAATACACACAAAAAGTAGCAAACAATTCCTGATGTTTGTGTACAAAATTTCATTGAGAAATGTCAAAGCGTTCTCGAGATATTTGACCGTTTTCATACATAATAGTGACCCAGTCGAATAAAAAGACTTCTGGAAAAAAAACCTGAAACAAAATTAATTAAATATTCTATTCGAACCTTTGTAAACTTGAAGAGATTTTCTACTAAACACAAAATCACAAACGTGATCTGGTATTTATTGGCAAAAGAAATCAAATAAACTAGAAATACGTTGTACAAGTTGAAGAGGTCTTCATCCTACTGTTTGTTAACTGATGCTTGTTTACATTATTTCTTGAAAAACCTGTAATTATAGGTTTAAAAAATTACTGGTACTTACAAATAAAACCTTTCCTTTTTCCTGTACCTTACAGCGTGAACAGAGTCATCATGTCCGATAATCTTGTCAAATTCGGTAAATTCAGTTTCCGAATCCATTTCGGCAAAACTGGAAAGATGACTATCACTTGAACTAACACTCATCTTATCTAAATCTTCCTTCAACTAAAATTATACAAAATCACGAAACAAAAGTCACATTTTACACAAAAAAACCCTCACTAACCTCCTGAGGAGAACACGGTAATTCCTTTAACAAATTGAATGATGCATTCAACTCTTTCAGTTTAGGTGCCAGCCACATTTCATAGGGCAACTGCTGCAACTTGTTATTTGAAACAACAAGAGTTATCAAATTTGGTAAACGAAATATAGCCTCCGGTATTTGATCTATTCGATTGTCTTGTAAATAGAGTTCCTCCAATACGACACAAGAATAGTTTAAATTATCTGGATGAGAGGTCCTTTTCTTAAAATTCTTCTTGGAAGGAGAAGCTTCTGGCAGTGGGAGTTTTTCGATTTTGTTCTGTGATACATTGAGATATTTCAAACTTTGCAGATAAAACACCGCCAAAGGAAGTGATGTTAAATTATTACTGGAAATATCAAGCCTGGTTATGGAGAACAAGGCGATATCATAACTCTTGGGATTTTGTTTTAGTTTGGGATTTAAATTTAGGGCGGCATCAATAAGCCATTGTGTTTTAATCTCGGACAATCCACATCTCTGATTATGCCAATTGATCATCGTGGGAGTATTTGGAAACAGATTCGAATAAGTCAGACTGGACACGGCAGAAAAAATGGTTAAATGCGAATTGATGTTATCAGTCATCGATTTTTTATTTATTTTGAATTCTGGATCAGGATGAGCCTGAAAACAAATAAGCCTCATTAACGTTTTGATTACTATGGAACAATAAAAAAAGTTACCTTTGTAGAAAGTAGTTTGGCAATGAGGGTTTCGTCTTTGTTGGCAACTGCAATACTTAAAGCTTTGCACTCGTCATCTCTTCCGCCTCGTCTCAACAGTAAATCAACAATGGGAACGTCGCGATTTTTACACGCCTCCACTAGGCCAGAAGAACAATAATTAGTGTCTTCTTCAACGGAAGAACAGCAGACATCCTCGTTTAGATCGTGGTATCTTTTAATAACCGCGTTTGGGTTTGCCCCGGCGTTTAAAAGCATGAGGGTTATGTCGTAATGTCTGCCTCTTATCGCAGCGTGTAACGCTGTTTCAGTGTTATTATTACAGTACATGTCAATTCGTAATGGGCATATGGCTTTTGTGTTCCCGTCAAACTAAAACCATAGGCAATTATGTTAACTCAAGGAGTATACAGTTCAACCGCTGAAAGATTACCGGTTATCAATTAATGCTTATATCAAAGACATTGTTTCAATATGTTCATTTTATTTTAGCGAACGGGACAGAAGGAAATAAAAAATATAATAATGTCTTCGAGTATGAACAGCGGTCCTGTTTTGGTTGTCATTTAAGTTGTTTTGTTATTGTGTTTTAGAGAAATTATGCTCAATGTTTATGAGTATTTTGAAATGGAAAAAAGGAGTGGGGGACCTTTAGAGCCTCTTTCATAAATTCAAGAAGTAAAAAATAGTTCATTTGATCAAGTTTTTCTTATTTTGCATTATCACATTGTAATATATTTTTTTAAAAGAAAGAGTTCTTCTCCTGGAACAAGCAGACCTCGTGCAAAGGCCAAAACAACAGACTTACCTGAAGGAAGTAAAACGGAAGTTCGAAATACTTTGTACAATATGTTTATATAATTTTATGAAATATTTGTAATAAGTGTTCTGTTTAAGAACTCGTATATTCTCACAGCTTGGTAACATTTTCATCATATAAAATATAATGAATATAAAAAGACGCGAACACTACCATTTCTAGAGCAAAAATTAACACATCGGCCAAAGTCCCCGGTCTGACAAATAAAACACATTTTTTTTCATCACATTTTATTCATCAATGTATTCTCATTGAGTGCAATGCAATCATTCCAACGCTTTTCTATACCTTTTTTATAGAACGATTTAGCTTTAGCTTCAAAATATCTTTCAGTTTCGGCAATTACATCTTCATTGGAGTAAAATGTGTTTCCAGAGAGCATTTTTTTGAGATCTAAGAACAGCAAATAGTCGCTGGAGGCCAGACCTGGAGAATACGGTGGATGAGGATCAATTGGAAGTGTATTTCATGCAATTTAGCCATCGTTGCCAACGATTTGTGACACGGTGCATTGCCTTGGCGAAACAGCACTTTTTTGTTCATTTGGAACCTTTTTTGTGCTCTCGCTCTTCAAACGCACCAATAACGCTATGTAATATTCGCTAGTGATTGTTTTACCTTTCTCAAGATAATCAATGAAGTTGCCCATACCAAAATACAGATGCCATAACCTAGCCCCCCGGTTTTTTGTCGCTTTACAAAGCTTATTAGCAATTTACGTATTCCCAAATGTTGTAAACACTTCCTTTCGATACTTTCATGATATCAGCTATCTCCTGCTGCTTTATTTTACGGTTTTGCAAAATAATCTTGTGAATTTTTCTGATGTTGTCTGGTGAACCCACCTCATTTGAACGTCCAGAGCGTTCAGTATCATCGGTGCTTGTACGGTCACGTTTGAATTTAGCACACCAATCAATTATGGTTGACTTTCCTGGGGCAGAACCCGGATAATGTTTACCCAGCCATTGTTTTGCTTCTACAGTATTTTTCTTCATCAAAAAGCAATACTTAATCAACACACGAAATTCATTTTTTTCATTGTTTTGAAAATAACAAAAGTAGCGTCACTTAAAGCACAACAACTCAGAAACTAGTAGACAAATTGTCATGAAATTTTGATACACGGCGTTTGAAGGTAGACTTATTGACCGATGTGTTAAATTTGTTTCCATCCAAAAATGCATTAATAAATTTATACCACAAAGCATTTAGGAAAAATATAACTCACCTCGGCATCCAACGAATTCTCTTTCGAAAGATGGAGTTTAGACATTATGTTCATAATACCATCCGATATTCGTCTTCTGGTTGGAGTCAGAACTGTTTCAGACAACGGAGTCAAATCATCCTCCTAAATAAAAAAAACATTCATGGTATATCTGCTCTTGAAACTGTTCAGTTAACTTACCGAACTGATTGACTCAATGATTCGGGTTGCCTTAACTTTGAACTTGAGTATAGCGTCAACTAATTTCTTATTTCCTAAGAGCGAAGCAACGTATACAATATTTTGTCCTGTTGCATCGCGTTCATTCACATCGAAAGGCATAAAATACTCCCATTGCTCCGTTGCATCTCTAAAATTATTTGAATCAATTCAATCTGAGGCTGTGTACGAGGCGAGCTAACAAATATAGTAATGAGACTGGTGGCGTAGTGTCCTCTGATGCGACCAACATCTGATGCATCTTCACGACTAGTTTGAACTAGATATGTAAAACCTCAGCTGGCCTATGAAAACAAAATTTTGTCAAGGGCCCAGGTTTTCAGGTGGTTTAAGGCATTTTCAGAAGGACGAAACTCGGCACAAGAAGTGGCGAAAATGTCCACAGAATCCGGGATGTTGTGCGTTCTGTTCGTCGGTTGACCGTCAAAATGATAGGAAAAGTATGATTTGATATGATATGACAATTATAATGACCTCATTTTTTGGATTTTTGAATACGGCCGAGGTTTTGTCAAGTAAAAACATCACTGTGGTTTCACAGCCCCCCTCATTCGCCAGACTTGTGTCCTTATAACTTTTTTCCTTTCACAGGATTGAAAATTCACGTCAAAAGAGACCTTTTTGGGACGAACATGTAAAAAGAATGGAAAACAGCAGGCTTGTGAAAAGCGCAAAACACAATACACCAACACGAAAGATAAGGAAAAGAGAAAGACCTCCAAAACGTAAGCCCTCAACATCAAAAGAGGCATAGTTTTGATAGAACATGAAAAAGATCATAAGTGACAATAGAGGAGACAGGAGACAATGTAGAATAACACTTTCAATAGAATAAAAAAATATAAAAATCAGTCTCATTACTCTACTTACACACCTCGCATCAGGTTTCATAACAATACTTGTTTTTAGGGGTGGGAGTACTAAGCCCACGCCCATTAAAATCGTTTTATTCGTTCAAAATTATTCGACATCGAATACTGTCATTTGACTGACATTATTAGTGTCACGATGATCTAAAAGTCTCAATATCTAGGTTAAGAATCCTTTAACTGAAAATCCTTGTGAAAAGGGGCGCAAGGAAGATCGCCTCTAACAAGCTCAAAAATAGGACTGCATCAAATGAACGAGAGAAGTCTGAACAGTTTCCAGCCTCAACATGAAGATGGCGTTACTCGTCAAAAAATATTCTGGTAATATTGCGCATGTGTTGAAAAAAACATTAAAAATGTCAGCAATATTAGATGCTCAATTGTTTAACAGTCATTTATGTCAGTCGTTGTTAGTGTTTTTGTAAAGACAGAAATCGAATATCGTACTGTCATTAAATTCTTGCATTTGAAAACAAATTGCAATACGCAAATTAAAGCCGAGATTGATGTTATTGCTATTTTTCCATCTATTTTGCACAGAAACACATTGCTATTTTCCACACATTGCTATTTTCCACACATTGCTATTTTCCACAGAAACACCAACATCGACTGACATAATTGAATGATAAACAACTGCGCATCTAATATGGTTAAAAATTTCAAGGTTATATATTCTTGACGAATAACGACATCTTCATGTTGACGATAGAAACTTTTCAGACTACCCTCGTAATGGGGCTATAAATAATACAAAAATTAGCAAAAAGCAGTTACTTCGCATTAAATCAACAAAACTTTTATAAATTAAAAAAAATGTCCGAAATGCGGTGGAAACAACGATCAATTTATATTTGAAAATGGTTACCAACAGGAATCAATAAGAATTCACAACTGAAAGTTTGATATTTGTCTAAATAATTAATTTACTCATGATACATACCGATATTTCTTTAGTAAGTGAGATGGATATGGGAAGGAAAATAACAATTCTAAGACTTGTACATGTCCATTTATACAGGCAGCATGGATTGGAAGCCATCTTTCAACAGTATGTTGCTACAAATTAAATTATAATATTAAATTCAATTGAGAATTATTGTAAATCATGTTGATATCAAAAACACTTAAAAAATAAATAATAATTACCTGTACAAGTTCGGGAAACTTTATTAATAGCATTTCAACAATTTCTCGGTGTCCTTGGTAACTGGCTATATATAACGGGGAATATTTTGTAACAGAGTGACATCTACCATCAGCACCAAAGTCTAAGAGAATCTTAACTATTTCACGATTACCAGCTTCACAGGCACTAAAAAACACCAATATCTATAGATTAAAAGTGGCAAAAAACAACATTCAGTACTATCTATTTTTAAACCAAACAGCAAGAAAGGTACAATAATCGTGCAGTTTTTTTGGGATTCCTTACCAAAAAAAGGTGTTTCGAATTCATTTATAAATTAAAATTTAGATTATTCCATATATAGTATTCTGTAGTCGTGAATTTGACGTCGATGATTTGATGTCACGCCATAAAAAGCTTAAATTGATGCCTCGGGCACACTTATGGTTGAGACACATTTTCCGTCGTCCATTGCAGGATTAGAATACCTTCTTATATATTATCTTACAACCCGGGAGCGATTGACATGCCATCTGTCGAATATAATGTGTGTCGAGCGGTGTTATGTCGTCACAAAATAAAAATCCTTTTAATTTTATAAAAGAACTAATGAATTTTAAAAAAATTAATGCCCAATTTTTTTTATTTCTAAAATCGATTACTCCAATTTCGAAAATATAAAATCAATGCAAGTTCCCCATTAACGTCTACTACGGATTTTGAATGGGATTGTATCGTTACATTTCGCAAAATGGTTAGTAGGATTCACCAAAATGTTGCCACAGTTATTTAGAAAAGATTACCGAAATTATTTATTTATTCATCCAGATTTATTTTATCTCCTTCATTATTTTAAAATCAGATTTCTCAATTGAAATTTATTTTTTTATTTGGGTTTTTCGCCACGATCTAAAACTCAAAAAATATCAAAATATCTGTTCTTATGTAAATAAGAACATAATAATATAGAATTATATGATAATAATAATATATAATATATAATATAATAATAATATATAATATATAATATAATAATAATATATAATATAATAATAATATATAATATAATAATAATATATAATATAATAATAGCCATAATAATAATGGCCAGAGAGAAAAATGTAGGAAGACTGGAACAACTTGGTCTGACGAAAGGAAACAAGCTCACAGCGAAAGAATGAAATCAGTATGGGCACAAAGGAAGGCTAACAACAACAAACGCCTCTAATTGTACTTCGCGTGGTCCACCAGGGCCCATACGTGAATAATAATAATAATAATAATAATATATAATATAATAATAATATATAATATAATAATAATATATAATATAATAATAATATATAATATAATAATAATAATAATATAGAATATAATAATTAATATACTTTATTTTTAGGTTCGTTTTGAAAACGGGAGGAGAATACTTCCCGAAACGTTAACGTTAAAAGTTTGTATATTTTTGTAGAACATTTTTATATTTTTAAAATTTTGTTCGTTAGGCAAATTTATTACAAAAAAGAATCACTGAGAAATTTGTATCCGTTTGGTTTTTTTGTTTTTACCCAGTGATTCTTTATTTACATAAAAACAGATATTTTGATATTTTTTGAATTTTAGATCGTGACAAAAAACCCAAATAAAGAAAAAAATATATGAACAAGCCACAATCATTCAGGCATTACTTCAATTGAAATAGTCTCTTCATTGCAATACAAATATTCCAGCTTTTTTCCAGTCCTCGAATCATTTTATACCAGACTCGATATTTCCTTCAAAACGGCCAGCGAACTTTTAGGAATGGCTTCTATGGAACTCAAAAGAGCAAAAAGCTTGGAGCTTATGAAACTGAATGTTTGATTTTTAGCAAAAAAAATTACGAGTTTGGCCAGGTGGAAGGGTTTATCGGCTTTGACGTAGTTTTTTCGGCATTACAACGACATTCGCGTGACTGTTGAGCTGTTTCTAGTTCATAAACATAGATTCATATCTCGCCACCGGTAATTATGCATTTCAGAATGTAGTCATTCAACAACTTCAACACCACATTTAAAAAATCATTGATCGGTAATATCTAGAATGTCTCTAATAATTGCAATACCCAGATCCTTGATTTTGGTAATGTTTTCTTTATTGGCTGACGTGGAAAGTCTTCCTAAACAAGGTTCATCTACCTTATGTAACAGCTACCTTATGCATTAAAACTTGTTCAGGATGAATATGGTTAAGGAATCCAAAGATCACCTGATTCGATGCATGTTCAAGATAATAGCAGAATTTGTTTACTTACATGCGCGAGGTTTATGAATCGGTAAATTTTATTTTCTTAGGGTGCTACAACCGTACGTGACATACATGTGAAGTTTGAGAGCTATATGTCAATTAATGAGTGTTTGGCAGATGTTTATTTGTGTCACGAAAAGTTACTCTGGCGATTTTACTATGGATAAAAAAATTGAACAAAGAATTTTGTGTTTCCAATGGAATTTCGGCAACGAATGTATTGAACATGTTGCCGCTAGCCTATGGAGATTCCGCTATCTCAAGAACCAGAGTATTTGAGTGGCATGGAGCTAGTGAAGGCCGTGAGATCGTTAAATACTGCCCCATGCCAGTCGGTCATCAATCTCTGTTAACGACGATAACATCGAGAAAATTTTTAAAAAATCGTGCTTGCAAATCGTCATGTTGGCATTAGAGAGATAACAGAAGATCTAGGCGTCTCTTATGGATCGTCTCAACACATTTTGGTTGATATTCTGAGCATGAAACGCACCATCTCATACGGTTCTAATTATGCGTGATTTTTTGCCCAAACATATGACGAAAATGATCGCTCAAGCACCGTATTAGCCAGATATGGCTCAGGGCAATTTATCTCTTGCCCAAACTCAAAAATCCGCCCCATAGAACGGGTTTTGACTCGATTGAGGGATAATTCGCTGAAGAAACTGATGGCCTTTCCGGACTGGGCATATTCCAAGTACATGGACGATTGGATCAAGCATTGACATGGATGTATCAAATCCAATGGAGCATATCTTGAAGGCGATAATAATGATTTGTATTAAAAATACGATAATAAAAATTGCAAAAAATGTGTGTTTTTGTTTTACCAGTTACCATACAAAATGTAGTTAAAGGATATTTGACTTTAATGCGCGATATGCGTGAAAAACGATCCACAAAAATAATTAATTTTATAATATATTTAATTATCAAAATAAAAATGTTAGAATATTTATAAATAATATCCTTGATAACTTTTATTTAATTAATACTCACGAAAATAATAGTGTGTTAGCTCCACTTGGAGCCATATTGACAATAAGCTCGGCATCTTTTTGTAGTGATGATAAAAGTTGTTGCACAGAAGCAACATCTCCCTGAGAACATTCATGCCCAATAAGAGCATGTATATCCAATCTGGCCTTTTCCTTTGCATCTGAAAGAAAATAATCGTGAAGGAACAAACTCCAGTATCTCGTTAACATGAGGGCTAACAACATAAAATAACTGAACAAAAACAAATAGTCGAATATGATTTTCTAGTATTGTCTAGTATTCTATAACATAACAAATACGTTTATTTAAAAAAATCTATTAGTAATGGAAATTTTGACCGAGAAAAAAGCAATTAGTAATAGCCTTGGATTAAGTTCAGGCTTCATTTCAATTTTTTTTTTAATGAATGGACAATCTAAGTTTAAAAAAAACTAGGTAGAATTTAAGACTTAGTAAATTAGTTTATAGTTAATTAAATAATTATAATCCCTTATATTCAATCTATCAAATTGATAATGTGAAATTATGTTGATGACTATCCGTATACGCTGAGTATTAATTCTATTCCATTCACATTTTTCATTTCCATTTTTCACAATCAATTTTAATCACCATGTCATATATTACCCAACCAATTAACACAATATTTGTAACCAATTCTTATATTAGCTCCTTTGGCGTGCAGACTTAACTATAATAGATTTTTTTTTCTTTATTTGGGTTTTTCACCACGATCTAAAACTCAAAAAAATATCAAAAATATCTGTTTTTATGTAAATAAAGAATCACTGGATAAAAACAAAAAACCAAACGGAGACAAATTTTACAGTGATTCTTTTTTGTAATAAATTTGCCTAATAAACAATTTTAAAAATATAAAAATGTTCTAAAAAAATATACAAACTTTAACGTTAAAGTTTCGGGAAGTATTCTCTTCCCGTTTTCAAAACGAATCTAAAAATAAACTATATTAATTTCCATAAATTCTGAAAATATAGGAAGTAAAGTAAAGTAACGTTTTGGGGTTAGAGGCGCATCAGCAACTGAGAAGGCTATTTAGCGACTGGACCTACAGCTTAACGGGGTTCCGAACCACGGTCATCAGCTACCGAAAACCCCGGTCAGAACCTCTCTTAAGGGTTAATAAACCCTTGGTTTTGTGCTTAACCGAAAGTATCTCGAGAAGCCTACCGACTCTCAGAAGGCATCTGAGAGAGATTTCTCTTACCTAGAAACATTCACAAGAATTTTAGAAAAGCTTTTTGCCTAGTACGGGATTCGAACCCGGTTCACATTAACTGCCGTAAGGCTGACGCCTTAGACACCACAGTTAACGTGGCTCCTAATATAGAAAGTAAATATAATTTTGTGTATGTCAATGAAACATTGACATTTTTTTTAATAGTGCCAGTTTTTTATTTTTGATATTTTTTGAATTTTAGATTGTGGCGAAAAACCCAAATAAAGAAAAAAAAAAAAATATATATATATATATATATATATATATATATATATATATATATATATATATATACATATATATATATATATATATATATATATATATATATATATATATATATATATATATATATATATATATATATATATATATATATATATATATATATATATATATATACACGCCACAATCATTCAGACATTACTTAACTATAATAGACTGGCATGAAAAGTTGTATAGTGGGCGCGTGGAGAATATTAAGAATAAAATAGTCCGAAATAGTCCATTTTTTTTAGCCGCCACCAAAATGCCAGAATGGGTCTCCAGAGACTGGTTTCTGGCTTTACGT
This sequence comes from Cosmopolites sordidus, assembly GCA_031761425.1. Taxonomy (NCBI): domain Eukaryota; kingdom Metazoa; phylum Arthropoda; class Insecta; order Coleoptera; family Curculionidae; genus Cosmopolites; species Cosmopolites sordidus. The sequence goes on along the minus strand of JARFXV010001304.1, from coordinate 434,491 downwards.
TGTCATCAGTCGAGCCTGAGCTGAACGTTCGAAAGCAATTGCAGGAATGATCAAAAGTATGACGAATAAGAGATTTTCCACACATCACTTGTGTGACGTCAAATCACTTGTGAAGTGACAAAATCACTTATCTACAACATCTCAACAAACGCTAACAATATTAGAATCATCACAAAATCATTAAACTGACTTTATAAATCAGTATCAATTTACTGAAGAGTAAATCTGTTAGCTAAGTACGTAACATAATCAATAATTTTAAAATACATAAAATATTAAAATCGAATAAAACAATTTTATACTTTGTTATCTATCACTTTTATTTTTAAATTTGTGTGACTATAATTTCGTAAAACGATTTTACATTCTCAAGAACTACTTTAAAACCAAAGTTTTACAGCTGTTTATCTATCCTATGTACCTAATTTTATACTTTTATTGGGGTTAATTTTTTACAATATTTTAAATAGTGGGGAATTTCGGAGATCCATCTGATTGTTTAATATGTTAAGTTACAACGAGTGCAGTAGCTGCTATGTGGGACAAACGGGCCGACATTTTCAAACCAGATTCAAAGAACATAAATCTGCGAAACGATTTTACATTCTCAAGAACTACTTTAAAACCAAAGTTTTACAGCTGTTTATCTATCCTATGTACCTAATTTTATACTTTTATTGGGGTTAATTTTTTACAATATTTTAAATAGTGGGGAATTTCGGAGATCCATCTGATTGTTTAATATGTTAAGTTACAACGAGTGCAGTAGCTGCTATGTGGGACAAACGGGCCGACATTTTCAAACCAGATTCAAAGAACATAAATCTGCGTACATATTAAAAAAATAACAATCTAATTTTGCGAACCATTTCATAGATACCGGACATATATTTCCCGAGATTACAAATTTGAAAATTTTACATACAGCGCCAAAAAGCAAAAAATTAAACAGTGTAGAAGCTATTGAACTTTATAAATATAATAAAGACCCGTCTAGACAGCTATTAAATGATCAAACGGATCTCCGAAATTCCCCACTATTTAAAATATTGTAAAAAATTAACCCCAATAAAAGTATAAAATTAGGTACATAGGATAGATAAACAGCTGTAAAACCTTAGTTTTAAAGGAGTGTTTGAGAATGTAAAATCGTTTTGCGAAACTCAAGTCACAAATTTTAAAATAAAACTGATAACAAAATAGATAACAAAGATAACAAAGTAGAAAATAGTTTTATTCGATTTAAAAAAAATGAACTATCACAAAGTAACGGACGAAACAATCAATAATTGAAATAAAATATTTAGTAAATAATTATGTATTATACACCAGTTAGAACATTTTCTATGAAATAAATATCAAATAAATGTAAAAATATATCGAGTTTCTTGTTTTCCTTTATAAATTTTGAATAAAATAAAAAAATTACGTATTTTTTAATCCAAGGTTATATTATTTATGTAACATATATGAAACCTTTGTCAAAAGCAGCTTGATCTATGATTCAAAAACGTGGAAAATTGCCGACAAGTGCAGAAAAAACTTGGGGCGATCGAAATGGATGGATATAAATGCGCATTAGGAATATCCAGAAGAGATAAAATCCGAAATGACATTGGACAACGGATAGCAGTTGATGACTTTCTGACAACATATAATGAAAGGAGACAATTAATATGGTACAGCTCTGTACAAAGAATGAATGAAACTAAGCTACCCAAAAATGGCTATGAAATGGATTCCTCCAAATCGTAGAAAAACAGGAAGAACCTCAATGCTTTGAAAAGGTGCTTTACGATAAATAGATGGAAATAGCAGTTTTAACAGCTCATAATACACTACACCGAGCTGGTCTCACCAAATACAGAGCATGACCTTGGAGCCGTGAATATTCGGTTTGAGAGTTGGCGTGAAAGCATGGCCGAGATACTCCCATGATTTTCGCCGCTTGGGGTTATCGTAATAAACCAATTTTTCGTCCCAAATCACAATGCAATGCTAAAATCCCTTCCGTTTTTGCCTTCCAAGCAACTGTTACCAAGCAAACAAACGGCCGTCAACATCTCTCGGTTTCAACTTGTACCCAATATCCTTGCTTCTGGATCATTCCCAGGTATTTGAGGCCTTTTGAAATTGTTTGTTGAGTCACTCTCAATGATCTTGCCAACTATTCTTGGCTTTGACACGAATCTTCATTAAGCAATGCCTTTAATTCTTCATCTTCTCGTACTTAACCAATTTCTGTGCTAGGAGCCGTGTCTCCTTATCTAAATATCTATTGGTGGCACAAATTCGGTAAACATTTTTCCTAACCTCAAAGAGATTTAACTAAACACCGAATCATTTTTTTAAAGTTCTAGACGCACGTTTCGCTAACCATCATCAGGAGATGATTTTTCAGATTTCAGACGAGCCTCCAAAGAAAGATCAACTGGACCCAAAAAAGAGAGGCCGCTACTTTGACTGCAAGGATAATAAAAGGTATACAACTTTGCTCCAGCCGTTTTCCTACAGATGGCGTTAGCAGTAAAGAGTCGCCGAAATAAATATATTATTAAGGGCATGCAATACCTTTGGGCATCTTATAAACATAACCCCATCGCACCACTAGCTGATTTATGTTTACATCATAAAGTTATTCGCGATAAAAAATATCAATTTATGAGCTAAATGCTGGTCATTTGCGGGAGGTGTTAATTTATTTCTTTAATATGAAGCAATCTGCGGCTGAGGCTCACCGAATGCTCTCAGATCCTTAAGGCGATGCCGCTATGAGTGAAAGAACGTGTCGTGAGTGGTTTCAACGAATCATTAGCGGTGATTTATACGTCGAAGACTGGCATAGCGGTGGAAGAGCGAAAGTTTTTAAAGATGAAGAATTAGAGGCATTGCTTAATGAAGACTCGAGTCAAAGTCAAGAAGAGTTGGCAAGATCATTAGGAGTGACTCAACAAGCAATTTCAAAACACCTCAACGACCTGTGAATGACCCAGAAGGAAGGATATTGGGTGCCATACGAGTTGAAACCGAAAGATGTTGAATGCCGTTTATTTGCTTGTAAACAGTCGCTTGAAAGGCAAAAACGGCACGGATTTTTGCATCGCATTGTGACTGGGGATGAAAAATAGCTTTATTACGATAACCCCAAGCGTCGAAAATCATGGGGATATCCCGGCCACGCTTCCACGCCATCGACCAAACCAAATATTCACGGCTCCAACATGAGCCCCTGTGAGCGATCCCCTGTGAATGTTTGAAACATTCACAGGGGATCGTTATTGAACGCAATGAATGCGTTTAAGCCAATCATCGAAAGACAAATGGCCGCAATACAATGAAAGACACGATAAAGTGGTTTTGGAGCATGACCCGTGTTAGGAAAGTGGCCAAAACACACTTGGAAATGTTGAAATGGGAAGTTCTACCCCACCCGCCGTATTCTTCAGACGTTGCTCCCTTTGACTATCACCTGTTTCGATCGATGGCACACGGCCTGGCTGATCAGCACTTCCAATCTTATGGAGAAGGCAAAAATTGAATCGATTCGTGGATCGTTTAATAGATGACCAGTTTTTTCAACGCGGGATTCGAATGCTGACTGAAAGATGGGAGAAAGTAGTGGCCAACGATAGATAATACTTTGAATCATAAATGTATAACCACTATTTTACAATAAATCCTTGAATTTTGAAAAAAAAACGACGGGAGCAAAGTTGTATACCTGTTAAGTCAAAGCATTGTCGTAAGAAATGTTTAAACTATGCAGATATATTTTGTCAATATTGTAGTGATTAAGATAATTTTACGCTTTCATATTTTTTGTTGTTGTTTGCATTCACTTGTCTAAGATGTTGGCAAGTTAATAAAAATTATTATAAAAAGTTATAAAATTTAGGGTACATGACTTGATGAATATTAAACTAGTGATATAATAACATGTTTTAAATAATAATGAAAGAAGTGTATAATTAAACAATGTTTTAACTTGTCCCTAATGACAAGCGGGTCAATTTGACCCAACGTTCCCACTGACGTCAGAATTTTTTACGTTCCCCCTGCCAGGTTAAAAAATGTCTACTCACTTTTCAGACAATCCAATACATTGATGGGATGTTATACCCCACTATACATTACTACTGCTATTTCCTTTACTTTAATCTTTTTACTTTACTTTTTCCTTTACTTTAATTATCCTTAGGATGAATCAATGGGTACTGAAAAATATATTAGTTCAATAATGACAGGTTCATTACGATCCTTGCCAATTATACATAATGATGGTCCTTGTTTTGTAATTCAAATACAGTCACTCAATATATGAATCATATCTTAAATAGTATATATCTTATTTAGTATATATCTTCTATATATTCTATAGTTTCAATACAAGGTAAAAAATATAAACAAAATACTTGCCATCGTTAATATTAAAATCGTTAAAATCGTCAGAAAAATATTCGGAAGCCTCGAACGCCAAATCTGCCGCAAACCGACGCCTTTGTTTTTTGGCCATAATTTACTGTTTTGATAAAAATACACACCAATATATAAAATAACAGCCAAAAATATTATATCTAGCAAAAATATCGCGATTTCTACCTACATTTAGTTCATGTTAAAATAAGGACGCACATTTCACCCCCGAAAGAAGCCACGAGTCGTTTCAAAACGCCCGGACAGCTGTTGGACCGACAACCCTAAATAGGGCAAAAAATCAATAACACAACTGGCAAATAGCGATAAAACCATGAGAATAATTTCCCACGTTGATGTTTTGCGGTTTATAAGGAAAAAACGTGTAATTTTAAACTATCACTTACACTGTTCGGATGGTATTTCTTTAATTTCCGGTGCTGAGCCAATTATCGAAATTAAACTTCCTCTTTAACAACAAAAATATTAAATAGGTTAGAATTATAAGCAATACTGTTGTGAAACAGCATCGTACAAGAGTTTTGTAAGTTGTACTCATTTTTTTTTTGGCACGAGAAAAAGATCTTTGAATCTAACGCTGATGGAAATACGTCCGATACTTTGCTGTGACCCGTCAACGGCAAAGACGTGGAGAAGTGAGATGACGCTAGTCGGAAAGCCCTATTATCAGAAACGATTTTTAAATCTAATTTTACAGAGCAAAGGTTATCAGCAACAATGGTCGAAGCTCATCGAGACTTACGGCAATTTTTCTGAGGGATGTGTCTTTTTTTAATACGGAACTATAAGAAACTAAATAATTTCTTTAAATCTATATAGACCCATATAGAATGAATGTATAATTATGTGGGTGTTTTGAAAAATTCTGTATCTAACAAAAGAAAGAAACACTTGCGCCACAAATTGGTGCAAAACACTGCTGGAATCGCATTCAGCTGGTCGGTTACGGTCTTTTCAAGGTTCTCCAATGCCCCAAAATGGAGAGAAAATTTTCATTCTTGAGAAAAGGAAGAAGTCTGGTGAATAAGGGGCCTACGGAGCCACAGTGATGTTTTTTCTTGTCAAAAACTTGTTAATCGGAACCGCTGTGTAGCGAAGCGCATTGTCGTGATGCAGCACACAGGCGTTCTTGATGTTCGGTTACATGTCAAAAGGATGATCATTTTTCAAAGTCTTTCAAGAAATTCTTTATGGTCGATTCACAAATTCCTTATATTCAAAAAGCAAAAAGCTTTTGATTCCTTGCCCTGGCGCTTCATTCCTTGCCCGGGTCGTATTCAAAAATCCAAGACTCATCATCAGTAATGACAAGTTCCAGAAAATGAGGTTGAAAATTAATGTAGTACTTTTGATCCTGCGAACGGTTTTTCGGGACCATTGTATTTACCTCGGTGCAACCATGTCTCTTGATTCAATGAATGATTATTCAAAAGCTTTGCTACATAACCCAAGATAACCCACTTAAAGATATTCACTCTATGATTGTTTTTAATATGTTATTAGTATATGCAGCAATCCTCTTTCTCAAAACCTCCTCATTCAAAATATATCCCATATAATATGAAACAGTAGTATGTAGTCTCTATGGCTTCACTGCCCATCAAGGGTCTTGACTCCCCTTAGGGTTATCTAGATCTATTTTTTTTTCATGGAACAGTGACCACCCATTTCCATAACCCCTATAATCTAGTTAAAGAGGATGAATAACATATACTACTATGATCAAAAACTAAGGTGACTTTTTATATCACAAACACCAAGTATTTATTTATTCAAACAAATTTATTTTGTCACCCTCAAAGTAATCCCCTCTCACAGCAACACAAACGCTTTTTCCAGTCCTCGAAACACTTTTTAAACTCGATCTCCGGCATTTCCTTCAAAGCGGCCAGCGAGCTCTCTTGAATGACTTCTAAGGATTTAAAACGCAGCCTATAAAGTGATTTCTTCAACCGAGGGAACAGGAAAAAGTTACACGGTACCATATCTGGCGAATATGGTGGTTGTGGAACGGTATCTATAATTTTTACACGATGAACTAACGAATAATTATTGTGATGTGCGATGGTGCGTTGTCGTGATGTAAAAAACCATGAGCTGTTTTGCCACAAATCAAAACGGTCTTTTTTTAATAGACTCTAATACATGGTTGACGTGAAAGGTCTTCCTGAAGGCTTCTACAACTGCTTCTCTACCATCACCAAAGTTCTTAGACCACTCTTAAAATTTTTTTTTGACATAGTTTCATCCCCGTAACGTTTTTTTAACATTTCTAAAGCTTCAGCACAAGAAATTTCGTTTTTACACAACATTTAATGCAAAATCTCTGCTCGAGAAATTTATTCATTTAAAAAAATCACCGACAAGAATTAATAACAATCACAAAAAACGTGATATCATGAAAAAAGCCGCACTCCAAGCGACGTCGAGAGCACCTGGAAAGTGATGAAACAAAATATAGACAACCTATTGATACCTACAGGTAAAAAGAACTAGTGAAAGTGACTTGGTGTTTAGTTTTAAAGCTTTCTCAATTTTTCTATTTCATACCAAAGGTTCAAATAAAAGGACTTTTAAAAGAAGAATATTTAATTTCATAATAATGATTTAAACCACCACTACTTTGATGGTGTTGATTATGTTTTTGTGAAGCATATTTATGAGCAACACGTTGGGTACTATAGAACATATGTTCACTAGAAAAATACAGGACAAGAATGCAATCAAATGCAATATGTTATTTAGAAGAATAGCTTCAAAACTCTCCTACTAAAAATGCAAATGCAGTCCTGTCAGTTCAGCATCATGACCTTCAATTTCTCATCATTAAATTTATCTGGCATTTCTCCAACCAGAATTATAAATTATAAACAAATTAAATATATTAACTAAACAAACTTGTTTAAATCAAGAAAAACAGGATCAATTATTGCAGATATCTTATTCAATAATAACATACAATACTTTAAATATCATCCACAGGATAGGCAAATAAAATTACTGGAATAACGAAGAAAACAGAATATCCATACCTGCAGCTAGTTTTAATGATTCCACAATTTTCAAATGTCCACATTTATCAGCAATATCGAGAGCTGTGAGGTTATTTACATTTTTCATTTGAATATCAGAATTATGTTGCAACAACATTTCTGCATTATTAGAATGCCCATATTCAGCACACAAATGAAGTGGAGTCTGTAAATGAAACTATAGAATAATTTATTGTGATGTTATAAACAATTAATTTACCTTGTTTGCTCCTCTAGGCCCACATTGTAAATTTGGATCGGCACCAGCGTTTAGTAATAATTGTAAACATTTTGAATTTTCAGTTATAACCGCAGCATGCAATGGGGTTCTTCCCCAACTATCTTGGGAGTTTATAAATGTTTGCTGCCCACCTGCTAATAAATCTTGTAATAATTCGGTATTATCCCATAAAGCTGCCTGAAATGAACATATTTTATGTTAGAGTTATATAGACTAAATTATATGCTTACATGCAGTACACATAAATTAAAAACACAAATATTTAAATACCTGATGCAGTAAGCGGCCTGGGAAATCTTCCTCCTCAGGCGACGAATCCAACATTTGAATTATTTTATATAAATAAATCTACTACCTAAAGATTCCACTTCATACAATTTCAATTAATAAAAAAAAACCTGGTATAATAACAGTTATTATGCACAATTCATTAGAAATTATCTAAATATTCCCCTACTGTCAAAACAATGAAAGTGAGAGAGATACTCACAGAACAAGGACAAATTAATCGATAAAAACACAGACGTTTCTAGTTGAAGTTAAGTTAGAGTCTATAGATCATATCTTTGTATTAAAAAATTGCTTTAAAGATAAAAACGAGAAAACATGTCTTAATATTAGAATATTATAAAAATGGTATAAAAAATAATTATTAATGAGAATGAAATAATGACTTCGCTGGTTAGGCAACTAAAATATCTTCTCCCCATCTCACCTGACAAACCTCAGACATCTCCAGGGTCAACTAGAAGCCCCACAATACTTTAACCAAAAATATTTACGTGTATACGAATATACATAAATATTCTTTGCTATACATCATCGAGTTCAGGTTGAGCTTTCAGAGAGTTTACACGCTCTCTGCGATCCTCCGAGTTCTAAAGTAGTTTCATATGGTGTGATGGCGGACCCCACGGGGTTCACCATCATGAAAGAGGCGTTTCAGGCGCTTCAACGCTCAATTGAAGGCAAAGAGAAGCGCATCAATGACATGGAAGGCCAGATGCGCTATCTACAAGAGATGGGCAATCTTGCGTTTGCTGGACTCAACGAGCTACAGCAACGATAATACGATTCTAAGTGAAGATTTAGAAAAAGTCGAGAAGGAAAATAAGGAATTGAGGAGAAAATTAAGCAAGGTTTCAAAAAAATCTGGTGCTTTTGTCAAAGCATCAGATAGTGAAAAAGAAAGAAAGGAAACAAGACAAGGAAAGGGCATTGACCTATCAGAGGGGCATCGGCCTCAGAGTTAGATAGTGGAAACAGAACCAAAAATAAGAAAAAGCCTGCGAAATACGTGGTGAAGTGGGACAAAGTGGACTATCCGCCTCTAAAGAAGCCGGCCTCGGAAAACGCATCGCAAGCCCCAGTATTTAAGAAACCAGCACCTCCGAAGCCGGTACAGACTAAAACAACTCCAAAGGACCAAAAGGAACTCCAAAGGAAGCAGAGGAGCCCAAGACCCAACAGTCAGCCAAAGTTTCGCCGATTGTCTTACGGGATAAATCGGCCTTTCAGATTCTTCGTAAAAAAAATACATTAAACTAGGAAAATCCACTACGAAACCCAATGGGATAATAAGAACAGGTATTTTTCATATTTTTTGAGTTTTATAAAGTGGCGAAAAACCCAAATAAAGGAGAAAAAACCAATGGAATCATGATAAGACCTCTGATTGTAGACGATACAGAGCCGCAACAAAACTTCTGGACGAACGGGACTTCAAGTATAATTTGTTTTGCACTCCTGAAGAGCGAAAGCCTCGTGTTGTCATCAGGGGTGTTTTGGAGACCATCCCCGTACCATCAATAGCCAAGAGACTTTCCGACATGGGTTATCACCCAATTCATGCCGAAATATGGAAAAACAATAAAGATAAACCCATGGCCATGGTACAGGTTATAGTCCCGCGAGAGGAGAAGACGAGCTACAACGTCAACCGCCTTTTCCAGCAGGAGGTGAAGATCCAGACACAGAGGACGAATGGCAGAGTTGTGCAGTGTTTTAACTGTGAACTCTATTGTCATTCCGCGAAAAAATGTCATGCAGATCCGGTCTGTGTGAAATGCTCAGACCTGCACCCCTTCCGGGAGTGCAAAAATGACCCAGATACTCCAGCCAAGTGCAGCAACTGTCGAGGCGCGCATACTGCAAGCTTCCAGTGTTGCCCAGCCAGACCAAGCAGATTCAATTCGGCGAAGACATCAACATCTTCACAATCTAAAGCGAATAGGACCTTATCAGGTTCGAAAAGTTAAAAAATACCACCGCCAACAGCTCAGCTAGCGAGCCTGATTCAGGCCCAACTGAGCGAGGCTCACCAAACTTCCCTTGGAGGCCTGAAAATCCAATAGCGTGTTTAGTCCCCCCAATATCAGTATTTAGTCCCCTCAGCAGGCCCATGAGGCCTGAACTTCTCGAGTTTCCAACCTGCATAAGTTCCTACGAAAAAATCAGCCATCGCCAGTCCCTACATCCCGTTTTCAAATGGCAAACCGTCGGCACCCGCTGACCGTCGGCCCGGCATTTAGACGTGGACCAGTCAATATTCCGTTGAAGACTTAGTCTGTCACCTTCCTTATAATCTTCGCATAGTTTCTCTGGATTTCGTTGCAACCTCAACTTCTGGTATCGTCGATCTCTATCCTGCAAAAGAAAGGGGGACTTTTCGACGCTTCCATGGGTAGAAAATACCCCCTAAAAAAGGGAAAAGTAGTTAATTCTAGATGGGTTTAAGGGCTACGGCTGAGCTAAAAACCAGAGTGAAAAAGCGGAAAGCGTTCTTTGCTATAATATCTTTGACTGCATTTGTTGGTTACTATTGATTGAAAATATACTTGCTTTTAATTGTTACTTAGGCTTTCGGTGCTATTTTCGACGTTATACTCATAATATCTTTACATAAGATATAGAGGCTCAAAGGTAAGTTCAGAATGAAATACTGAAATTAGATTAGGCTTCCTTTTGTTTTTGCATTCGTTTTTATAACTTTTATATGTATTATTTAATTCATGTAGGGAAAACAAATTAACGTGCCAAATTTATAAGAAGACATATTCCTGCGTGTCCGCAAAGAATCTACATGTAGCAACTCAACCGACGGTAGTAACAATGAGAAAGCCCTACAAGATCATCTATTTGGTAAGATACGAATAATAATATTCAAGAATTAGACAAGAACAAAATTCGACTACCAATCGGAAGGTGATCGTATATAAGAAGTCTTATACTTATGAAAGTTTTACAGGATAATCTAATGGTCGAAGAGTACATAAATTTTTGTGATCAGTTGAATGAACATTGACTAGTAAAATTAAGGACTGGCAAAGCAGTTTTCCATAGAATCAAAACAAACATCTGAAGGAGTATGCAAAAAAATAGAAAAGCAAACCTACTATCTCAACAAAAAGTAAAGAAAATGGTATATTTCTATTCTAAATAAAACAAAACAGTAAAAATATTTAGTGCTTTTCAAGATTTTGGTACATTTTATCTATTAATTGAAGATATTTATTTTATAGGGTGTGTTTAACCATATGTTAGAAATGTATTATAAGCATGGATGACTGATGGTAGGCTGACAGTGGTTCCAGGATATGTTGAGGTACATAGTGGTTTTCTAGTGGATAGACCTTAACAGGAGAGTTCGACAACCACACTTCGACTATAAAAGTTTTCCACTCAAAAAGGTGTCTTCTCTTATTTGAGAAATCTCTGGCTGGTCATGCATTAGAGTTAGTTGACAGGCAGATTTATCTATATTTGCAAATATTATTAAAACAAGAGTCCACGGGCGTAGCCAGGGGGGGGGGTGTTTGGGGGGGTTCAAACCCCCCGCGAAATAAGCCAAATATTATCTAATATTATACCGAAAAAATACGAGGAGTGAAGAGAGTTAAATTATTACATTTGAATTGAATATATATCCCAACTAGTGGACGTTGCGCACAGTAACGCCATCTCTTGTCGAGTAGTCGAACTATTTTGTATCGTATGGAAACTTTGCGTTGTTTCTCGATTATTCGCCACGCCCCTCGGTCGGAATGAGCGGAGCTTTGTGGAAGTTTGTGGTAGTTTCTGGACGGCTACTACTGGGCTGCTATATAAGCGGCACGTGACCGCGCTTACGGCAGTATTGTTCCATGCGAATATAAGTGGAAAGTGGTGAACGAATAGTGAAGAGAATTAAGTGTACAGTGTAAGTGAGTAATTTTAGTGCAGTGTTATTCGGTGACCTTGTTAAGGATAGATACGTGAATCATTATTACTGTCGAAAAATGGAGGGGAAAAAAAGGAAGGGTGATAAACTTAAAGGTATGGACTACTGGAAAAAGTGGTGTAGTCAAGGGGTTTCTAATAAAGAAACAAATTTGGACTTAGCTATCAAAGCTTCAGCTACCTTGCATACTGATAAGAAGACTGTGATGACAAGCTGGCCCTCGACCTCAATCACAATACCGAATGTCGAAATCGATGCCATGTCGCTGGTGCCCTGTTCGATACCTTCAACTGCCGAATCTACGTCTAGTCTGCAATAGGCCAGCTTGCCTGTTATCTCATCTTTTACAACTGTAGCTAAGTTGGATGTTGGTTTTTACGCGAATCAAGAAAAAATCTTGGATGAATATTTTAAAGTCCAAATTTTAAAAACGCCATGGAACCAACCGAGAGATTATAAGTTTCCTATTTCCACAAAACGAAACTTGCGCTTTGAATTGAAACGGTTGGAGAGATTCCCCTGGTTGTCATATTCGGAATATAAAAGTGGAGCATACTGCAGAGTTTGCGTGGTAATGGGACGTTCGCTTGATGACGGTAAAGGCGGTCATCAAAGGATCGGCCAGTTGGTAACCGAACCTTTTTGTAAATGGAAAAATGCCCTAGAAATATTTGAAGCTCATGCGAAATCGGGATACCACAAGCGAAATTCAGAACTGGCCGATAACTTTCTAAAAGTAATGTCTTCGCAGGCTTTTTCGGTCACTGAACAGCTGTCTTCTGAAAGAAAGAGACAAGAGGAGAATCGAGAGAAACTAATCCCTATCGTAAAAGCAATATTTTTTTGCGGCAAACAAGGCATCTCCTTGAGATGTAAAATCGATTCGGGGCGGATACAAATGACACCAGAATCACCAGAACCTGAACAACCACTACAGAATGATGGTAATTTTAGAGCCCTGTTGCGGTTTGCGGCTGAGCATTGAATACTTCACAGAAGAATGCCCTGTACACAAGCCCTCAGATCCAAAACGAAATAATTGACATTTGTGGTGAATTAATTCAACATAAAATAATTGAAGAAGTAAAGAAAGCCAAACTATTTGCGATTCTGGCTGACGAAACCACCGACATCGCACGTGTAGAACAAGTCTCGTTATGTTGATTTTACAGATAATAAACACCATATACTTAAAGAGATGTTCCTTGAGTACATTCCAACGGTCGATGTTTCAGGATCCGGTCTCGCAAATCTTATTATTACAGCTCTGAAAAAGCATGGACTTGAATGTTCTCATGTGGTTGGTCAAGGTTACGATGGGGCTGCAGCTATGAGTGGGCATTTGCACGGTGCCCAAGCTTATGTTCGCCAAGAATATCTTCTTGCTCTTTATGTACACTGTAGTGCACACTCTCTCAACCTTGCTATTGCTGATTCATGTTCATTAGCAAATGTCCGAAATTGCATTGGGATTGTGCAGTCTGTTCGTTCCTACTTTCGACATTCTGCTCAACGCACTGCTTTGTTGAAAGAAAAAATTCAAGAGCTACTACCCGTCGGTAACCAAAAAAGCTTGCTCTCAATGTGTGAATACGGTGGGTCCACAAACATGAAGCTATTATAAGATTCAGGGAAATTTATTCAGCGATTGTGAATGCTCTCGAAGAACTCCAATTTAATCACAATAAGGAAACATCGCAACAAGCCGCCCAATTGCTAAGTACGCTTCGATCTTCGGATTTTGTGATGTGTTTAGTGATTCTTCAAAAAGTTATGAGCTATACATTGTCGCTATCAAAACAATTACAGACAATTGACATCGATCTTATCACGGCATTCAAACATGTAGATGATGTTAATAATGTCTTACAACTCCTGAGAAACAACATTGACGTCGAATATCTTCATCTCTATGAAGACGCAAAGGTTTTACTGGAAGAAAATGGTGGTATACTGCGAATGCCACGCGTCGTCGGAAGACAATTAAATAGACCGAACATTCTTGCATTGGATGTATGCACGTATTACAAAATTAATTTGTTCATTCCATTTCTTGATCATACAATTCAACAATTGGTTGAAAGGTTTACCAAACATCGTAAAGCAGTATCAGCATTATCTGGTGTGCTACCTTCAAATTTTACTGCCAGTTCTGAAATTGAAGAAGCAATTTCCATGTACTCGGCACTGCTTCCCGAAAGCAACATATCAGTGGTTAAAGCAGAACTTGAAGTATGGAAAACAGTGATGACAAGTATCTCGCCTACCCCGAAATCTAGTTTGGAATGCCTAGATATGTGCGATAAAAACCTTTATCCTAATATTTACACATTACTACAAATCTTGGCTACCATTCCTGTATCCACTGCTACCCCAGAAAAGTCTTTCTCGAGCCTAAGGAGACTGAAAAACTATTTACGAAACACTACAAGTGAAAACAGACTTAATGGTTTGGCTCTCATGAACATTCACTATGGAACAGAAATTCATGCAGATGAAGTAGTGGATATATTTAAAAGAAAAAGCCGAAGATTTCTTCTTTAATGGTTTTAGATTTAGCGCAGAAGAACGAAATTAATTTAACCATTTCATTTATAATGAATATATAGATTTTAAATTTCATGTAAGTATATTTTTGTTGTTTTATTTGCTTCAAACTAAAAAAACTCAAATTTTGTTTGTTGCAAATTTTATTTGTTGCAATCAAACAAATATGTATATAATTTTGAATAGTGATTGTTTTTATTCTGAATTGATTATTAATGCAGTTTATATATTTTAATCTACTGGAATATATTATCTACTGGAATATCTTAGTTGGGGGAAGTTTTATTATGTATATTTAACAGTGTATTTATTATTGAAATAAAATTAGTTATTTAAACAGTATGTATGTGCTTTGTTTTTCTAATTAATTATGATTTATATTAAATTTTCGCTTAAAAAATAATTACAAAACTATAAAATATCTTTTGGTTATTACATTTAACATTTTTTATTATTTTGATGACCAAACCATTATTACAAATATATACAAAATATTACTATTTATAACATTATATATATTTTCTTGTTTGAGTATTTATTATCTGCTGAAGCTGCACAATCGTGAAATTGAGTGTCTTGATCTTTTTTTAATTTTTCTCTCCATGATTGTAATTTCTCAAGTTCTGTTTTTGCGTAGACTTGGACTTGATCTTCGTTTAGACGCAGTGGTGTTGATCGATCAGTATGTAATACAGCTTTATGTATCTTAGACGTCGCCGCCTTCTTCAGAAAATTTCTATTTGTTGCGTCACAGTTGTTTAGTAATATCGACTAATCCCCTACCACCTTGTTGTCGCGGCAATGTTGTGCGTTGCACTGCATTTCTAGGATGGTGTTTCTGCGATTTTGTGAGCAGTATCCTGATCTAACGTTGCAAATTTTGTACTTCGGTTCCGCCCCACTTACTAAAACGAACGAATAGTTCAGCACCGAACTTGCATAAGTGTTGATAGCCTTAGATAAGTTTCTGCTATTTAATTTTATTCTTAAAACTTGCCTTACTCTTTTGATGAATTAATAGGTAAACTCTTCGGTGTGCTTCCTTCATACCAAGACACTTGTATGTATACGGCACTCATTGTCTCAAACTTTTCTCCGTTTTGCGTCTCAAAAGCAGTTTTCTTTTATTGATCTTCTCCAGTCCACATTGCACTTCTCCAGTCCACATTGCATTCGTACTGAAGAATTCTTCCACAATTTTTAACATCTGTTGCAGGTGACTGTTCATTGGAGCAAATAATGTTAGATCATCCATGTAGAGCAAATGGTTTAGCCTCATAACTTCACCGTCAACCAAACCCTTTTTCCAAACCATTTTCCATGATTATTTCACCCAAATATTTGAATTGAGAGACTCGTCTGATGTTACCATATTTTGTTTTTAGAAATGGTATTCTTAGTCTGTTGCAGGTCATGAATTGTGTCTTTTCAAAGGAAATTTGAAATCCTACCTTTTCTGCTGTTTCTTTTAGGATTTCAATCTGTTTCTGTGCCGTTAATACATCTTGAGCTAAAATTGCTAGATCATCAGCAAATGCCAGACAATCAATTTTGATATTGGTTCTCCCTAGTTTAATGTGCTGGTCACTATTCAGGGCCGACTTTTTTTCACGCCACTCCTGTATTACTTTTTCTAGAACATAGTTAAATAAGAGTGGCGAGAGTCCATCCCCTTGTCTCACTCCAGTTTTAATTTCGAAGGGCTCTGAGATGTCATCCATGAATTTAACTTTTGACCTTGTGTTAGTTAACGTTGCTTTAATAATTGCCAGCGTTTTCAGATCTAGTCCTTGTTCTTTCAAGATTCGGAATAAAGATTCGCGGTCAATAGAATCATATGCTCTTTTGAAATCCACAAATGTAAAGACAAGATTTTTATTGTACAGTTTTTGATGTCTTAGAATCAACTTTAGATTCAGGATCTGTTCAGGGCAGGATCTGCCCGGTCGAAAACCTGCTTGATATTCACCAATGTTAGGTTCTAACTGCCCCTGTGCTCTGTCTAGTAGACATTGAGATATAATCTTGTAACAAACTGGGAGTTTGTTACATCCGTTCTATCTCCTTTCTTATGTAGTGGATGGATTAGAGCATCTTTCCAATCTTCCGGAATCCGTTCGGATCGCCAAACTTCTTGTAGAATTTTGGTTATTTCCTTGATTGTACCTGGACCAGCGGATTTCAAAAGTTCAGCAGTGATTCTATCTTCACCAGAAGCTTTGTCATTTTTAAGCCGCTTGATTTGCCTAATTATTTCATCTTCATTCGGTGGTAATGAATCTGGGTTTGTTTGTTTAGGGTTTAGTGTAGCTAATTTGTTTAAGGGCTCAGGACAGTTTAGTATTTGTTCGAAATATTTCGCAAGTTCTTTGCAATTGTCTTGGTTATTTAGAGCTAATTGTCCGTTTTCCTTTTGGAAGCAAAGACTTTGCGGTTGATAGCCTGTTAATTTAGTTTTAAATGTTTTGTAAAAGTTTCGGGTGTTATTTTTATTACTATATTATTAATTATATTACTTATATTATTATAACATCTAAATATTATAACAGGAAATGCGGACCCCTATAATACGACCTACACAAACAAGGCAAGTATTATTAAACAATTATATTTGATAAATGAGAAATATTACTAAATACAAAGTATTAAATAATAAACAATGCAAATTATTCATAATTATCGATTTTTAGTGATTAATTACCTTTATACGACGTAGTATTTACAGGGACTCACGGTTGATCGTGAGCATTCAACAATACATTATGCTATGTATGGCTGAATGCTGCGCTCTATCTCAAAAACGGTTGAGCGATAAAAAAATGTTTGAAACAAAATTTGTAGAGAATTTTATGCTCTACAATGTTTGTACTCAACGCAAATATCATAGAAACGGAGATATTTGCGATGCGAGGAGATATTAAATGAAGGCTCTGCATATTCATTATTTATAAATAACTAAATTTATAATAAAGAGAAAAAATATAAATACTTTTATTACACATTATTATTACTATCATATTTATTTAAGCACGTATATTAAGAAACAGCAATAGCCAGTGGAGGCTCGTGAGGGAGGGCGTTGGTTCGCCGCCCCTCCAGCATTTATCACAGTAAACAATTTTTCAGAGCAAAACACCATATTTTATTTCCGTTCAGATTCTTTCCTTTAATTCAGTTTCCTAGTTCACCTCCTGTATAGGGTTTCAATAGCTGGAAAAGTAAAACGGATCAAGGGGAAACAAAAAAAAAAATCTATAGCAACACTATTTTCTTCTACGCCCACTTTAAAAACCCACGAGCCGCCACTGACAATAGCCCATTAATCAATATTTAAAAATTATCAGAAAGCTGTAGCTTTAAAATTAGCGGTTTTATGACCGCTTGACAGATGTCGCCACTAATACCCACCCTCTTTAGAAATAATATTACTCCACAGAACGCTTGCGTGCTGAATTTAAATTTACATGGGGTTGAGCGGCGGTCCCAGACTGCCCCGCCCGTTTGTTTTCGAGGGGCGAAACAAGTAAACAGAAAATTCTTAATGAATACTACAAAACTATGGGAGATACCACTGATAGTGTTGACTTTTGTGATAAAATAGGAAACAACCTTTCCGAATTAGGAAAATGGTATAAACTCTGGTTCTCGTGCAGTGAATTAATCATCTATACAGTGGGTGGTTTCTTTTTTTTTTAGGAAAGTATGGCAGAACATTATTTTAGGACAATTTCTTTCACTGATATTATGTGCAAACAATACTTTAGCTCACTATATAAATTCTGGATCGAGTGATGTATTGCCGACAGGACAGTCATTTCCTCATTATATGTTCCTTTGTGCAATTTATACGAGCTGGTTGGCTTTTAGACGCGGAGATAGAGGATTAATTTCAATCATAAGGTCACGAGGATGGAGATATTTGCTTTTGTGCATTATTGATGTTGAAGCAAATACTTTAATGAGCACGGCACATCAATTTACAACTCTAACAAGTATACAGGTATGGATATTTCATATACACGGTATCCCAGATAAGAATGCACTCTACAGAAATCTCGGAAACCATAATAGATACAGAGGTCAATTCTTCTATTGGAACCTTTGGTGTGAAATACTAAACTTGAAGAGATTTGCCACTAAACACCAAATCACTTTTTTGAACTGCTAGACGCACGTTTCGCTAACCATGTTAGCATCATCAGGAGATGATTTAATCTCTTCAAGTTTAGATACAGAGGTGATTAAATTAGAAAAAAGTTGCACCTAACTAAACTCTGCAACGTCACGTTTTCAAATTTTAAAACTTGTGAATACTGAAGATATGTAGGAAAACCGAATTTTCGCGATTTGGATTTTATTCGTTTCCGATAGATATGTCAAAATAAAAAAATTTTATGTCCACATTTTCTCCCTACAAGGTGTAATTAGATTTAATCTCGACCATCATCAACTTTGTTTTTTTACAGTCGAAAAAAAATATTTTATGTTTAGTAAATTCCACTTTTTATTCTGAATCCAACGACACGACACGTTTCCGCCTAAGAGATGACAACAACAATAAGAACTTTCGACCAAGGGATGACATTCGTATTAGTTTACAATTCTTTCAGTAAGTTGTTTAGATGTGACATTTGACAATCTGTCAGTTTTAAATTTGTAAGGATTTGCTGTTACATTGAGAGTCATAAGAATTGTAGGCAGGCAGAGATGCAATATTTTTAAAAATATCCCGAACGGCATCAACCCCATTGATCCATTTTTCAAAGATTAGTTACAAATTTAAGGGAACATGGTGCGTTTAACAAACCAGTGATACATCGAAAAAAAATCACCCTGAACTGGTAATAACTGTTTTGCTTGCTGTAGAAGATGATGTTCTCTCTAATGTTCTCTGGACGGACGAAAGTTATTTTTGAAACAATGGTATCTTCAACAGAGAAACTCGTCATTATTGGTCAACACAAAATGAAAATTGTGTTCGAACATCGAGACATCAACACCGTATTGGGTGCGGTATTTTGGGAACCCGAATTATTGGACCCATAATTTATGAAGGAACACTAAATTCTAAAAGATACGTACGGTTTTTGAGAAACGATATCAAAGATATTCTGAACCATGTTCCTTTAGCGGTAACCAATAATATGTAGTTTCAATAAGATGGGGCTCCTCATAATTCCAGAGATAGTATGGAATATTTGAGAGACCACTTTCAAAATAATTTAATTGCGTCTCATGATCCCATAGAGTGGCCTTATTGGAATAGAGTTCGTAATGATGTAGTTTACTGGAAGACTTTTAAAAATAATGATGAGCTTAAAGCTGAGATTCGAGCTGCAATAAGATAAATAACTCCAGAAATGTTAAAAAATGTTATGGAAAGAAATGTTTACTGATGTTATTTATATTTGAAGAATGATATAGGCTTATGATAGGCTTATTTGCATTTATGGTGAGTTTCTTAGCCGGAAACGTATAATAAATATTAAGTATGACCTGTTGTTGGATTAGGAATAAAAAATAAAATGTACTAAAGATAAAATACATTTTTTGGACTATTTAAGAAAACAAAGTTGGTGATGGTCGAGAAAAGCTGAAACGTCGGATCAAAAATCTAATTACACCACCTTATAGAGAGAAGTAGCCATGAAAATGTCAAATTTATTTTGACATATCTGCAAGAAACGAATAAAATCCAAATCGCAAAAATTCGGTTTTTCCCTCATAGGCATATCTTCGGAAATATTAGGAATTTTTTAAAATTTTAAAATGTTTGCAGAGTTCAGTGAAGTGCAACTTTTTTTTCTAACTTAATCATTTCTGTATCTCTTATGGTTTTCGAGATCCATGATCCCAATACTATTAACTAATAGTAAGATTTGAATAATTGGATAGCCAAAAACATTAAAACATCAAGAAAAAGCTAAATTACATACTGTGACGTAAAGAATAAATGTGTGAATCAGTAGAATTAAATAAATTAGACCAATTCTTCTTTTAACAAAATTAGCTACTTTTAATGGATTGTACATTTCATCGGGCAATTATGTAAATTTCGTTTGCATTTTTCACGAAAATATATTTACCTTACCAAAATAATTTATTTTGGTAAGGTAAATTTATATATTTATTGTCGATTAAAATAGAAGGTAAAGTTAATGATTTGATTTAGAGAATGAGTATGGCATACTTCAACCCCATAATGCCCAATATCAGCCAGAATAGGCAAAGTGAAGATATAAATTGTGTTGGTTTGCTTTTTTGATAGCCATGGAGTCGCTCATAAGTACTTTGTACCTCAATGGCAAGCGGTACACCAGCATTTTTACCGAGAAGTTCTCGAAAGGCCTCGAAAAAGAGTTACTAGTATGAGACCGAATATCAAGAACACCTAAGTGCTGCATCACGACAACGCGCCTTGTCACAAAGCCATTTCAATTATTCCCCCCCTTACTCACCCAACTTTTTCCTTTTCCCAAGATTGAAAATTCATCCCAAAGGACACAATTCTGAAACATTGAACAACTCTGAAAAGGGCTGATTAGTTAGGAACATCTAAAGCATCTTTACTGCCAAAATACGTCAACAGGTTATTTTTCACCTCTTCTTCCGTTTTAAAATATTTTCCATTGGAAAATGTTATGCTTGTGCTATTGTACTTGTGTTCAGCGGCGATTCGTGGGGGAAAACAGGTGGGGCACGTATAACCAAATTTTGGAATGGGGATAGGGAAATGCATCACAACCAAAAATTTTACGTTTCTTAGTATCAAACACACACTTTGCTGTGTAGAAATACGAGTGTAACTGTCAGACATCAAATAGGTACCTAGATAATAAAATTTTGCTGAACTCACCATAGGACCATGACCATTAAATCTGTTTGTAGTTGAAGTCCATAAATTTACAACAGTTCGTAACTAAAACGTTCATGAACCTGTATGGTTAACCTGTAAACCTGTATGGTGGTTGTTTTGAACGATTACAATAGTGAAGATGAATTCAGTGCAATATATGAATAGAAATAATGTCACATTAACATTTCAGGGCCGAATAGACTTCCTAAGCGCTGACGCCAGTGATGGGCGGAGCTTATCGAACCTTTCCAAACAAAAAAAAATGAGAGAGAGAGAAAAATATAAGAGACTTTTTGTTAGTCATTTTCTTCTCTTTACAAGTTTAATAAGCAATTTCTCTCACAGTTTCGTAATACTCAAAGTATGGTTAAGGTATCACAGATTTCCTTGCATATCCTGACATTCGGATTAGGGTCCTCCTTGTCAGTAAATTTCCGTTTCTTTCTACGATTCTCTATAATCGTTGTAGATATTTCACCAGTTAAGTTACCAAATTTTTGATTAATTGATAAATTAACCAAAATTTAAAATTATCACCCGCCAAATAATTTATTAACCACTGAGCTTGATTAATAGAATTTTTATCCGACTCAGCGTTCATAATTTCTTCAAGGCATGTTTGCAATTCTTCTTTGTAAATGTAAACAGTATTCACACATTTAGACGTAAAGTTCCATCTGGTAGGAGCCACACGGGGTACACGCTTTTTCACGACGCTGTCCAGAACACTTGTCCTTTTGGATGATCGAGAAAAGAAAGCGGGAAATGCAGACAGATTTGCAAAAAACACCATTACACCATTTTCTATTGTACAACACCTCTCAATTATTAGATTTAATTGGTGAACATAACAGTGAATATACTGTGTATTCTTATAAATATTTTTAATTTTGGCTGGTACTCCTCCGACTGTACATCTCATCACGGCAGCACCATCATAACTTTGAGCTATGACTTTCTTAGGTTCTTTGTCTATTTCTAACTCGCTTAGCACCGTTAGAATTTCGTCTGCAATTCCATCTGCTGTATGATTTTTTGGTATTAAAAAGCCCCAGAATCTCTCGTAAATTTCGCCATTTTTAACATATCTGATTATAAAAACTATCTGTATTTGAGTAGATTGATTAATTCGTTGGCCTTTATGACAATATATTTTGCTGTGTGAATTTTCTTCGACAAACGACAAACATGCAACATTGAATCCAGTAATTCGTTCTGAATTTGTTTGGAGATGCCTAGAAATAATTTATTTTTAGAGTCTTTTAAATGGGCTTCTAAAATACTGTCTATTTCGGCTATCAAATTTACTAGCCCTCTGAAAACGCCAGGATTTTTTAAAGTGTAGGTTTCGTCGTGCCCACGTAAGGCAGGCTTAAATGCCCTACAGAATTTTATACCGTCAATTAACTTAGACAATATGTAACGATTGCTATCAATAGTTTTATTGTGCTTTTTAATATAGTCCCGATGTGCACTACTGAGTTGAGAACGAATGTCTGTCTTCCCCAACATACTAATTTCCAGCTCATTTTTCAAACGTCTTTGTGCAATAGAATGCGATTTTAGCTTTGCGTCCAAATGTTTCAAATCGTTAACACCGTGTTTAATCCAGCCAAGATCAAGATCGCCCGTACTCGCTGGTTTTCCGATTTGTGCCAAAATGCACGGAAAACAATAAAATTTATTTGTTGCCTCGCATCCACATAACCACGAATACTTCTCGTACACGGTTTTATTGAATGTGCGTTTGTATGTTCGTTTTTGAGTAATATTAACTTGCACGATTTGCAGAATCGGTGTCGGCCGTCCAAGATTTTTGATGACAATTTGGTCCTCAAATGTTAATGTGACGTTATTTCAATTCATATATTGCAGTGAATTCGTCTTCACTATTGTAATCGTTCAAAACATTCACTTTGCAACCATTCAAAAAGTCGAAAAGCGCGAAGGCGAAAAACACCAGTCTATTGAGAATGGGGCAGCGCCCAAGATATGACGTTATAAATGCGTTTAATCCCCGCGTTACTTGTAAAGCGATGCATTGCGGTCTTTATTTTTCGCACGCGATAGTAAAGAAAACAGTAGCAGCACAAACTTGTCTTCAGCAACCCACGACCTATTTCGTTACCGCGAATGACTGTATGGATGTTGACTATAGGAATCGCACGAAACGTGATCATATACAGAACAGAGAAAAAATTAATATAAAACCTGAAATTTTTTTTTCCACTCGATTTTTTAATTTTTTAGGCAGGGCACGTGCCCACGTGCCCTTATGGACCTACCGCCACTGCTTGTGTTAATCCCTTTTTTTCATTTCAAATGAAAAATGTAAATCAATATAGTGATTCAAAGACGAATAGTTTCTGATTAGAAAACGTATTAATTTTAAAATATCAGCAACTTTAACTACATAATTAATTCTTCGTCACTGTAAAAAATATAAAACAACATTTTGTAGTTACTAGGATGCGTTGCAATACCAGTAGCCTTAGCACTAAGTTGTTTAATCCTTGGGGTGCGATATCGCATGGTACACATAATGGCTGTATCAGTTTGTTTAATAGGGGTAGGATGTCTTGTATGGGCCAATATCGAGGATACCAAAATCGATGGTAATTATAAGTATATCACTAAAATAACTTAAACACAATAATATTTTTTGAAGGTAAAAATCAACTCGTTGGTGACATGTTGTGCCTGGGAGGAGCAGTACTATTTGCTATTGTTACAGTCCTACAAGAATTATCAGTTAAAAATACAGACATAATTGAATATTTAGGACTGTTAGGTCTATTTGGAAGTATTGTTAGCGGTATTCAAATGTAAATGTATTAAAAAGTAAAACAAACATATATTCAAAACATAAAATTTTAGGTTACTCCTAGAGAAACAAACGCTCATTTCATCCACTTGGAAAAATTCAAGTGCATTGCTATCATCATTTTCGGCGTGCCAATTTATATTTTGTACATTTTCTAGTATATTTTTACTAAACATGGGCACAACTGCTTTACACCTTTCTCTTTTATCGGGAAATTTTTATACGCTCATAATAGGAATATTATTATTTAATTATAAGGTAACGTAAAAATATCAAAAAATAATAATAACATAATTAAACAATCAAAATATTTCAGTTTCACGCATTGTACTTTCTTTCGTATACTCTTTCAATGACTGGTGTTTACATATATTCCATCAAGCAAACTTCAACCAGGCCAATGGGAAACATTTTAGTGACTCAAGTTAGAACCCAGCACCATTGTCATCAACATCAGCTTAATAACAGGTAAAATCCATATCTTATTAAATACGAGATGTGACTATTAAAAAAGAGACTGACGCTATAAAACATTTTATTTTGATTTGATATAAATTTACTTATATCATCTTCAATATACACCCCTCTCCTATCCTTAAAACGCTCCATGTGAATTTTCCATTGTGCAAAACAGTGCTGGAAGTCTTCTTCTGCCAGCTCCTTGACAACGCGTACCGCTTTCTCATTGACAGCTTCAACGGACTCAAATATTGTTCCTTTTAATGCAAATTTCACCCTAGGAAACAGATAGAAATCATACGGCGCAAGATCCGGCGAATAAGGCGGATGATGTAACACTAGGATGCTGTACTAGGCTAGAAATCTCTTGACAGAAAATGCGAAATGAGCCGGCGTATTGTCTTGGTGGAGAACCCATGACTTTTCCTTCCACAATTAAGATCGTTTTTTCCTTATTCTTTCACGGAGTTCAGCAAGAACGTGAAGGTAGTAATGTTGGTAACAATAATCGTCATTACTTTGAATTTCAATTTGGTCATTCGAGCTTTTTTGGCTTTCGGTGAATTTGGGCACTTCCAGCGCTTCGTTTCAGGATCATAAGTAAAAATGGCATTCAAAGTGTCTGTATAAACATTTTTGCAAGCTTTTTGCTGTTCAAACGTTAGAATTTTAGGTACAATTTTGGCCCACACTTTGACATTTGCCGTTTCCATATATTTCTATAGTTTCAGCAATCGCACTGTCGCATCGTCAGATCGAACCAACGTCTTCAAGCCCATCTTGAAAATACTTAAACCACTCAAAAACACGTGCGCGATAAACAATCATTGCCATACACTTCTTTCGATAAATTATCACTAGCGGTTTTTCCAAGTTTCAAGTTTTTCAGTTCGTTGCTCTATTGTTACACTTAACATTTTTGAGCGAAACAAAAAACAACTCTAATACGAACGAAGGTTATACGAATTTGTTTACAGAAGCGAGAGATACTGCATTTGCAAGAGAAGGCTTCACGCTAAACAGCTGTTGGTCGCTGGCGTTTGGCGCATACATACTTCTATAGCAGCGTCAGTCTCGTTACTTATTGGCCACACCTCGTGTATCCAGTTCTAAAGTCTATCGGAACTTGTTTTCCATTAAATCCCAAATTCCTTGTTAGTAGTCTACATCAAACTTAATCATATTCTATGATTAAATGCTAACATGTGATTAACTGAAAGAAGTTATAACTTTGTGGGAAAATTAATTACAATACTGTCGTACACAAGTTACACTAGTGGCAGAAATTGAACAAAATTTTGAATAAGTTAACTGGCAACTTTAACAAAAGCCTCTATTTAATAAACTCAATAAAGATATCGTAATAGCAAATCTAAATGACTATCTACGAAAAGTAAGAGTTGGAGGAAAATTTGACGATCCTTTAAAAAATATATTTCAGGATATGTAACTGTAAATGTTGCAGGATAGATTAAAAGCAAAATACTGGATCTCATGGAACAGCAAAGAGAAACCCTAAAACAAACAGATAGTACTTTGGATTGCTGAAAAGTCAAGAAAAATCCAGTCCAGTCCATCCTTATAAATATTTCGGGCAAAGTTATTTTTGATGAACGAATATTTAAAACTTCAAGCACATATATTATAAAGTTTTTTCAAGATAATGGACCACCTGTGTTATATAATTAAGAAAATCGCGAAGAACCCGAGGTGGTCCACTCCATAAAACATGCAAAAGCTAAAAATGCTATGGGTTCTGATGAGATTCCTGTAGAGCTATCAAAAATGTTTCATACAGACAACAGTGGAATAATCGTCGAGCTATTCAGTGTTCTATATATTACTGAGGAAATACCAATGAAACGGCTGTGGTTAGTTTGTTATTCCCCTTCCAAAGTACAGTACCGAGTATAGGTTAACATCTCTTTATGTGCCTTACTCTGAAAGTCTTTCTCAATATCATATATGAATGAATAAGAGAAACATACTAGGTCTCCAACAGTTTTTAAGTTGTCTCAATATAAGAGGACAAAAAAACGGGTCTAAATATCAAAGTGACCAGAACAAAATGCATTGCCTTCCGCTGACTAGCTCATTCAGATTTTCGTTTTTCATAACTGGACAGCAAGTGATGTTTTAAACATCTTAATTATTAACCTCGTTAAAGAATAATGAAATGTTACATTTGATCAATCATGCTGGAATCTGGACCCAGCCACAATCAACCAGCTGGCGGCACTTAAGATGTGGCTGTATAGACGGTTGCTCCGAGTTCTCTAGACAGACACAAACAAATAAAATTTCTTGTCGGTTTGGTCGCAAAATTTGAGCGTATATTTCCATACGTTTTCCCATCTTTTTGTCAAAGCATAGATTTCGTGCCAAAAGAACATTTTTTGAGACTAACCCTTCGTCAAGCCAAATTTTCACTTCGCAAGAATGTAAATGATACGGTCCTGGCGTGAAACCATTTGGTTGTGTTTTAAATTGCTCGGAAAATTAGACCCAAAATAGGGAGTTTTCGAACGCAAAGAAACGTGAAAAATCGAGTCACGTGAAATAGTGATCCATAGTTGAAAACATACAGTTGAAAAAATCTGCCGAGGAAATAAGTGAGTGAAAGATTTAACAAAAATCGTAAATACCAATCCGAGAGACGGGTGACTTTCGAGAAGTCGATTCAGGGAGCTCGCTTATCGCGGTACAACAGCTGATCTGAGAATCACTGTTCAATCAAAAGGAAAAGCAGGGCAATGAAATAGATCAACTTATGAATATGATCCAAAGTTTCAATACCGATATAGCAAAGGAAATAAGACAACTAAGAAATGAACAACGGAAATTTAGACCGGAGGTTAACAAAATCTTAGATGAAAATAAAAAGTTGAAAGAGGAAAACAAAGAATTAAAAGGGAAGTGCGGGAAATAAAAAATAAGATAGAGATTATAGATAAAGAAAACAGGCGAAATAACATAGTAATGCAAGGGTTGAATTTATTAACCTATGATGAGGATATATTGAAGCAGGGTATATACGAATTTATGAAATCTAATCTAAAACTGGATGTAAGAATTAAGAGCACCAAAAAACTGGGCAGTAAAGTATGTTTAGTAGAATTAGAAAATAGAGACGATAAACATATAATCATGAAAAACAATAATAAATTGGTTTAAAGAATGAAATGGTTTATATAAATAAAAAGATTAAAAGAAGATTAGAATGCAAGCAAACAGGAAAAAGGAAGCCCGCAAAAAGGTAAAAATAGGATACAGGAAATTAATAATTGATGAAGCAGAATGGATCTGGAACTATTCGGAAGGGCACTTAAAGAAGGCAAAACAGGACAAGCAAGCAACAAGCTCAAAAAACTAAAACTGGAATATGCAAAAATGGAGAATGAGATGATTGTGAACCCAGCACCGAGTAAAGGCTTGGAGAGAGGAAAAAGTAGGGTAATAAGCAAAGCCATAACAAAAATGATCCTGAATTTTGAATCTAAAGTAAAAAAAATATCTGCATTGAAGCTGATTCCATGAAAGGAAAAAGAAGAGAATCACAATATACCAGGTCTGTAAATAGGAAACTGGAATTTCCCCAGAGATGGCCCTAGCTGTCAATGCAGTTATCGTCAAGCCGTGTCATTGACGCCATTTCCTTGTTGACAGTTGACAAAGATTTTCAACTCACAACAATACAAGTTTCTTACCACAGCATAGATTTGTAATAGTCTTGAACATGTCGAATTTTGTGCCTGGAAACTACGATTTGCGGACAGCATTGATTTTCTGTTACTTTTTGAAGAAAATTGCTGCATAATCACTTCGAATGCTTATCAAAGCTTACAGTGAGCATGCTCTTGGTAAAATCACAGTGCTTTGAGTGGTTTAAAAAAATCAAAAGTGACGATTTTGACGTGAAAAACGAAGAACGTGAAAGACCATCGAACAAGTTTGAAGACAGCGAATTGTAAGTATTGTTGGATGAGGGTGACGCTCAAACGCAACAACAATTCGCGGATCGATTAAATGTGATAAGAGAAGCAGTCTCTATACGTTTGAAAGCCACGGGAAAGATCTAGAAGATGGAAAAATGAGTTCCACATAAACTGAATGAAAGACAACTGGAAAATCGAAAAATCACTAGTGAAATACTGCTCGCCAGGTACAAAAGAAAGTAATTTATCCATCGAATTGTGACTGGCCATGAAAAGCGGATATATTTTAGAGAATATTATTTATTATTTTATTAGAATAATATTTTGAGAATCTTAAGAGTAAAGGACCGTGTGTAACTCCAGGCGAAGCATCGACATCGACTGCAAGGCCATATCGTCATATTGACGGAAGACAATGCATTGTGTTTGGTGGGATCAGAAGGCTATGAGCTGCTAAAACCTGGCGAAACCATTAGTCCTGAATGCTACCGACAACAAATGATCGATTTGAATCGAGCTTTGTGTGAAAAACGATCAGAATATCAATAAAGGCAACACAAAGTAATGTTGCTTCATGATAATGCATCATCACACACAGCAAAACTGGTCAAGGAAACGATTAAGGCGTTAGTTGGGAAATACTTTCGCATGCGGCTTAATCACCAGACTTGGCTCCGTCCGATTACTACTTATTGGCATCGATGGGACACGCACTTGCTGAGCAACGCTTCAGTTCTTACGAAAATGGCTCGATGACTGATTTGCTTCAAAAGAGCAACAGTTTTTTGGCGTGGCACCCACAAATTGTCAGATAGGTGGGAAAAATGTATATCTAGCGATAGGCAATACTTCGAATAAAATATTTTTTATCATTTTCATACAATAAACGTGTATTTTCTATACAAAATTCCGTTTTCATATTTACATACCTGGCAGATTTGTATGGAAAATATTATTGATAAAATCCAAATAACGAAACTTAAATAATCAAATGTGTTCAAGAGGTTAAAGCATTTTTTGTTGCTCAGTAAGCATATAAACTAATCAAAATCTTAAAGAGGAAAGCCAGTAAACTTAAAACACTGCGAACAAAGGCTCTGTACAAGTTCTTTCTAAGATGATGATTTTTCTCATATTGATTACCAGGTTTAGCGGTTAATAATTCTTAATTTTTTCTTAAATAAAAAATACTTTTAACTTGGGAGAAAGGTAAAAATGGTTTATTCAAAGCATGCGCTATAGTTGAGTCCATATTTATCCCTTTGTTTGTGGATCCCAGAAAAGCCGTACATATTTTGAGGTGGTACAGTCACCAAACCATTTTGCGACATCTTCGTAATTGTTGAAGGGTTTCATGGAACGTGCGTAAGACATCGATGAAAACAAGTGGTAGTCGGAAGGGGCCAAGTCTGATGAGTACGATGGGTGGGGTAAGAATTCCCGGCCAAGTGCAGAAATGGAGTCTCTGACCCCTTTCGCTGTGTGTAATATAACTGACACTTTAAAGATATCAGAAGACAGTGTATTCACCATTTTGCATGAACATTTGCCCGTGAGAAAGCTCTGTTCGAAGTGGATACCGCGTTTGCTCAGAGTCGATCAAAAACAGCAACGCGTCAACGATTCAGCGCGCTTTTTGGAGCTGTTTCAGCTCAATAAAAAGGATTTTTTTTATGTGGTATGTGTCGGCGGGTAAGGTTTTGACATCCGCACTTTGGGATGCGCAAGGTATTTTATTCATTGATTACCTTGACAAAGGAAGAAGCATAAATAGTGAATATTATATGGCATTATTGGTGCGTTTGAAGGAAGACGGTGCAAGATAATGCACCGTATTACAAGTCGCTCGCAACAATGGCAAAATTGCATGAATTGCTTTGATTTGCTTACCCATCCACCGTATTCTCCTGACATAGCTCCAAGCGACCTGTTTGAAGATCTAAAAACAAAGCTCCAGGAAAAGAGTTTTGGTTCCAGTGAAGAAGTGATTGCTGAAACTGAAGCCTATTTTGAGGCCAAAGAAATCGTTCTACAAAAAAGGCATCGAAATGTTAGAGAAGCGTTGGAATCAATGTGTCACTCTTAAAGGAGACTATGTAGATGAATAAAGTAAAATTTTGCCTAAAAGTTGTTAAACTTGAAAAGATTTACCACTAACTTTTGAACCTCTCGACGCACGTTTCGCTAACCATGTTGCATCATCAGGAGATGATTTAATCTCCTGAAGAGATTAAATCATCTCCTGATGATGCTAACATGGTTAGCGAAACGTGCGTCGAGAAGTTCAAAAAAGTGATTTGGTGTTTAGTGGTAAATCTCTTCAAGTTTAGTGTTTCACACCAAAGGTTCCAACAGAAGAATTAAAAGTTGTTGTTTTATTAGTCATCCGACGAACTTATTGAGTAATGTGTCAATAAGTAATCAAGTTTGCCAATAGATAAACAAAATAATTTTTGAAATAACCAGAAATTTGTTCTAATTGCCATAAATCCGCATGTGAAAAATAACTCTGAATAACAACAATAAAAATATATCATCAACGTTCACCTTAAGGTTCAAAATACCAACATTTCCATAATTTTTACGTAACATTGAATTCATTAAAGTATAAATAATAACTTTCAACATGCAATATTTTTTTGCCGACCGTAAAACCAACAAAAGACAAAATAGCATGGCATTATTTATGTGATTCGCGTGTTTTACTCCGTAATATTAATATAAGTATAAAAGTTTCTTTTTATATTTTTAGAACCACTGAATGTCAATTACAAGAACACATTATAGTCGATAGCCCAGAAAGAATGAACGAAATAATGTCAGCCTTCGGAACACTAAACAGCAACGATACATTTCCTTTAAGTCACAGCACCAATACCACATTTACATCTTTCTACGGAAGCCACGATGTTTTAAACAACCAAACTACGTCAGCATAAAGATACAGTATAGTTATATATTTCGTATCAATATTTAAAACAGTATTCCAAGGCACTTCCAATTCCGTTATTTAGATTTTTCTAATAGGGTTTGTGAAACAAATAAATCTAAGCCTGAATCGACTGTTAATCTGAGAAATCCAGAAGATGAATTAAGGGACCCATAAACATAGACACTAGTTTATTGGATAAGAGCGACTTTAATTCTTAAAACTAATAAAATACCTTATTGTCAGTCTATCGAGTCATTCTTGATTTAACTCTATGCTAATACTGATACTAAACGTTTCCACATGTTTCATCTGCATAAATTTAATTTCAAAGTTGTCAAAATTAAAATCAGCCGATGAGAGATTCGAAGAATGTGTTGGATGAAATGATTTAATGTCCAATTCGGAAAATTTGTGTAGAATGAATTGTGAAGATTGTTAAATCTTATTTTGGAGTTGGACTTCAACATATTTATACGAATTTACATAGTTGTAATGGTTGAGACTACCAAACAGGATCTTTTATCACATCTTTATTATATGAAGACACAAATGAACACAATATATGAACTCAAAGAGATTTACCACTAAACATCGAATCACTTTTTTCATCGACGGACGTTTCCCTAACTATGTTAGCATCATCAGGAGATGATTTAATGTAATTTTAAAACCAAACTATGTTCTTTTTAAATGAGAACCCTAATTGTTAACCTGCTACCTACGAAGCGTACTATCTACCTAATGAAGAGTGTAAAAAAAGGATATAAGAAAAAAAAAGGGAAAAAAGAGAACAAAATAAAAATGAACCGTGAATTTTGGTTATCCTTACATTAATAATTGAAAAAGTTGACTGAATGAAATAGGTCGGAATAGGGAATGGACAATGTGTTCTTTAAATCTCGTTAATATGGATCTGTTTGTTTAGCCAATATACCTTCGATCATAATCTTGATAGGTAGAGGTAATGTTATAAATCCCGCATGAACTCGAAAACAACGATAGTTTACCATTTCTGGATATTTTAGTAAGTAGAAACAATACAAATAGGTTAGATTTTGATATTTTTAGAAAAAACACCAACACTTCGAAATCCTAACGATTCGAATCATGGCTTCCAAAATAAGAAGGCTAGTTTAAATTTTATGGTAAACAGATTAATCAATTTTCCTTTAAATAAAGATAATTATAAGACAGAATTAAAATTAATTAGGGACGTATCCGAAGTGAACGGTTATAATAAGAATATTGGAGATAAATGAATTCGAAAACAAAATTTTAGAAAATTTTTGAAAGAATCTTCGACTTTTCAAAAGGATCAGAACAAAAATAAATTCATGGTAATACCTTTTGAAAAAGTTTGAAAAAAGTGGACATTAAAGATGTGTACAAACCATATAATAAATTTAGAGAAGTCCTGGGTAATCCAAAGGATAAAATAGATCAACATGAAAAGTCGGGGATTTACGAAATTAGCTGTCAAGATTGTAATCGAAGGTATATTGGGCAAACAAAAAGATCCAGATTAACGAGATATAAAGAACACATTGCCCACATTAGATGGTCAGTCAAATTTTTCAATGATTAATGTAAGGATCAGTAAACTTCACGGTTCATTCTTTTCTTCTCTTTTTTCCCCTTTTTTTCTTGTATCCGTTTTTTACACGCTTCATTAGGTGGATAGTATGCTTTGTAGGTAGTAGGTTAACAATTAGAATTCTCATATAAATAGAACATAGTTTAGCTTTAAAATTAAATAATCTCCTGATGATGCTAACATGGTTAACGAAACGTACGTCAAGAATTGTGATTCGGTGTTTAGTGGTAAATCTCTTTGAGTTTAGTGTTTCACACGGAAGGTTCCAATAGAAAAATTGAACAATAATGAACCTATCAAAATGCAACGAAAAAAGGCATTTGTTCTGTAGTAGGCAAAATATTAAACCTGATGATGTAAATACCGGCAAGAAAACTTATTTAATAACATAACCGTCATTAATTGCAAATGTGTCTGAAAAATTCCCAAACTTCTATTTTAACACATCTCCCTATATCAATAAATATCGGTTTCTTATCAAATTTCTTCATAAGTGTTTCAATCATATGCATTTTTCACTTCTGGGACAAAAAGATAGCTCACCCTAGTTTTTTCTAAATATTTAAATGTTCATCTTACTTTTGGTTTTCGTATAAACAACTCGCTTTAGCAAAGTTTAAAAGTATTTTGTCTGTTTGAAGATCATGAAAAAAAATTTAAGAAAATAAAAATATTTGTTTTTTGTGGGAGAAAAAGATAATACACGTAACTAGAGAAACCCTCACCTTAGTATCCGATGTACGCTCCCCATTTCTCTAATGTTAGAACCAGGCGATTTGGAAAGGAATCATGCAGTCGATGGATTGCCCCACTGTATGCCACTGTGGATGGATGACCCCAGACATTTTCAATTGTATTAAAGTTTTGGGACCTTGCAGACCAATCTAAAACACCACTGTTTTGCTTCGAAAAAAAATGTTTTAGAACTTGTACTGTATGAACTGGCGCATTGTCCTGTTGGAAAACAAAATTTTCTTTGGTATTCTACAAGGTGTCCAATATTGTTGTTTATTTTTGTAAGTATAATTAATAGAAGTCAATTTAAGGTATAATAATTTTATTATTATAACATTATAGTAGTGTTTGGAAATATATTTAACAAAAATAATACTGCCGTACTTCGTTTCCGTACGGATGGGGGCGGATTTCCTCTAACCGACTCACGCACCGTTCAATGTTGTTTGCATCTCTGGGCTTGCTTAACCTTGGGCGACCCCCGGCTTGGTAATTTTGGGTTAATACTTTAGTTTCAAATTTGTATAATAATAAGTAATAAGCGAATTGTTGTTTTGATAATACGCGCGAACACAGAAAGCACGTTGTTGTCATGTGAAACGTTCCACGGACCCTAATTTTCCCCAAACCAAGCTTCGATGTAAAGTTAACACGACCAGCACGTTCTCCGCCATCTAGGAGCAAACACGTAATTAAATTTCAACGACATTTCTGGACACCTGTTAGTAGTACGATGTACATTTTCAATTGACTTCAGATTTTCATTTTCATTGTCAATTAATTTCAGTGCTTTTATCGTAACCGATGTCTCCCCATCAAGTCATGAAAATAATAAGTCTAACCATCAGGTCCAATTAATTAAATTTTTTCATAAGTGAATAGCAGTTTCCTTCATTCTTATTTCCACTCAATGTAACCACGGACAAACTTATTCCATCTTTCCTTATGCGCAGTAGTAAGGGGTGGTCTCCTATTAATTTTATCTTTGTTGGCGGAAGCAGCCAGCTCTTTGAAAAAACCAGAGCGGTTTTTATCTTTTTGTTAAAACATGCGGCCTTCCAGGATTTTTTTTGTAGCGCGCAGGACTTGCAAGTTTGCGTTGACTTTGATAAGCTAAATTGTTAATGCAAAAAAGAAAATCAAGAATAAGTTGAAAATTAAAATAACGCGAAAGAACTTATATGAATTTTGTCCCGGGCTTTGCTTTTCCATAGTATAATGATATAACTATGTTTTAAAAACTACTTTTGTACGTTATCTACTAAAATTAACTTTATATTTGATATTGATTTTATAAGATTGTTGGTGTACGAGAACAATAATGCTGTAAACTTTGCTCAGTTTTAATATTAGGATTTAGATACGTATTGTATTTACTTATATTGAAAATTAAAAGGCCAATGTCAGTACATGATAGGACAGAGCAGATTTTTAATTTCTGTAGATATTATCCTCAATATTATTAATAATACTCTAGTAAAAACCAAAATAATCATTTATAATGCTACCGCGGTTTTTTTGTATCCAAAACACCATATTCATATCTGCAGACACCAATAAAAACATCTGGCTTATGAAATTAACGCATACTGGGACTAGAATCAACATTAATAAAGAAAAAGGTAGGCAGTCATGGCGACAGCCGACAGAAGTGAAAACTTGAAACTTTGGAATAACTGTTTTTTTTTTATTAATGATGGTATGAATATTGGAAATATTCGAAAATAAATAATAAAAGTATTAGCATATTAAGTACTCACTCTTGTAGTGCACAGTGATTCTACAATTAAACAATTAAAATAATGATTATCTAAAACACAATTTAATTTAAAACACAATTAAAACCAGACTGGCGTCGCCAATCTGGCTCAACACGTCACTAGCATGTCGGTGACGCGAACCCATAAGTTACCACTGCCGAAAATCGTTCAACGCGACTGAAGGAGTTTTCACTTCAAAAATGCTAATTGAAATGAGTTGAAATTGTCTCTTTTTTCAAAATTTCAACATCAATCAAATATGTTATTTATTAAACATAACCTTCAAATATGGTTTTGCTTGAGATATAAATCAAATTTTTACCCTGAGAAGACCAGAAAGTCAACTAAACGACCGGTATACCAGAGTGTAAGAAAAGTATTTTAATTTTTGAAGTACTTAGTTATTCACTGTTTAATTTTTCCTGGAGGTTATTTCTCGACGTAAAGGGTCTTTCAAACTGAGCGGTTTTTAATTCTTGAATAAAACAGAATTTACACTGATTTCAAAAAACTTTTTATTGATGTGTATGTATGACATTACCACTACGAAAGACAATATCTGTCAAATGCAGTAATCTGCTCTTGCAGCTCCACAGACATCCAGCCTTGTGTCAAAATTGTTACAACAACGACAAATGCACGACGTTTTAAATGATCCAGTGGCTTTAGTTCCTGTGTTATTTGGACCTTTTATGCTTTCAGAGCTAAATATTTTCGTAAAATACGCCATGTTATGGATTAATTGAGTCCAAATTGTTGCGAACGTCGACTAATGGAAATTTCTGGATCTTCAACAACACTTTCACGTACCAGATCAATATGCTCTTGTGAACGACCACTACGACTATATATTGCTCTACTTTTATCTTCCACCGAGATTCTTGAAATTTGTGAACAATTTAATTGATAGTGCTTTCAGACGGACGATAGTGCAAACTATAAATGTCACGTAATTTTCTAAAAACATTTTTCACTAAACGATCATTTTTAACGCGTTGTATAGTGTACGACTTAATTTTTATAAATGTCATACATTACACTTCTGAAATGAGACTAGATCTAGGCAAATTCACAACGCCATATGTGTTTTATTCAAAAATGTAAAAAACCTGTTTATTTGAAAGGTGTCGTTGTCGTTGTTTTCGATTATCTCAACTAATTTTTGAGTCAGTAACTCTATTGCTCTTTGGTACCACGATGAGTCTTTGAGGGAGATGATGCTCTGATGGCGCAGCCAGTTTTTTCCTCACAAAAAATGAGCCATGGGCCGGAACAAGTGGTAATCCGACGGAGCGAGATTGGGATTGTATAATATAATTGGGGTTGTTGTATGGTGAGGGTGAAGTTCAATTCGTAAATTTTTGAGGTGATCAGATGTGAAAGGTGTGGTCTTGCTGCAGGAAGGCTTTTTTACAGTTGAAAATAAGCTAAATATTTTTCGGCGAGAACAGCGTATACTTTCGCAGGTTAATCTGAGTAGCGTTCTGAATTTTTCAGCAACATTTTTTTATTACGACCTGATCTGCCCCTATCTTCAAGACCCATGTCACTTCCGAAACTGTTTGAACCAGTGCGGATTGATACAGCGCCTGCCCTTCCCCTTTAGTTCGCAACTCTCGTGAACGGTTACAGTTGCTTTGAAGCCTTTTCAAAAATAATGTAATTGGCCTAATTTCGCGACTTAAACTCTACGAAATAACTTAACGGTCACACGTGGTCCAGCGAATCCCACAGACCTTATTTGTGTTCTATTTTATGTATTGACTTAAATCTTACGCCAAACTTTAATTTAACATTCCCTCTAAATAATATAATCCAATAGTTACTTTTTTATGATTTTAATATTATAGTCAAAAATCGTTAAGAAAAAACTCACGAAATTTAACTTTTTTTTACAAAAAAATTCGTATTCGTAAATTTCTGCAATATCGAAAAAATCCAACGGCGTTTTACTTGAGAAAAAATAAATTTTGAAGAAAAAAATAGGGATTTAATGAACTCTGAAAAAAGTATATTTATTTTGAAGTCTGAATTTACAAATTTCGGTCGGTCTCGTAAAATGGAAATGGCACATTTATACATGCAAAATAATGGAAAAAAGAGGTATTTTTATATATTTTAACGATTAAAATATAAAAATAGAAATATTTTTAGAAAAAATTAGTTAAATCAATTGCGACCGCCACAATCGACGGCAGGGTACTAAATTTTTGTTTTTCTATCCATTGATAGTTGGTAAAGTTCACACCTTTTTTTGCTTGGCAACTCAACTCTTCCTTCGTTAGCTGTTTCTGTTTTACCTAGAATTGTAGCAATACCGACACGCAAACTCTTGCGAACCGCTTCATCATTGTACCGACGTTCTAAGAAAGGTTTCACGAGATACAAATTAATTTTATCCAAGCATTTTTTTGCTAAACTCAAAGAGATTTACCGCTAAACACCGAATCACCTTTTTTTAAGTTCTCGACGCACATTTCGTTAACCATGTTACCATCATTAGAGGATTTAATCTCCTAATAATAGTTAGTTTATATGGACATGGCTTTATTCGTTCCTTTATGCGGTCTTCAGGCGTTCAGCTTGAGCCCAACTGATGACGGATATATATATATATATATATATATATATATATATATATATATATATATATATATATATATATATATATATATATATATATATATATATATATATATATATATATACACACACCCTCATTTTGCTTGACATTGGCTTTTTAAGTACAATTTTCGTTACTGAATGAAACTAATTTATAACTACATGTAAACCTAATAACTAAATTAAATAATCTAATATTATATGGACGTATACACATATACACAACGAACTTGTTTTCTACTTTTTGTATTTTCAATAAACGCAATAAAACTTCATGATACAATTTATTGATTATATTTTATAAATACTTCTCAATAAAAGCATATTCTTGATACTGTTGTTTCTCTGTTCCCTTTAACCACTGATTTTAGTCAAATTAAGATTTTAGTCAAATTAAACATCCTTTATCATCGGCAAACAAAGAAAACAATAATTCGTTTTCTAATAGAAGTATTGTAACTTTGAAACATAATAGCGACAAAACTGGTTGAAATGTATATAGAAATTGGAAGTTGAAAGGCAACCTCCACTTTGGGGAAAAAGTAATCGTTTCCGACGAAGCGCACTTCTGGCTTAATGTGTTTGTTAACAGGAAACTGAAGGAGTGATAGGACCTTTTTTTTAAGATAATGATGGCAATCGTGTTACTGTTAATGATGAACGCTATGGGAACATGCTAACGAAATATCTTTATCGTGAATTGATAAATGTGGCTAAAAGCAATATTTTCTTTCTACAAAACTTCGCACATCTGGACAGATAATCAATTTATTGCAAAAGTTTCCTGAACGCATTATTTCACCAAATGGTAGTGTAAACTGCAACCAAGATCATGTGATCTCACGACCTTGGAATTTTTTTATGGGGGTCTTATTCAATCTATAGTTTACAAAAATAAATCCCGAACAGTTCTTGAGCTTAAACTAAACATTCAAGCCACCGTTGAAATTAGAGATGTGTAGTTGGCTAGTTCGTCATTACTTAAAAACCTCGTTCCCAAGCTTCACCGCGAAGGAAGCGGACATTCGAAAAGCAGCACGCAGCACGATAGGCGAATGCGGGATCCGATGAATGACGGCTTTCGTTCTCGTTCTCCTCGATCTCCCTATCTCGGTCTGGTACATACCCGATGAAAAACTATTGAGGTTTAAAGACTGCCGTCGATGCTCGTCGTAAGATTTGAAAAGCGTCAAGCGGCAACTATATAAAGGGTAAAACGTAAATACAGAATTTTTGTTTTTAAAGGGTTGGATATTGAAAATTTATTATTTATTTAAGTAAGGATATTTTATCACTTTGTTACTCGTTGATTGAAGATCGGTCAAAATTTACTTGTGTTTGTTATTTTTTAAAAAGAAAACTAAAAAATGTCTAGAAAACGCAGTGACATGACGTGAAAGAATGCGGGTTATTGGCCGTATGGTGCCTCATGCTATGTACGGGGCGTTCTTTCCTTTTGGTCCTTAATGCTTATTGTTTACAGTATGGATCCATTTTGTAATAGTTTTATCAGAAAATAATAAAGCAAACTGTAGCATCAAATTTCTGTAGTCAAAACAAAATCAAAGGAATTTTTTATCATAAAAATAATAAAGTTGGTTAACGGTGAGCTTTTGTACCACATTTACTGTGATTTTCTTTAACTATACGATTTTATATTTGTAGATATCTCAGAATTTGTTATAATTTCGCCCCCATCCAAATCAAGGAGTCTGTCTGTATCCATACATCAGTATTCTTGTGAGCCGTTACAGTCGTGGCCTTCTACATCAAAAGCTTTGTTTATATATTCAAACTAGAAAGAAACTTGAATTTGATGCAGAAATTAATGCCATTTTTAGCAAAAAAAAGTTTAAACCTAGGAATTTAATTCGGCTCATCAGGCATTATAACAACTAAATCATCTAATGAAGAAAGTTTGGGAGTTGCAAGTGAAATTGAAAAGGTTGACCCAGACTTAGACGTCCAAGATGCAAATATATTTATTGAAAAAAACACCAACAACCAACCCCTACAAATACATCGAGCAAAATAAGAAAACTGATACAGACTACAAACTGTTAAAAGCATGTTACTATTTAACAAATGCGTTTAGATAGGAAGCACTATCAAGGAGAAAAACTGAAGCTGGAAAAATATAAAATAGAGCAAATTTTGCAGATTTAGAGGGAGAGAGAGAGCAGTTAGATTGTAAAAGAAGAAATGAATTATCAGAAAGCAACCAGTTACAAGAAGAAATTAGTAAAAATACAAATTCTAATATAATTCACTTATGTAAATTTCATGTTTTTATTAGTTTCCGTTTTGTATAATATTTAGTTTTGTATTATATATGTATCTAGAAAGGAATTATTAATTTATATGGACTTTTGTTTATTTTGGGTTTAAGAATTATCAAAAATTACAAATCAAATGTTTTTTCTTTTATCTGAAAATATTTAATAATGTTATATTACTGAATATAAAATATTTGCTGGCATGCCTATGGTACACAATAAGACACACAGGCAACATGAAAATTATATTTAAATTAAGACGAAATAATATAAAAGAAAAAAATTTACTATGTAAAAAGAAAGTCAAACCATTCAAAAGAAGTTCGTGTTTAGAAGTCTTCAAAAGGAGCTTTTAATTATAACTTCTGTGCTGTTTTTAAAAACCAATCCTCGTTGAGCTTCAATTATCCGAAATATAACAATATTAATGCTATCTTAAAACTTCTCAGGCTACAAAATTTGTGTGATCAACAGCATCCCTATTGAATTTCATCAAAAAGAAATTTATCTCTTATAGATAAATTGTGCAGTACACTGCAGACCCGAATGAAATGCACTATATTAATATTTCTATATTAATGTAGTACAGCTGGTGCCATTTCTGTTTCGTAAGCCAAAACAGTGTTCAATAACATAATGGGTTGTGGATAACTTTGAATTGAAATTTGTTTATATGGCTGTAAGGTGCCCTCTATCTTTAAATGGGGTTAATAAGCTCCTCATGCAAGGATAACCACTATCCCCGAGTAAATAAAAATCGTGACACCTATCCACCAATTCTACACATAGAGATGAATTTCTAAAAACCCTGCTGTCATGAACAGAGCCAGGATATCCAATAAAAATAATAATAGCAATAATTATGGTCATATACAGCTTGCATCTGAAAATAATTTAAAAAAAAACAAACTTAAAACATTAAGTATGAGAGATATCAAAAAAGGAATATGAATATTGTTTGAAATAGATTTAATAAAAGTTATAAATCTTCCTCACTGAACTCACCTGGATGGAGTAAACATATTTTCTATTTAAATATAAGTCTGGATCGATAGTAGGCTTGTCAATTTTTATATGCGAGCCGTCAATAGCCCCAATCATACCTAGAAAACCCTTTTCCTTGAAATGCCTGCAGAAATGTTTTAAAACACAAAAACTGAATAGTCTCAAAGTTTGTAGTTTGTCGATGTTAACTCAGTAAAACAATAAAAATATAAAACACTTTAAGACATTAGCTCCTACATAATAAAACAATCCAAAGTCAAAACAAATAAATGAACATTTCCAACTATTGCGCATGTCACAAACTAAATTGGAGTTTTGCAAACTGAATTTTGTTGTCGCTTGAACATCTGACTGACAGTCGGAATCCAGGATTTAATTGGCTAGAACGCGTACATTTGTCCGCGCAAACTCTGGACGATTCCAAACCGTTTGAAATCGTTGCTAGAATAAAGCTATTGCATCAGTTACTTATATACGTATAGCAGGAAATAATTAGGTAACAATATTCGTAAATATTGAATAATTGATATATTTAAAATTTTAAATGAGATATAATAAACAATTGGTGCAAATTATTAATTCGTTTAATACACATTAACTAATGATGAATAAGTCATGAGTACAAGAAAAATGTACTAATATTATCAGTTAGATTTACATAAGTTGAAGGAAAAAAAAACAGTAAAATTAAAAATTACTTCTGGAACATAATTTGACTTACTCACTGCCAGAGGCAGATCTCGATCTCGATTTGGACCTTGACTTTGATCTTGATTTAGACCTTGACTTAGATCTTGATTTAGACCGTGACTTGGATCTTGATTTAGACCTTGACTTGGATCTAGACTTAGATCTTGATTTCGATTTTGATCTAGATCGGGATCTTGATTTTGATTTTGACCTCGAACGAGATCTAGATGGTGATTTTGACCTTGAACCAGATTTAGATCTTGACCTGCAATATGTAAATATTACGAAATGACTAAGCGTTTAGCGTATATAAAATACGATTGAAAATATTATTATACCTTGATTTTGACTTCGATTTAGAATGTGATCTTGATCTTGAT
This sequence comes from Cosmopolites sordidus, assembly GCA_031761425.1. Lineage (NCBI taxonomy): Eukaryota > Metazoa > Arthropoda > Insecta > Coleoptera > Curculionidae > Cosmopolites > Cosmopolites sordidus. Next base: position 391,950 of record JARFXV010001304.1, on the reverse strand, counting down.
TTAGATCGGGAGCGCGATCTTGACTTAGATTTAGAATGTGATCTTGATCTTGATTTGGATCGGGAACGCGATCTTGACTTTGATTTAGAGTGTGATCTAGATCGGGATTTAGATCGGGAGCGCGATCTGGACTTCGATTTCGAATGTGATCGTGATCTAGATGGTGATTTAGACCTTGATCCAGATTTGGACCTTGACCTACAATATTTGTGGTATCAACATTTAACCAAATAATGAGACTGGTTAAGACACAAAAATTTTACCTTGATTTGCCACTTCTGCTACTAGACCTTGAAGGTGAGCGGGACCGTGATTTGGATTTAGATCGCGATCTAGATCGTGATTTGGATCTTGATCCAGACTTAGACCTTGATCTTGACTTAGACCTTGATCTCGACTTAGACCTTGATCTTGACTTAGACCTTGACTTAGATCTTGATCTTGACCTAGAAAAATCGTTATAGTCATTTTACATCAGAAATGTTATTTTATTTACATCAATTTAAAATTCTAATAATCAATTCCGGTTAGAAAGGAAATACAAAACCATTGTTTTTTAACTAGGAAAACGGATGCAAAATCGATGTTAGATGGTGTTCTTAAAGCTTTCTTTCATGTTCGATAAAAAACAAAACCGAGACGTGTTAGGTTGTTTTCTGAAGAAAAAAAAAATATATCGTTTGCCCAAAAATGATTTCTTACTTGCCCATTACGTGCTCTCTGACTTTACTTGAAGATGTCTCCATTGCTACAAAGACAAAATTTTCAGCAAGAGTCCACGCAACAAACGAAACTTTAGGAAAAGTATAAAATAGAAGGAAATACAGTAAATGCAAAAATAAAAAAGATAAAAGAGGAAGACTGGGAAAAGCTCACAAAAGAGATGGAAAATGGAAAAGAGATGGAGAGAGACATGTACGAAAGCCAGAGAAAATTACGGAGAATGTCGAGAATGAATAATTTGGAAACCAATGACACTACACAACAAAATGGCCAGAATGCAGAGGAGTGGAAGACATATTTCGGAAACCCAGATAAAGAAAACGAGGAAAATGAACAGCTGAAGAAGACATCGATATAGAAATACATAAGATGATAAAAACCAGTTTAAAACATTTTAAAAATCGGAAAAGTCAGAACCCGATGAGATAACAAATGAAATGCTGAAATACGCAGGAGAATGCTTACAAAAAGAAGTGTTAACTCTCTTCGGAAACATCAGAGCAGAATAACCGTCACAATATTAAAAAAAAAGACCAAAAAACAATCCTAGACAACTGTCGCAGAATAACGCAGCTCGATAGCGCGCTCAAAGCATTCACCAAATCAATTTTAGAGGAAATCTGTAAAACTACGCAAATCCGCGAAAAACAACGTTTTCGAACAGATCCACCAACAACAAACCTACGTTTGTGTTTTGCCGACATGGTCAATGCCTTCGACACAGTCCGCTTAGCGAAAATACAAAATACATATTCTACACAGGATTCCGAACCTATAATCTGGGATCAAGAAGTGAACTACCACCAAGCAGTCCACCATAACCAACTTATTTTAACGAGCATACAAAAATTCCTACCTTGACTTGCCACTTCTACTACTAGATCTTGATTTTGAACGTGATTTGCTTCTTGACCTGGAGCTACGATCTGAACCAGATGATATTCTGCGTTTCTTATTTTTTTTGCCAGAATCACTTTCATCACTGCTAGCAATTTTAAGACGTTTTTCTACAGTAAAATGAGAAAATATTTATTACATGAAAAATAATATATTGTTGTCTGGGATGTTCTTAGGGATTTTCCATTAGTTTCTCTTTTAACGCTTGTAAATAAAAATCTGTGTTGGATTAGTAATGTTCATTTACATATTATTAATTTTTGTGGTATTTACAATGTTTAGAAGCGCTTTGATTTGTTTTCAGTTGATTAAGTCGATTCAAATTGAAAATGCAGGCCTATAATTTGCATTTACATCACATTATGATGTGTTCTGCTGAGAGCCCATGGTGCAAAGGAGATTTGGTCAGTTGAGGGGAGGATATCTTGACCAGCATCGTTCTGGCCGTACTTCAAATACTGATATAGAGGAAATAAAGGCCACAATAGCCGAAGATCCACGCACCACAATCCGTGGCATAGCAGATAAGATAAATATATTTGCAAATGGGCCATTTTTGAGTATCTAAAAAAAATGGGTACATCTGACTATATGTGTAGGTCCCTCACGAACTTAGTGAACGAAATCTGCTGGACAAATTTTTTGCGATCTTTTGCTGAAAAAAAATCAATTTCTGAAGCGGATGGTAACTGATTAAAAGTGGTTTGTTTACAACAACGTGCAAAGAAAAAAATTGTATGAGTTGCCAGGGTCAGCGGTTTAATACAGCGAAAGACAGCCATCCGCCGAAGAAAATTATGTTTTGTAGTTAGTAGGATTGAAAGGGAGTCATACACTTTGAGCTTTTTCCATATAAGCAAACCATCAACACTGACCTGTACTGCTCGCAATTAGATTGACTGAAGGCAGCAATTGAAGAAAAACGGCCAGAATTAGCAAACAGGAAAAACATCGTGATTCAATACGATTATGCCAAACTTGTTTAGCTTCGATAGGGATGTTTTGCCTCATCCACCTTACTCACCGGACATCGCACCCACGGACTACCATCTACTCGGCTTCCTCCAATATTGTTAAAATGGAAGAGGTGAAAAACAACCTGTTGACATTTTTTCCAATAAAAATGCTAATTGTTAGCAAAAAGATATTATGGACCCACCACTACGTCGGCAAGAAATTGTAAACAATAATGATAATTACATAATAGACTAAATAAACATTTACATAAATTATTTGCGTTTCTTTTAAAAAAATCTATGAACATTCCAGACAACTTGATATATGACTATTCATAATACACTACCATTATCACTATCATCTTCGCTTGTTGAAATAGTCGCTTTCGAGACAATCCTCAACTTCTGTTTAGCACTCAATCCTTCATCTTTATTGGATTTCTTCTTTTCAGGTCTCTTCTTCCGTTCTCTCTTCTTTGGTCTTTCATTACTTCCATCAGAATCACTATCACCATTTCTGTCTTTCTTCTTTCTACCTCCTACACAGAAAAGAAGCACAAAGGCAACTTAAATATTCTTATTTTAAACTAATGTTTATCATATACCTTTGCCCTTTTTCCTGTCTCCACTTAATTTACGTTTTCTTCCACGTTCTTTCTTTTCCTTTGGTCTAGATTCTCCATCTTCTGCATTTTCTGGACCACTATCAGAACCAGATATATACACATCCCTAAAATTGATATTTCGATATGTTAAATATATTTTAAACATTTTTATAAATGTTATTAATATTTTGATAATTTTGATAAATATGTTCTAAAACTCAAAGCTAACCCATTATTATTTATAACATTGTACTAAAAATTATATAAGAGAGACATCCGTAGGTTGGGACAGTACTTTCTCAATTTTTTTCCAGTATTGACACCAATGTTTTTACTGTCAAGTTGTTTATTCATTACGAGCAAACTTTTCATAGGAGTAAAATTTGCTAGCTGGTGTTTCTTTCCCCACTTTTGTATGTGCCAAAGCAAGCCAACAAATTTGTGAAAACAAATTTTTGCCATAAGTGAGAAAAGTGGAGATTTTCATCGATAGAAAAAGGTGGATATAACATTTGTACCATAGTTTTCAGTCTCTCTCTTTATAGTCCTGAACGAATTTCGAATATATCTTGCAAAGGGAAAAAAATGTTATGTCATTTCAAATTGTCCACGGTGTACACAAGTTGGTACAGTTGAGACATATGTTTTTCAGTAGCAGCGGTGTATTATTTTAATGGATGTTGCTGTACACGAAGGTGTAGAGCCACAAACCTCAAGTGCCACCCAACAATCATTGCCCCGTTCGTCAAGTCTTTCCTCACTTTTGTCTATAGTTGGACCAGTTAGATTAGCAACACCTTAGAAAAAGTCCGACCGCGGGGGTAAGCCAATTAAAAAGCACCATTCTCACTTCACCAGAAAATGTGCCGTGCTCAAAGAAAAGCGAAAGAAGAAGGAATACACTCAAGTCACTTCATCACTTTTTCCAAGTACTGTATGAAACAATTGTATCTCGAAAAACTGCACAAATCGTGTTCTGAGCTTCCATTTTCCCAGCATTTTGTTCAGTTGAAAGCCGAAAAAAAAAATGCCTTAAATGTTTTAGGAACATCCTGTCTACAACTGATTTTTCGTTCTTTGTTTTGTACATTTACCCAACATTCCTAGTATCCTAAAATAACTTAAATAATAAAGACTTACTTTCTGCCTCGTCCTTTAGATTTCTTTTCACTTGGCATTTCTTGAAACACCAAAGCATTCTTTGTCTTTTCTTTATATTCTTGACGTTTCTGTAACATCTGTTCCTTGGTGACTCGATGCTCTTCTTCACGCCGTTTCTAATTATATCAAAAGTTAATATTAATGATAATATTAGCCCACTTAATTTTTAAATAATTAGTAATAGAAAAATGTCCAAGAGTCTCAATGATGATCTTGTTGTCTACGAAACGGCCGTCAAGCCATATATCGTTCTAATAAATATAGTGATCTAATAGAAAGCTGAAGGACTTTCTTTATCATAGTTAAAATGTACGATCACAAAGTAACGTACGAATAAATCAAGGGCGAAAAGATTAACGTTTTAAATCGAACATTGGTGGTGGAGGTAGGGAAAATTTGCAAATTTCCTAAAATAAATTTGAGTTTATTAATTAATTAATAAAATGCATGTTTATATGCTCTAAAAAATAATTTACGGTCTGTCAGACCTTCAGAAAAGTGCGATGGGTTGGTCAAATGCTTGCCCAACTGCTCGGTGTCCGATCGACCGACCCCTCGGCGTGACCTGTATATTTAATATATTTTTTATTTGTATATTTTATTCCATACCATCTTTTACATTCAGTTCTAGTTCTCAATGATCAATCACTTCTCTTGTATTTAGACATTCCTTTTCAACCCAGCTTCCCAATATATAATTTTCTTCATTGAATAGATCTCCAAGCCCAGCTTTAGTTTAAAGCCCTTCCTCGTACTGTTAATGTTTCTATAAACATTTTTAGTTCCATTCTGCATATTCAGTTACAGTTCCTGTAGTTAAAGTTATTTGTATCCGGCCTCCGCTTCCTTTTTGCTTCGCAGACCAACCCGTTCCCGTATAGGCCATATCTTTTTAGTCGTAGTTTGTGTGCGCTAACCATCGACCATCCTGATTTTCTTGCTGTACTCTCTGCTCAACATGAAAATTTTATCTATCTTATCCTGTTCAACCATATATTAATATCTGGGAAGTAGTGTGAAAGTAGTAAAGGTAGTGATACGTCAGATAGTGGCACTTAAATTTTTCGTAAAACACAACAAATGTTTCAAATTATATTAAGTGATAGTGAAAGCGAGGTAGAAGACATTAATTGAAGTCAAAATGAAAATTTACTCACAGATGCGTATTTCCCCAGAATCCCTTTTGTAACTGGATTAGCAGTTTAAGCGCAAATTCCTTCAAGCTGTCAGGAACTGTTACATTTCCTTCAAAGTTTTTTTTCTAACGAACTCATGCAACAAATTATAGAGGAAACCAACAAATATTTATCTAAATCTTCACTTTGGAACAAATGGGTAAATATTTAAATGGAAGAAATACAGGCATTTTAAGGAGTCATTCTGATTGAATATGAGAACACTCATAGCATCGACCTTCAAGGGACATTGGTTAACTAAATCTAACGCAAGGATCCCAAGATGGAAGAAGGGAGACGACACATTACTGCGATATCGGCCCCAATTAACTTAGACTTCACATCAGAGTGTTTTGGACAGTATCACACTTTAAGTGAGTTTGCTAATTATAAAGATTAAAATATTACTAAGCAGAATTAAGTATTTGATTAAAAAATATTACCATCGTGACTGATCCTACAAATGTTAAAATATCTCGCCCGAAAAAGGTTAAATAAATTGAACATACATAAATTGAAACAATAACTTTACCTGTTCTTCCATTTGACGCATTTTGAAAGCTGTACGTTCCTCATCCTGTTTTCTTCTCAGTAATCGTTCTTCTTCGTCCACCCGACGAGCTCGTGCTACATGATATTGTGCTTGCGATAGTAAATCTTTACATTGTCTCGCCTCTAGAGCAGCCAGATTGACATCATATCTCATTTTATCACCAAATTCTGAGAGATATGTGAAGTACCTGAATAATAAATATGAGGACCGCATTCATATTTTATTCATAACTTTTTTAACTTACTTAAGAGATAGTCCCAATTCATGGACAGCTTGCAATACAGTTTGTAATGTTGATTTTTCATCCTTCAATATATATGTTGCTAATCTCTGTAAAACTAAAGCAATATTGTACAGCAGTACGGTGTCTTGAGGTGCCACTCTTCTGGCTTTTAGAAGAACCATTTTGGCCTCCTTTAGCTTTCCTGCTTTGTAATAAGCCCTCGCAAGATATTGCAATACTTCAACGTTGTTGTATTTAAAGAATTTTCGAAGACAATTTTCATACTAATAAAATGTTGATCAATATGTTAATCTTCATTAATAATAAAAAAAAACCTACCATTTGAATGGCGCTAACAAACTGTCTTTGTTCCACATAAATATGAGCAATATTGAGCCAAACATCGCAAAAATCGGCAGTAGCTTCTCTTACTTGTGCAAAAATATCTCGAGCTTCGTTAACGGCACCTTTATGAGCTATTATATAAAAAAGAATAATGCCAAAAAGAGATTTATCACTAAACACCAAATCATATATTTTCAATTTATTGACGCGTGTTTCGTTAACTATAGTAACAACATCAGGAGATGATTCAATCTATAATTCAATTTGATTGAATCAATCGGATCATCCTGATGACGTTAACACGGTTAGCGAAACCCAAGTCGAGTGATTAAAAATAAGTGATCTGGTGTTCAGTTCTTTGAGTTTAGTGTTTCACACCAAAAGTTTAATATACGAATCAGATATTAATTTCCAGACAAATTCATAATAATTATAAATGAATTACCTAAAATGGCTCCAATTCCATTAGCAGCCCATATATTTTTTGGATCAATCTTTAAGACCTGTTTGAACAATGATAAGGCTCTTTCTTGATGTCGTTTTTCTCTTTCTTTATCTTTTGTGGGTTGATGCAAAGTTTGAAGCCAAACATTACCGAGAGCAATTAACGAATAAGAATCCTGTGATGTGGCAGGATTCTAAAATATTGGGCAGTGATATATAATTTATTCACACCATTTATGCTTTTGTTTACTTTTAATATCCTTTCATATTTCTTCTGGCCAGGTCCCCATTCTGCTTTAGCCAAATGAAGATTTCCTAAAAGGGACCAGGCATCTGGATGTTCTGAATTTATACCCAATGCTTCTTTAAACCAATTTGATGCTTCATAAATGTGACCTTTATCTCTAGCCATACATCCTAATCTATAAAATAGTAATATGAAAAAATGTAGACTAAAGAAACAGTGTAATTTGGTTAACTAATTACACAGGTCGGCATGATTTTTATAACATTCATGAGAATGTTCTTTCTGCTTTTCATTTATGTAGTTATTAAAACACCTTTTCGCAGCCCCATTTCTAGCACATCCCATTTTCAAGTATCTGCTTGAAATTGAAATTATTTCTACCTGACTTTGGACTAGACAATGTAGGAATTACAAGACCAGAGAGGGGGTATTTCCACAGCATTCTACAACCCTTTTATTGTTCTCTATAGTTTAGTTTGGTTCTGCCTCGTTTAAAGTACAGTCAAGAGTTTAAGTCGATTTTATATAAAATGGCAAGTTTTAGCCGTCTTTTGCAAAAATCTAGTGGATAAGTTTTGTTGTGTGTGTGTGTGTGTGTGTGTGTGTGTGTGTGTGTGTCTATATATATATATATATATATATATATATATATATATATATATATATATATATATATATATATATATATATATATATATATATATATATTTTTTTTTTTTCTTCCTTTCCCATTTCCTTTTCCCATTTATGACTAGTTTAGGAGACGATGATGTAATTTTTCAACAGGACAACGCTCCGGTGAATTTTTTTTTGTATTCCTCGTACTATGTGAGGACAACAAAATAATGGTTTGAATTCTATTGGTTGAACACTTAATATTGAAAATTTATGGGGGATTTTAGGTCAGGATGTTTACTATTTACCGGGACGGGAAATTCAAACAACAGGAATTCAATTCAAAGAAGGAATTCATGAAAGAATATCCAAAACAAATATCCACGCGTTGCTGTGGCTATGTTATACGTTGAATTATATTGTAGTGCGTTAACCTCATCGGCGAAAGTAAAGCGAGGAATGACCGGTAAGGTCTGTCGGAAATCACCAGACAGTGGTAGGACAGCGCCACCGAAAAGTATATCGTTGCCGTTCAAATCTTACATAGTTCTGTGCAATGCTTCGAGTAAATATTTTTTCGCTATTTTTTTTGTTACATATTGCGTTTGGTTTATTATGAATGTCTAATGGCAGCTTGAATGCTGAACGTGCCGTTCGCCCGCCATCTAGTAAAGTGCCTGACGATCCAACTGCCACTGTGATTTTCTGTTGCGACCGTATTTTGGCAAGGATCAACGATATTAAAAATTTGAAATTAAATGAAGAAAATAATGAACCAAAAATTGAAAAAGCAAGGTTATGTCATAAATAAATTTTGAACACACCTGTGACGCGAATTGAATTGTAGCATAAATGAAACGTTTGGACTCGTTAACACATAATAATTAACTCAATCCGGATACTAAAGAGTTGAAGCGTTATGTCGATAAACTAACTTACACCGCCCTCTGTTAGATACATATGAAACTCACAGATAAATATAACCCTTTGTCATATAATAAACAAATAATTTGCGATAAAAAAATATTGCCACTATAAATTGAGATAAAACCTATCCTATCTCTCAAGTTGGACCAAAATGAACACAGTGTGCAAAAATTCATTAAAATCGGTTCAGTAGTTTAGGGAGTTCATCGCAGACAAACAACGTGACACGACATTTTTACCAACAAAATACAATAGACTCAGAATTGTTGTAGTTTAGTTCAAATGACAAAATAATGCAGCTCCAAATGTTAGCAAAAATGTTACTTCATATGTAACGTTCATTGTTTATTGTCTGTCGCAAAAATGTAAACTGCCTCATTTCACGTAAAACCTCAAAACGTCAAAATTCAACATACATATTTTTTCATATAAAAATTTCCGACTTTACCCTTGGATTTTTCAAAAATCTTCGTTCATACAAACCTTGTCCTCACAATTACGAACGCGACAAAAAATAAATCAGCCAAATCAGTGGCGCCGTTCTCAAGTGATGCTCCGTCATACATGTGACAATTGATTTTTATTTGTAGAAATTATAGTTTTAGTTCTTTTATAACATGTTTTTGTAAAATAATTAGTTATTTGTTAGATGTTCAAAAATTATATTTTGCTTCTTCCCACTTACGTACTAGCGTTTTTTTAAAGGGAGTAAAAAAATTGTTGCGCAACAATAATGATAATATTGGCGGTAAGAAAATAAATATTTGCTAATGAAATTAAAAATGATAAAATGGGTTAATAATACTTAATTTTTTTTGAGAAATGACGCTGAAAACAAGGATCGGTTCACAGGTTCATCTTATGTCATTTTGTTGCTACAACAGAACCTTTCAAAATGCCATTGATGTTTAAACGATTTCGACATATGGTCATATTTTTTTTAGACCATTGTTGAAAGACAATATGAAAACTCAACAACAAATGGCAGAGAGGTTAAATGTGTGATTGTCTGCATGTCATGGGAAAGACCCAAAAGGCAGGAAAATGGGTGGGCAAATGGAAAAGCGAAAAACGGTGTCCGAAGTTTTGGTTTCTCAGCATGAAATAAAGACTTTTTTTGCATTGGATTGTGACTGGAGACTAAAAATGGATATATTTCAAGAACCCAAAATGCAGAAAATTATGGGTTGACCTAAGACAACCATTAATATCGACCGCAAGACCGAATCACTTTGGAAAGAAGGCAATGTTATATATTTGGTGGGATGTACTGTACAAAAAATTGAGAATTATTAAGCACCACACCTGATAATAAATAGTATTCCTAGAAGGTTGTTGTCTGTAATAAAAAGATGTGGAAAGGCAACAAAATACGAATTGTATTAACTGTATCATAAGCAACTTTAGAAGGTTGAGTGTAATTTTTCCCAATAAAATTATCATTTTTTTTTTCATTTGGAATAATATAAAACAAACAATGAATTTTATTTCAATTAATTAATTCAATTAATTTAATCATTATTTATGTTAATAAATATAAATTTCAAAAAGTAACTTTGAGTTAATATTTTTTTCACAGCACTGTATATGGCTTTTTTATGGATTTCCATTTTTACACCAATAAATTTAACATTTGTAATAATAATTCTTAATTAACTTTAACTTACCTCAAGTAACAGTCAACATAATTTGGATGTTCCTTCAAAATATCTTTGTATAACTTTTCAGACTTGTCAAATAAACACAAAGCTTCATTGAGTCTGGCTAAGTTATATGTAATTGTTACAGAGATTGAATTATAATATTGAGGATCATGTTCAGCTTCTGCTTTTGCCCTTACCAATGCTTCTTCTAAAGTATTCTTTGCATCTTCTAAATTGTTAGTCCTAAATAAACATTATTAGAAATAAGTTAAGTGTTGGACATATAATTAGTTACCTATAATGTAATGCTGCAACATTATTTAAAATTTCTGTTGGTATTTCTGCCTGTACATCTTTTTTCAAAATATTTATGGCTGTTCCATAGGCATTTAAGGATCCTTGAAGATCAGACTGTTCCAGAATTTGGGCCAATTCAATCCAAGCTTCTATATCATCAGGAAATTGTTCAGTAACTTTTTTAAGATGATTTTTAGCTATATCTCTTTTAGATTGTGAAGATGAATTTGCATACAAAGATCCCAAGATTTTCATTGTTTCGTAGTTACCAGGTTGAGCTTTTAATACTTTTTCAAAACATTGTGCTGCCTGAAATGAAACAAGAATTGCTTATCTCCAATAATGATTTCTAAGACTTACATTTTCAGTATCTCCTCTATATATGTACATTTGTCCTAGACCAAAATGTGGTAAGACAAAAGCAATAGGTGCAAATTGAGTGGCTTGATAATAATACTGGAAAGCTTGGTCAAAATCACCTTGGACATGAAATGCTCTGGCAAGTTGATAACAACTTTCAGCTCTCATTGCTTCATTTTCAGTATTATGAAAAGCATGTAATGCCAAATGTTGGACTTTGTTATAGTCCTTTTTAAAAAAGAAATGATTTGCTAAATGATTCAAAACCATAGGATTGGATGAGTCAATAGTATATGCTTTTGATAACATTTGAACCCCATTTCTAATAGATTCTGGTTGTTGCAAATTAAGTTTTAATATTGCCAAACCCACTAAGGCTCCAACACATTTAGGATCTAGCTGTAGTGCTCTTTCAAATGAAAGCCTAGCTTTATCTTGATTATTCAACTTCATAAAGCAATGTCCCATTCCTGAAATTATTTATTAAAATCATAAAGACCACTATATTTGAACTGCAAGATGTGTGATATACCCAGTCTAACAGCTGCAGGACAGTTGGGATTAGTCCTTAAGGCTTTTTTATAGAAAGCCAAGGCCCCTCGAAAATCTTTCTTATTGTATGCTATGCAAGCTTTACCAAGAAGTGAAGGAATATTATTTGGAGATTGATTCAGCACAAAATTAAATTGAGCATCTGCCTGTTCCATCTTGTCACCTTCCAAGAGACAAAAATATGCCCTACCAAGTAAATGATTCTAAAAATAAGTTGACAGTTAAAAATATTCTTTAAACTAAGGCATAAACAATTTAGATCTAATTTACCTGGTCATACATAATGATCTTATCAGCAGTAGTGTAAAGAAGTGCAGCCTTGGTAAAGAATTCTCTTTTTTTATCCTTATTTTTCTCCCTATTAGCCTCCTGAACATAATATGCAGCAAGCATATCCAATGCACGCATTTGATCTTTTTCATAGTCACGGTATTCAACATTAGCATCAACTCTCGAAGATTCCAATATCTTTATAAAATCCTCAATTTTGGCTTGTTTGTAATATTCCAGCTGAAATCACATAATAACATAAAGACACATTATGTAAACACAACTCTAATTGATTAATTTTCATGCATATGATGTAAGTATAAAGTAAGTTTTACTAACTGCAAGGTTAACCCATATTGAAAGTTGGGTATTCTCTTGGCGTAATATGCCAAGAACTTCTTCTCCATCAGGAAGTTGGTCTGAATATAATTCAATAACCTGAAATAAATTTAACTGCTCATACCATTTTAAAATTTAACAAACTACTAACCTCGTCGGTGTCCCGAAGAGGGATTTCTATTGACGCCGCCATTTGTCTGGATATAAATAAAAATGGTTTTTAAACTTTTAACTCACATACTGATTAAAACTTATAAACTTGTAAACTTATAAACTTTAAAACCAACCACTGAATATCTGCAAACGTTATCGAACATTTATTATAAACTGAGCACTCTAATATTGAAGTTTGCTGGACATTTCAATTTGTCAAAAAATTTTTAGGTTAGCAAAATTAAATCTTCGCACTCTCTCTTACACACACATTTACGATTTCTCTCTCCAGGATTATATATGATTAGATTTATTTAACATATAATGTATATAGGCAAAATAGTTGAAATAATTTATTGTAATACACAATACTGTTTATTTAATTTTTATGTATCTTCTTTTGTCAAATTTCCTTATAAATGTGATTACTTATGTATTAAAAGACATGTCATGTTTATATAAATAGAACAATCTTTACAATTAGGAAGGGAATGTTTTCGAGTGATCTGTCAATTTAGTCAACATTGTCAAATATACTACAACGAAAGTTGTGTCCAAATAATGAAAAGAGAATAATTTTATAAAACAGAAATTTTCCCTAAATATAAGGAATGATTTAAAATGGTAGAACCAATATTTGATTATCAATTCCGTTTAATTTTAATAGGTGATAGCACTGTTGGAAAAAGTTCTTTGTTAAAATATTTTACTGATGGTAAATTTGCTGAGGTAACTACATCTTTTATTTTTACGCATTATTTAGATATTTTTAGATATCTCTAAAACAGGTATTTTTTTTATATTCTTCATTACGAGATTCTGAAATATTCTTGGAGGTAACAATGTTTCCAGTTGAATAATTTTAGGACACATGATTAACTTTCATTTATACAAATTCAATGCATTACAATAAATTCACCTTCAGCTTTCAGATCCAACTGTTGGTGTAGATTTTTTTGCAAGGCTTATAGAAGTTAAAAATGGAACTAGAATTAAACTTCAATTATGGGATACTGCTGGCCAAGAAAGATTTCGTTCAATAACAAAATCTTATTATCGCAATTCTGTTGGGGCTTTATTAGTTTATGACATTTGTAATAGGTGAGTAAAATGGGTTTTTGAAAAATTGATTGAATAACTAGTTTTGTGTGCTTGCTTTGTTTAATTGTTGATTGTATTAAGTGATTTAAATGCTATATTTTAGGTCTAGTTTTGAAAATATACCTCAATGGATGATTGAAGCAAGACGTCATATTGAACCTCATAGACCAGTTTTTGCATTAGTTGGTTGCAAAGCTGATTTAGTTAGTAATGGAGGACATAGAGAGGTATATTGTTAGTTCATTATATCAATAGTTTTAATATTTATTATTACAAACAGGTTTCTCAGGAAGAAGCTAAATCTTTTGCTGAACAGCATGGTTTATTTAATATAGAAACTTCTGCAAAAAATGGTATGAATGTAGAAGAAGCTTTTAGAGCTGTAACTCAAGAGGTATATAATAGAATCCAAACTGGTGAATATAAAGTAAGTGGTCCTTTTGATTTAAATCCTTGTAATATTAACTTTATTGTTATACTAAACTTGAAGAGATTTTCCACTAAAGTCCAAAATCACTTTATTTATCTCATCATCAGATGATTCAGTCTGCTATAATTACTTTGTCTTAGGTGGAGGATGGATGGGATGGAATAAAAACAGGCTTTGCAAGGCCCAATGGGTTAGACTTTAACTTAGTTGAAGCAGAACCAGCAAAAACATCATGTTGTTAAAAATTAAGTTATTTTCAACCAAAAATGTGTACAAATTGTATGCAGTTTTAAATTTAGGTTGTTTTTAAATGATTAGAATTGATAAAAGAGTTAATTATATTAGGTTTTATTTCAGACTAGTTCCTGAATTGAAAATAGTTTTATGTTTATAAGGTGTATATTTTATCATATTCAAATGTGTTTTTATTACAATAGTTGAGATTATTATACTTATTTTGATTTTGGATTATTCTGATATAACTGCACATAAATATTCACTATAGCCTATTCAAATTTCAATGTTAGACATTTTAGTATTATACAGCTTTCGATTAGGCTTTTCTTTTTTGTTCAGAAGTCCATTAATCTATATTTAAATTTTAAATTTGTTCATCCACAATTTTTATATGAATGAATATGAATTGATGCAGTTGCCTGTATTATATTTTTTAATGAAATATTTTGGACATAATTGACTGAATTTTTTTAATATGTCATATTTTGACAAAATCTGAAGTTAAGCTTGTCTAAACAATTTGACAACCGAAATATAATGTACCTTTGATATGCGGTTTTTACTACTGTAATATAGGTTATATTACTATTTAATCTAGTCTTTGAAGTTGTTATAACAATGATCTGCAAACATTAATTATGATTAAGCACATGTAATCAGTTTGTTGTACATATTTGGATAATGATTTAAAGTTGTGTAGAGGATTTCTCTCAATAAATAATCTTTTAATTAAATATGTCTATTTTAATCAGCCAGTATACATCTAATTGCATGAAGGCATCTTCAGCATTTTTTTAACTCGTGTGGTCCTGAGCTTTCCTCTGTCATTTGGATCTTTTATACTTGATGATGCTATCAATCCATCTTGGTAACGACCCGCCCACCTCCATATCGGCATGTTTACTCTTCCAATAAAGTCAGATAATTTGTCTGTTCTCTGTTCCATGTGCAGGATTTCCTCTTGTACATATATATGTATATATATATATATATATATATATATATATATATATATATATATATATATATATATATATATATATATATATATATATACATACTATCTCCTTCCAAAGAAATCTTCTGCAAAAGATATATGTATTGATCCAGCATATATAAATCCCTATTTTGGCGAGGGATTTGCAAATCTATTTATTCCCTTATATATTTCATAAAGTTATTTATTACTAAGTTCTTAAGAAGCTAGAGATAAATGGAGTATTTATATATAACAAATATTTTGTTATTGATAAGTGTTTTTTTTTTTTGACCAATCATATGAATGTTAGCAGTTACTTTAATGATATCATGTACAAAAGTTATCTCTAATGTCAACATTAATGTTTATACATGAAAGCGTTGTATGTGAATACTAAATTTTATTTAAAATCATAACGAAATAACTGATATTGAATAAGATGTGCTTTTACAAGTTTGTGCGCTTACTTTTTCGTTTCAAAAGTTCTTGGCCTGATAGAAAACAATCAAATTTCATGTATTGATTAAATTCTACTTTTTGCGTAGGAAAAAGTATCGCGCACGCCAAAGAAAAGTTGGAAACCGATTATGTGGACTCTGCTTCTTTACATTTCTTGTTCATAAGTGATTTACTGAGTTTTCCATGTGGTTAAAGCCACAGATGAAATGATCAAAAAAATCCATTGTATCGTGTTCGCCAATCGCAAAGTGAAGGTTCGATAAATTGTTAACATGATTAACATTTCAGACGAACGTGTAGGGAACATCCCACAGGAACATGTGGGTATGAAACAGCTATCAGCTCCATGAATTGATCACTGTGGGCCAAAAACGGAATCGAATGACTACTTTATAGCAGTGTTTAGACATGTATAGCCGCAATCCAAAAGGCGATTCAACGGCGACTCGTGGCAGTTGATGAAATTAGCATTTATCACTACATACCAGAAATGAATGAAGAGTCAAAACAGTGTCTTTTACTCTGGCGAACGTGCTCAATTTAGTTTACAAAGTGATCTCGCATCCACCCTTTTCTCCAGATTTGGCTCTGTCCGGCTTCTTTTTTTCCAAACAGGAAGAAATAGCTGGCTGGAAAGAAACTCACATCAAATGAACGGAGAACAATTTTTCAGATTTCCATTTTTTTCAGAAGTTTTCAGATTTCCCTTTTGGGTGTAGAAAAGTCGTACTTTTTGGAAGGCTTAGGAAAGTTAGACGATCGTTGGGCGACATGTAACCAGTTAAAAATAGACTTTATCGTAATATAAATTGATTTTGTATCATACAATACTTCATTTAAAAAATATCCCAGTTCTAACTTTACCATAGTAATTTTGAGTTTATGAAACAATCAACAGACAACAGTTTATGAAACAACATCAAACAGATATTTACTGCTTTCTGTCTATTCCAAATATTAAAATATCTATAGAAAATATTCTTTAATCTTTACGCAAGATTAAACTGAGTCATAGTTGCTCTGTTGCTGTTCGTATTATCAATATTTTATTGGAAGATAAGTAAAAAGATAATACAAGAATGATTTTAAAAGTCCCAAATAGGAAATAAAAAAAATGAATGCATATATGCTTCGATTTCAATTGTTTTCGAATATTAATACAGAACTTACTTAAACTTAATTTAATATTGCTAAAAATGTATCAAATCGTAGTCAAATTTTATGGTTTCCCAACGAATTGAACCAAACAAACGTAGAATCAATAATGGTTTCAGATTTAAAATCGACATTGTCAGTTTCTTGTTTTCAAGGGATATGAAAATGTTTTAACCCTTTGCGAACTAATAGCAACTAGTGAAAACCACATTTCAAATATCCATTTTGTTATTTATGGTATTCTCCATTAATCATAATGGTTAAAGGCTTACTGTTGACGCGTTTCACTACAACTGTAGCTTCTTCAAAACCGACAACAAAAAACAAAAGCAAAACAAAAAAATACCAAAACAACACAACAAATAAGTCTTTTATTGAAGATTTATAATGAATTGCCATCAAGTAGAGGCCAACATAATTCAAAAGTTTAGCGGGTTGCCTAGCATTCGCATTATTTATTCTTACCGTTGTAAACGATGTTTAAGTGGATTTTAGTTCATTTATGACATTGGAATGGTTCGCTTTTTTTAAATTTTTGAACTTATATACCTCCAGCCCTTTTGTTAGTTTTCGTGAAAGTTTTATACAAAAAATGACCGGTAAGTGTTTTATATATGTTACTTTACTTTCTATCATACCAAATATTTTTCGTTTTTGGAATTTAACTTTTATATAAATATTTTTGTGTGGTTCTCAGAGGAAACTACTAGGAGCTTGAAAAAAACTGTAAAACTATTTTTTTGTTCGGTTATTTGTGCTAACACCAGGTATTTTTCTATATTTAGTAGCATAATACATGTAAAAGCTGACAATATTGTAGAATTAAAAATACTGCGGCAAAGTGCAAATTTCAGTACATTTTTTTATTATATTAGGAAAAAAGGCTACCTGGAAGTTTTCCAAGCTAGAAAACATGAATCAAGAGAATGTTTATAAACATTTTATTTTGAATCTATTGAAAAAAAACTTGTGAAGTCAATTTCAAATTCTAATGATAAAGTCATCGACTACTTTGCTGTTCAGAAATTTAGGAGGATGGACTTCAACTACAAACAGATTTAATGGTCATCGTTTTATTGTGAGTTTAGCAAAATTTTATTATCTAGGTACCTATTTGAAAATTTTATGTCTGACAGTTACACTCTTATTTCTATACAGCAAAGTGTGGATATGATACTAAGAAATGTAAAATTTTTGGTTGGGACGCATTTCCCTATCCCCATTCCAAAATTTCGTTATACGTACCCCACCTGTTTTTTCTTCCACGAACTGCCGCTGCTAACAAGTTTTAGACCAGAATCTGGTGACGTCTAGAGCATTTGGGATAGTCTTTATGACCTCCTCGACAGTGCAGATGATTGGGCTTGATGATAGCTTGCATATATTTATTAAAATATTTGATTATATTTTGATTTCCATGTTCGTTTCTTATATACTTCATCTTGGTCAAATTCTACCAAAAAGTCCTACGTCATCCTGCTTCATTTAAGAGTTCGTTCATCATTTGTTCTAGCTCTGTACTGTTGTGAGCAAATATAATTATGTCATCTGCGAATCGTAAATTTTATTTACTATGGTATTTGTTATTTATTTTGTTTACTAGGGTGTAACTACATTATTTGCTTTTTTCGTTTGTTTATAAATAAAGGGTTATACTTCAATCTTTAAATGTTTAATCCGTTTTCAACTTTTTACTCGGACAAATATACATTCCTTCTTCAGTAGCATCATTTTAAATTCTACTGGGAAAAATTCAGTTGACTAAATGAAAGAAAACAAATCGTCATTTGCGAGGCATAATAATGGTACTGTAGAAGCATCCATCATGAACTGTTGCCACATCAAGCCACCCGTCGGGTTGAAGTGTGCAAAACTCAGATTCAGACAGATTTTTGATGCATCAAACGGTTGAACATTGGGTTTATTTCAACAATCCTAATGCCAAAAAGGCCATGCTGTGTTTTTTGTGGAATTCTGAAGCTACAGTTTACTTTGAGTTGGTTCTCTTTTCCATAAAAAATTACAGTGGGGCTTGTGAAGAATATATTCAAAAAAAGGAAAATTTTTTCTCATGCTTCACATAAAAATTACCCAAGCTCGAGCCAGAAACCGGTATCGGGAGACGCTTGCTGACGTTTGACGGCGACTGAATGATTGGGCAATTTTTATTACACCTTGGTAAATAAGTCAGTCGTATAATGTTGGACTATTCAGAGCTTTGTTTCGATAGAAAATGTTTATGGGTAAGATATGATTTCAGTATTAGGATGTGTTGATGAGGAAGATATATCTTTTCTTTATTTTACTTCAAACATGATAATTTAATATATTGAAATAAATAATAATGTGTATCACATTAGAGTAACGTAAATATATTAAATTTATGAAATTACAATAATACAAACAAATGTTGACATTTAAAGTATATCAGATAGTTTTTTGTGACTTCCACCTCAACTTAAACAAAAAAGAATATCATTTTAAGATATTAAATCATTAATCCTGTCAGACTAAAGTATTGTGTATTACATTATCACAAAAAAGGCTACAGAAATAATTTGTTTATAACTTTGGGAATGAATATATACTAGGTATTGCAGGAACATAATCAGTGTTATACATTTGGGCACGTACAAATGCTTCCTTGTCTTCGGGTTCAGGAAAAACTGATGCGCTTCCTAAAATTGTTTTTGAATATAAGTATTGAAATATTTAATGTGTTTTATAGCAAAGCTCACCATTGGAATATGCATATTCTACAAGTTTTGTGGCAATTCGAACCGAGCACTCGGTAATTTTAGACAATGGCGGGTAGATGCTGCCCTGGTCGAGATCTTCCTCGGTGACCATACTTGCGAGAGCCTAAAATTAATATTGTCATTAGAATATGTAATTCCTTATGATTTACACTTAATTAATCTTACCTCGGCGGTCATAAGAAAGTGTTCTTCGCCAATATTTTTAATTCCAGCACACACAGCACCCAATCCAACGCCAGGGAATATGTACGCATTGTTACCTTGTCCAGGAATCAAAGTTTTGCCGTTAATCGTTACAGGGTCGAATGGACTTCCACTGGCAAACACGCAAGCTCCCTAACAAACAAACAAATTTAGATCTAATAATAAGAATATTTTTTTGTTAGATTAGTGAATTATGTTATTACTATGCTAAGTAGGGAAAATAAAGTGGGTGTTCATTTATTACTTTTGTGTCGGGTGGTCGAAAAGTTCGTAGGTATTTTCCATTACTTGCTCTTTTAACTATTGTAAAAAAATCTGTTAGACTAGAGATATTTCAAAAAGGACAGAAACGCTGTCCAAACAAAAAACAACTAGCAAAAATTATTGAACTTCAGGTTCAAGTTGAGACTTTTTTAACAGCCTATAAAACTTGATAAAATTCACATTTTTTTCTATAATAAATATTTTTAAATATCGCTAAAATTAAGTCTCTACAGCCTTTAATCAATTTTAAAAAATCCAAGCCCGGCCTTTAAAGTAATTTAAACAAATTTAATCGATCGCTCGCAAATTCAAAACGAAGATAACTAATTTGTTTCGTGAATCATGTATTCCATTTATTGTCTTATCTTGTATTTTAATGTCAGTTTTAACCGTATATATAATACTACATATATGGTTTTAACTTTAATAGTTATTCTATAGGGGTTCTGGAGCAAAATCCATACCTAACATCAGTCTTGGTACTTAACGGGCGGTCTTTTTTGGTTAGATTTCCCGCGGATAGATGTCAGCATATGAAGTTAGTCCAACAGAACTCATTTTTGGTCAGTTGATAATCCTCATGTAATGTGCGGGCGGCAATTGTCAATGGTATTCGTTTAACGGACGACAACTATCTTGACTTTTTACAAAATAATCCTCCCGATCTATTTGAAAATGTTCCTTTGAATGTCAGGCAGAACATGTGGTTCTTACGCGATGGAGCGCCAGCCCATTGTAGGTGTGAAGTGCGGGAGTTCTTAGACATAACTGTTAGTAGTAGATTACCAGATATTATCCCTTATGATTTCTTTTTATGAGCTTACATGAAAAGCATAATTTTTACGCCACTTAATACGTGGGAATAACTTCTTATTGATAGCGTAGAGCAGACTGGTGCGACTATTAGAGGAATACTTTTATTGTTATTACGCAATGCACTGACTCTTGGGTACGTCGCGCCCAACTTTACATGGAACAGGTCGGCAACCACTTTGAAAATTTTCTTTAAATACAAGGCGCAGGACTGGAATGAATGTTGTTTTCAAAATTAATATGTAAGTTTTTTATCTTTGACTTTTTTGAAAAATGATTATTTTATTGTATTAAAATTTTATTTTATTATTCGAAAAAAGTGTTTATTTTATTGAGTTTTACACGCTGTTAAAAAATCTCAACTTAGAATTCACCCTGTATATTAGCACCTTTAATTTTTAACGTTATATTCATACAAAGCACAACTCATAGTCAACAAAGTTTTACCATAATTAATGTAGAATATGATGTTGCAATAACTACTAGAGAGCAGAGAGCTAAAGCACATAATAAAAATAATTGGCCGCGAGTCTAAGAAAAAAGGGCTGGAAATAAATGAACAAAAAACAAAGCGTATGTACTGCAGCAGAAATGAAATAACACTGAGGAATTTAGAGTGCGGAAGCTATAAATTCGAAGAAGCAAAAACATTTAAATATCTGGGAGTCATAATAGACAGAAGAAAGGAGGGAGTTGATATAGAAGAGAAGATACATAAAGGAAATAGAGCATTCCATAGCAACAAGAAATTACTGAAAAACAAGAGATTGAGCACAAGGAATAAATTAGGAATATACAAAACAATAAGACCAATAGTAACATATGCCGCAGAAACTGTAACACTCACAGCAAAAGAGGAAGACAAACTAAATATTTACGTCTTTGGAACTGTGCGTACCAACAGACTTCAAGGTGTTAATGACAAACTTGTTGACTGTAAATTTCTTCTCAAGAATGGGCGAGGTTCGTCATCGGTAACAATTTCTTCAGATAACATATTAATAGTTCGCTGGGCTGATAATAATATAGTACATATGATTTCCTGGTTTTGTGGGAAATAATCACAGGATCGCGTTCAAAGATGGGACAGGAAAACAAAAACTCGTGTTGAAATATCAAGATTCCAATGTGCTGTTCAATGCAATAAATTTATGGATGGTGTTGATATGACAAACCGAATGGTTGTTCAATATCCACATGCAGTGAAATGTAAAAAATATACGAGAATTGTTTACTATTTCCTAAATATTTCAACAGTAAATGCCTGGATTTTATTCAGAGGAAGGAAATGCTCTACTATGTCGCTCTTGGATTTCAAGGCCTCTATTGCAACCACCCTAATTCAACTATATCCGGGAAATGGTAAACGGAGACGGCCCCCTTCTACTGAAGCACTGTTGCCTGCGAAGAAAAACGTTTGGCTAAAAACTTCAGTCGAAGTAAGAACAGATGAAATTGGTCACTACCTACTAAAAATGGAGTAAAAAAACCCCCCAGATGTAATGATAAAAATTGCATTAGAAGAACAAGGTATGCCTGTTAGAAATACAAAGTACCTCTCTGTCCTGAATGCATGGAAAATTTCCACAAGTAGCGCGTTATCTGATACGAAGACACATATGTGTACGTTTAGTTTTTAGCAAAAATTTTATGAAAAACCTTGCACAGACTCGATAAAGTATACATTATGTTGCATTATTATTCGTCCTTGAAGAGGTTAAAACGAGAGGGCCCTCCTCTCTGCGAATTCTGCAACGAGCTCCTATCTGTTAAACACATCCTCACCGATTGCACCGCATTATCCCCCAGCAGGTTTTTCTTTGACATGAATCAAAAGCTTACTCAAAATCTTTGCTTCGCCAATATGTATAACATAATTTAATGTAAATTTTGGCATAAGCAAACCAGTCCAAATATCTATGATAACTACACCTGTGATACAATTGATCTGTGATATCTCCTATCTCTACCCTTTCTAATTCTAGTTCCTCTAGCATTAGTACTAAACTTAAGCTAAAGCTTTTTGGTTGCTAAATGATACCGATATTGATGCGACCTTAATCCCAAAATTCGTATTCTACTATACTGAGGAGTCGTGACCTATAGAAACTCATTTCGTTTGCGTACTTTTCGGACTACTTATCGCCAGCGTTCTTTATTTCTGGCTTCCTTGGTTGCATGTTGGAGATATGTACCAGTCAAATCATGATCTAGAATTCTCCATCCATCCTTATACCACCAGTCTTTGTAGGTTATTGCCATCCCTGTGTTGAATGTCGCCGAAAAACTTAGTATTCGTTTATGAATAATTTAGGATAGTTTTGTGGATTCATTAATTTTTTGAATAACGGATGCTTTTGATCGTCTGGTTGTCCACGGAATGCGGACTCGTCTCAAGAATCAATGCGCTTGAGGTCTTGTGTTTTTATGTTTCAGTGGCACATACCAATACTAGGAAAACTATGGTTTTTACTATGCTTTACATTGCGTTCTGTGTTATGGTCATATCTTTCCATATCTCCCGCAAATTCCGCATTGTTTTACTTGCCATTTCCCATCTTCTGATCTCGTGAGTGTTACCGCCTTCGTTCGATATTAAAACCCCAAGACAGATGAATTGGCTCACCACTTCAAATGTACTTATTTGACTGATGTTGGGCATGTTGTTGTTTTGATAGTCGATATAATCATTACAATGGATTTGATCCTTTATTTTTTTGATAAATAATGTCAGTATCTCGGTTGATCTTACAAAAAGTGTAGTGTCATCGGCATATCTTGGGTTAATTATTTTAATGCCGCCAATGCAGACACCATCCATCCAATCCTCCACAGCCCTACGCATGATATGTATTCATCATAAATGTCGAATAGAATTGGCGATCGGATGAATCCTTGTCTGGTACATATATTGACGCAGAACTCGTCGGATTTTCTATTTTCATCACTGTTTTGTTGTATTCGCCTAGATGACAAATTAAGCCAATCGGGTCATTAGATACTCCCATTTCTCGGTAACTCCCTCCAAACTTGAGGCCTTATCGTTTTTTAGTATGTTCATATTACGTTACAATATAAATTTATATTACAACACAAAAAGTGTTGCAATATAAATAAAGGAAATCGCCTATCAAAATATTCAGAGAAATTTTAATGCACCAAGAGAAATATTGTATGAATATTGCTGTATTTTAATTTGCAAATCTTCAGATTAAACTCACATTTGTAGCCTTGTATGCCTGTTCAGCAGTGCACTCAGCTTTATGAGTTGGATTACTCAAGGCAAAGATAATGGGCTGCTTGTTGTTCTTAGCCATTTCGGTAAGAATTTCGTCGGTAAAAGCTCCACCGATGGCAGCAGCACCAATCAAAATTGATGGTTTGATTTCCTTTACGACGTCCGTTAACGTCTTGATAGGAGCGTGATTTTGAGCATAGTGAGCTTTATGTCCTGAAATTCCTCCTTCAGGGCGATCTTTTACGATCAATCCTTTTGAATCGACCATCCAGATTTTGCTGCGAGCATCAGCTTGGCTTGTTCCTACAAATTAATATTCAGTGAATAGATGGTAGTGTGTACTGTAAAGCAGTAATGTTTTATGTCATTTGTTAATAAAATAAGGTTAAAGGACTGTCCAATAAGAGTGCCAGAACTTTAAAATGATACACATTGATAACTAAGGTGATAATTGAAATGAATTGAAATTGAAAACTTTTGAAATTAATTTTCGCCTCGGTTACGTCTAGTAGAATGCATTCTAGAAACCCAATTTTCGACTGTTCTTTCATGCATATTGCATGATATATTTTCAATTGTCAATTGAATGTTTTGTTTAAGCTGAAGAATTGGGGTTTTAAAAAAAAATTCTCATAAATGGAGAGATCATGTATATTTTATAACAAAACTATTTTTATTTTTTTCCTTATAATTAAAAAGTGATATGAAAATAAATTTTTAAACCTAGTACTGATGACGCACCGATAGTTCCCGAAAAAATCCCAGCGCGTGTGACATCACAATGTTTATTTCCCCTCAACATTACAGACAGCTGATACTAGTGTTTTAGTTTTTAATCAACTTAGTCTTGTTATTATTATCAGTGCAATGATAAATTTATTGAAAATTTCAAATCCAATTAGTTATCGTGTCTGTTTCGTATCATTTTGTACGAATACTACAAAAAGAACTCCCGAAAAAATATTTTTAAATGTGCCATAATCCTGCCACGTCACAATTGTGATATTGAGTGTCTTGAAATGTTCTTAATTTTTCATTAATAATTAAGGTAACTGTATAAGCTTTACTCAGAACTTTATGTTCTGGACATACAAGTCCTTTCACCCTGCAAAAACACTGCGGTTAAATTGAACATATATATTTTCCTTTATTTGGGTTTTTCGCCACTATCTAAAACTTAAAAAATATCAAAAATACCTGTTCTTATGTAAAGAAAGAATCACTGGGTAAAAACAAAAAACCAGAGATAAATTTCTCAGTGATTCTTTTTTGTAATAAATTTGCCTAACGAACAAAATTTTAAAGATATAAAAATGTTATAAAAAATGTTACAAACTTTTAACGTTAACGTTTCGGAGGAAATAAATACAACATAAGAACGACATTTAAAACAAAAAATACTCTTAGATCTCTATTAACAAAGGCTAAACCAAACAATATACAACAAAATACCAAAAATGTGGTTTAAAAAATTCCCTGGGAATGTGGCAAATTCTTCTTAGAAAGAGCGATTTTAATAAATCTAGAATTTGTCAACACGCATGGGAATCGGGTCATAAAATCAGTTGGAATAATTCCAAAACGGTATTAAAAGAATCGGTAACAAAATACAGAAGATTAAAAGGAACCACTATAATTAATTTAAATAAAAATAACTGTATTGCTATGCCTTCGGTTGATTTAAATTCAATATGGTTCCCGATTCTTAAGAATACAATTAAAGACATTTAAATATTTGAATACATAATCAGTACAATAAACAAACACACAGTAAACATTACTTATATATATTTTTTGGTAGTATGTCACTGTCATGAAAATCTATTGTTGTCAATGTAAGTACCGTTGACATACACAAAAAAATATATTTACTTTCACTCGTTTATATATTACAAATTAATATAATTTATTTTTTAGTTTAGTTTTGAAAACGGGGGGAGAGTACCCTCCGAAACGTTAACGTTAAAAGTTTGTAAAATTTTTTATAACATTTTTATATCTTTAAAATTTTGTTAGGCAAATTTATTACAAAAAAAAATCTTTTAGAAATTTGTCTCCGTTTGGTTTTTTGTTTTTATCCAGTGATTCTTTGTTTACATAAGAACAGGTATTTTTGATATTTTTTGAGTTTTAGATAGTGGCGAAAAACCCAAAAAAAGGAAAAAAAATATATGAACAC
Source organism: Cosmopolites sordidus (assembly GCA_031761425.1). NCBI lineage: Eukaryota > Metazoa > Arthropoda > Insecta > Coleoptera > Curculionidae > Cosmopolites > Cosmopolites sordidus. The sequence continues at coordinate 365,647 of JARFXV010001304.1, read as the reverse complement.
GCCACAATCATTCAGACGTTACTTAAATTGAACATAACCTATAGCCTTGTCACCTTAACATTCGCGTGACATCCTACAAATAATTTAATAGGAAATATTTTGTTTCTTATTTTCATTTACATTATTATTTTTTTAAAAACTCAAATTGATGCTTTAGCACCTCGAACTTCAGCTGAATTGAACCGAATGTCATTTTTGAGAAAATGTTTGACCATAAAAATATCCTCACCAAGTATATTATTAGAATTGGCCTTTATGAACCCTTTGTCACACAGTACTGAATTAAATTCGTAGCCAACAATATTTTTTTGCACTAATTTGACAGTATATACACAGGTAAAAAGCCGTTAACAATACTTCCGTGAAAACACTATTATAATGACGTCACAAACATTACTGTCGTAGTCACATGATTTTATTTTAAATTTTATCCATTTTAATTAATTTATAATTAATTGCAAACAATTTTTTTTTAAGTTTTTCGCATCGTTTATCAATATTATTTATGATGTTTTAAAATAAAGTAAAAAAATTAAGAATTATTTTTTATTTAAAAACTCAAATGTTTGGAGTTTATTTCTGTAAACCAGAGATTTTCCATAACCCAGAAAAAAATAATCAAAGAGTATGAGATCGCATGATCTTGGTGGCTAGTTGGCATTAGCATTTTGTGGAATAACGTGTCCAGGAAACTTCCAATAAATCGATTGTTTGGCGAGATATGATAAGTCGCACCGATTTATTGAAAGAAACCATTATTTTTATTAGTTTAGGTCAAAGATATTCTGTTAACATGCTCTTATAGCGTTTACTATTATTAGTAACGTGATTTCCATTATTGTCTTCAATAAAATAAGGCCCTATTACTCCTTCATTTTCGTCGTTCCAAATAATTAGGGCGCAGTTTGTTCACAAACCCATTAAATGAGAAGTACGCTTCGACGGAAAAAAATGTTTTTCGCCAAAGTGGGGGTCGCCATTTAACTTACAATTTGTGTTACAACACAGCAGTCTATGAGTGACATTTACATTTCAAACAGTATTGCCGCTATTATGTTTAAAAGTTCTGACACTCTTATTGGAAAACTCTTTAAAAACGCGGCAAATATGTAAAGGTATCTTACCTTCAGCAATCATCGCCATGGTACATAAATGTGCAATACCAAGATTGGCTTCACCAGCCCCTTGAAAAACAAGGACATTGTCGCTCAGTCTCTTCTTGGTTAATTTTAGTGATGCAAGAAGTCCCGCTACAGCGACACTAGCAGTTCCCTGTAAATAAAAATATTCTTTGGAAAATATCTTCATTTTGGATAGACTTGTTAGAAACTGGAAGTTTGGATAAGGCGTTTTGTTTACCTGAACCACACGCCACAACAAACAGTTACTTTTTGGAAATGTTATGTTGATTAGACATTATTTTTAGATTTTCTTGATCACATAAAAGTATGTAGGGTAACAACGTTCCGGAATCTTGTGCTTTCTGATCAAAATTGATGGTCAAAATGATTGAGAAAGAATGGTGTCTCAGAATGTTTTTCGTTTTTGATACTTAAAAAATAAAACATCAGAATGAATTCAAACTTGCTTAATTGCTGTTAAATTACAGAGTAATATTTCAATTTATATTTATGAAAAACAACCATCCTGAAATGCGCACCATCCGCTTCTTCGCACTCATTTAGCCAGGAACTGAAATTTTCAATCACTCGCTGGAGGTTCGCTCTTGGAATCGCGTGGATTTCGCCTGTCATTCTTGGCTTTAAAACATTTAAATTGGGTGGTAATAGGTTGAAAACCATACTTTTTAAGTAGCCCCATAGGAAAAAATCAGCAGGTATTAAATCTGGATTCCTCGGTGGCCAGTTGATGTCCCCTCGGCGACTAATCACTTTTTCAGGGAATACATCGTGAAGAGCTGCCAAAGAATCATTCGTAACGTGGGAAGTTGCTCCATCTTGTGGGGAAAATGTGTTGCGGTTATAGCCAATCTGGTTTTGCATTTCTAAAGCCGAAAAAATCCCGATCATATGGCAATAACGATCGCGACCACGGCTATCCTCAAAAAAAGTAGGGCCGATAATTCCTTCGTTTAATATGGCAGCCAAAACGACAGTCTTAGCCCTGTTATCTGCAATTTTGTTTAATCACGGAGCCTTTGATGTAGAAATTCGATTCATCAAAAAACCATATGTCCCTGACTCTCTTAAAACGATTTTTCATTGTCCTGTAGAATTCGACTCGTTTAACTGTATCGTCGGGCTTCATTTTTCGCACAATAACAATTTTGTAGGGGTGGAAAGGCAAATCTTGACGAATAATGTGATAAATCGTGGATCTGTGCAAATGTAGAGAAGCTACGCGGAGTCGTAGATACTGTCGTTGATCGTTGGCGAGCGCGGTCAATATTCTTGCTGGTTCTTAATGTCCTTTTGCGCCCAGTTGATTTATCCCGCATTGTGTTTCCAGTCTCTTCAAACTTGCACACCCAATGTTTGATTAAATTTGCACTTGACACATTTCTCATAGTCGCTAAGTTAAAATGTGTCCCGTACAGACGTCGAACAATAGCGTAGGAATCGTGGTTTTTATAAGACGCTCGCACGCAAAATGCACGCTGTGGTCCTGTGAAACGATACATCGTTACTAAATTTAAAAAGTCCCCCCGCTATCAGTGTTTGGCGAGTAACAGTCAAAACAAAAACGAAAAACATTCTGAGTCACCCGTTATCACCCTAGCAGGAACCGTAACCCACTGAGTATTTTCTGTTCGCAGAACTTATAATTCCAAGATTTCGAAATTAAGGATTCATGGTACTGAACGAAGAAGTAAAATATAAACAGAAAAAGTACTTGTGTCACTGTAGAAGGAGATTATTTTGAATACATAATTATATTTATATAAAACTATTTTTTCGTTTTTCTTAGAATGTCGGATTTTCGAAAAATAAAACTGGTTCTAACTGGTTTTTTTCTTTTTTTGGGTGTTTCGCCACGATCTAAAACTCAAAAATATCAAAATATCTGTTCTTATGTAAATATTGCATCACTGGGTAAACACAAAAAACCAAACGGAGACAAATTTCTCAGTGATTCTTTTTTTTTGTAATAAATTTGCCTAACGAACAAAATTTTAAAAATATAAAACTGTTCTGAAATAAATACAAACTTTTGAACGTTAACGTTTCGGGAAGTATTCTCCTCCCGTTTTCAAAACGAATCTAAAAAATAAATTATATTTATTTCTATATATAATGCTAAGATAGGAAGTAAATACAGTTACAATTAGTTTTTAATCACAGTGACATACTACCAAAAATATGTATAGGTGAGGTTTACTGTGTGATTGCTTACTGTACTGATTGTGTTTTGAAATGCAAAAATCTTTTTAATTGTATTCTTTAGAAACGGGAACCATATTGAATTTAAATCTCCCGAAGGCATAGCAATACAGTTTTTTTTATTTAAATTAATTATAGCGGTTTCTTTTAATCTTCTGTATTTTGTCAGCGATTCTTTTAATACCGTTTTGGAATTATTCCAATTGATTTTATGTCCCGATTCCCATGCGTATTGATAAATTCTAGATTTATTAAAATCGCCCTTTCTAAGAATGGTTTTATGCTCTTTTGTTCTAACATCTAACGGTCTAGATGTCTCACATATATACAATTCGTCACATTCGCAGAGAATTTTATAAACCACATTTTTGGTATTTTGTGGTGTATTATTTGGTTTAGTTTTTGTCTAAGAGTATTTTTTGTTTTAAATGTCGTTCTTATGTTTTTCCTACTCTTTTAATTGTCAGAAATACCGCGGATGTAAGGAATTGTGAGGTTAATTGTTTGAGAGTTATTATTATTGTTATTAATAACTTGTCTGTTTTGTCTGGTATCAAAAGTTTTAAACGATTTATCTGTGAAATTATTTGGGTATTTTTTTAGGTCAACTACAGTTAAATTAATGAAATTTTTGTCTGTGTATGTATTAATGTGTTTTGTATTTATTCCATGTTTTTCAGTAATTCAATTTTTGAATTTCTTAATGTGAGTATTTTTTTTGGATATTGAAGTAATATATGAACTGGGATAGACGCTATTATAAACATGATTAAAATCTACTTCAGTTACTTTTTCGTATATTTGTTGTAATGGATTATCAGTGTCAGTCTTTAATTGTTGTTTAGTGTATATGTGAAATTCCCTGCGAGTGTGGCAAATTTTATATAAAACCTTATAAAATCTTTCTTAGAAAGGGCGATTTTAATAAATCTAGAATTTGTCAACACGCATGGGAATCGGGTCATAAAATCAATTGTAATAATTCCAAAACGGTATTAAAAGAATCGGTAACAAAATACAGAAGATTACAAGAAACCGTTATAATTAATTTAAATAAAAATAACTGTATTGCTATGCCTTCAGTAGATTTAAATTCAATATGGTTCCCGAAGCAATTCAATAAGCATTTCAATACACAATTAGTACAGTAAACCTCACTTATACGTTTTTTTGGTAGTATGTCACTATCATTAAAAACTAATTGTCAATGTAAGTACCATTGACATACACAAAAAAATGTATTTACTTCCTATCTTTGCATTATATATAGAAATTAATATAACTAATTTTTTATATTCGTTTTGAAAACGGGAGGAGAATACTTCCCGAAACGTTGACATTCAAAAGTTTGTATTTATTTTAGAATATTTTTATATTTTTGTGTGAACACACAGTGAAAAACACACTGTGTGTCGAAACAATTGTCATACGTACAAGTTTTAAATATAGTGGAATTTAGATATTAATCTTGGTTTTTTATTTAAAAAAAGAATCACTGAGAAATTTGTCTCCGTTTGATTTTTTTGTTTTTACCCAGTGATTCTTTATTTACATAAAAACGGATATTTTGATATTTTTTGAGTTTTAGATCGTGGCGACAAACCCAAAAAAAGAAAAAATTAAATGAACACGCCACAATCATTTGGACATTACTTAGTTCTAAAGGGTTTTCCAACAAGTGTCAGAATTTTAAAATGAGGCACAGTGTTTAATACAAGTGGTAATCCATTAATTTAGATTTTATATTGAAGAACAAATAATAGCATTATGTTTTGAAAATAATGTCGTTCCCCTGTGTTTCCCTCGCCTACCTCTGGTGGTACGCATTCTGGAGACAATGTTCTGGACAACATTCTGTTCTGGACAACAATCAAGAACAGGTTAAGGGACACCTCGGAGGATTTAGTGGGAGAGTACTAATGTGGTTTTAGAAGTTACAGATAAACAGTAGACCAGATAATGTTACTAAAGCAACTGTAGGAAAGACTACCGACAAGGCTTAAACATGAACATGCTCTTTATAGATTTCCAACGGGCCTATGACTCCATTGATAGAAAGGAACTACTAAAAGCAATGAGAGAAATACAGTCAGCTTGGTTAAAGTAAATGGCCAACATTCAAAATCCTTCAAAGTAAGATAGGGCCTCAGACAAGGAGACCCATTGTCTGCCTGCTTGTTTAATATAATCATCTCAGCTATACTGAGATGAAGTCAGATAGATCGAACAGGACAAAAAATACTAATGTCTGGCCTTCGCCGACGATATAACAATTATAACACGAGCATTGGGAGAAATGAAAAATGTAACTCAAAGATTAATGAGAGAAGCAGGAAGGTTCGGACTCCGAGTAAATACAACAAAATGTTAACAAAACAAAATGCATGGAAATGAGAATTAAAAAAGACGAAATATGCAAGAAAGGGCTAAAAATCAAAGTAGGAGAAGAAACACTACACTTCGAAAGGGTTGATCGTTTTCGTTATCTTGGCTCAACTATTACAACTCAACTTCGTAATAATGTTGTTCGGACTACCAATTGTTTTTACAGAAGTGCTCAACTTTTTTGGTACTACTCCCATAGATGATATTATAACAGACACAACTTTCGCAGACCTCAATTTCTATATCTTTATAATCTCATTTTTTAAGTTGGTGTATTTTTCCAATTTTTCGTGATGTTTTTCTGTCATGTTGTTGTTTGGCACCGCTATGTCAATAAATAGTGCTTCTTTTGTTCTTTTGTTTAGGACAGTGATATCAGGTCTGTGGACAATCTCTTTATCCGTTAATATTGCCATATCCCAATACACGCGGTATATGTCGTTGTCTATGACTGGTTGAGGTTTGAATCGGTAGTAAGGAAGGGCGATGTCAACTGGAATTCCATATTATTTAAAGATTTCGAGGTATACAATAGTATACCAACAATAGTCGCGACAATAGTCTACAATACCGACAATAGTCGCGACCAAGTTGTGGCGTTCAAGGTGTTTGTTGCTTGCAAGCTGAGTGCAGCCACTGAGTATGTGATCGATGGTTTCTTGTTGCATGCTACATTTCCTACACTTATCTGTAGTAAGGAATGCCTCCTTGACGATATATTTTCTATAATTCCTGGTGTTTGTTACGTTGTCCTGCATGCTCAAAAAAAGCCCTCTGTCTCAGGGAATATGGTACCTGTTGTAAGCCATCCCACAGAAGCGGCAGAATCGACCATTTCATTATGAATGGCATTGTAAAATCTGCCGTGCAACACCTTGTTGACCCAGCTGTTTAATAGCTGATCTTCCGTATCAACACGCTCTAGTGGAACATATTGTTTATTTTTTAGGTTTGATGGGGTTAGGTTGGCATCAGCTTGAATAACTGATTTGTGGAGTGGAATATGCTGATGATTGTAAAAATATTTTCTGAGTTGTTCTAGTTGTATATAGTGGAGGTTTTTACGCTCAGAATGCCTTGACCACCTTTTTTTCTAGGTAAATGGACTCGTTCAATCGCAGCTCTAGGATGATGCATGCGAAATTTGGTTAGTGTTGTTCTCACTATTCTGTCGATATTTTCTAATTCAGTGTTTGTCCATTTAATGATGCCAAAGGAGTACGTGAACACAGGAATCGTAAAGGTATTAATCGGTGTTGATATGTTGCCAGCATTAAGCTTTGATTTGAGAATGTCCTTCAGTCTAGTTTTAAATGCATCTGTTAGTTTCTGCTTCATTAATTTATGTTCTATACTATTTGTTTGCGCGATTCTTAAATATTTATGTTTCATTTCCATCTATGGTCATTACAGTTATTTGATCATTTTGTTGTCTGCCTGCCTTAGTTTACCTTTCTTTACTTCGAGAGTTTTACACTTGCTTATGCCACATTTCATTCCTATGTCTGTGCTCATTCGATGGACTGCCCTAACTAAGTTCTGCATTTGACCCGAACTGGATGTATATAGTTTCAGGTCATCTATGTAAAATCTATGGCTGATTCTGGAGATGTTGATTCTGATTGTAACATTTTAGTTGGTAACCATATCCCGTTTTTTGTAATGCTCTTAACAATGGATTAAGTGCTACACAGAACCATAATGCGCTCAGTGAGTCACCCTGAAAAATTCCTCTGTTAGTAGGAATTTCCTTAGAAAAGATTTTGTGGATGCCGGACATAACAGAGAAGGTAGTTTGCCATCCTCTCATTGTGTGTTCTAGAAATGTTACGATCTTTTGATCTACTTTATATATGTTCAATACCTCAATAAGCCAAGAGTGGGGCACATAATCAAATGCCTTAGCATAATCTATATAGAACATACTCACATCCCTGCATTTCTTCTTTGCCTGATCCATCACCTCACCATCAATGATAAGTTGTTTTTTGCATCCTAGTACTTTTTTCCTGCTGCCTTTCTGTTCCTTAGTTAATATGTAATTTTCTTCTAGGTGACCATATATTTTTTGGCATATGATGTTTGACAGCAGTTTGTAGATCGTTGGAAGGCAGGTAATGGGTCTATAGTTGGCAGGATCAGCAGTTTCATTGTTTTTTGGTAATAAATAATGGTGCCAAGTCAGGCGTAGCAAGTATCCTAATCATCTCTCTCAGTATATGCTTGTATGTTGAACGGAATTGTTTGTACCAGTATGTTTGAATTTGATCTCTACCTGGACTTCTCCAGGTGGGCGTTTTGCATAGTGCATTCCTTAAATCTTGTTCGTTGATTATTTAACTATTCATCTCAGGTAAGCTTCTACCCCACTCCTTTTCGTGCTATATCCAGGTAGCTTTTCCGTTGTGTGTGTCTGACCAAATGGTTTCTAACTGATCTCAGAATACAAAAAAAATCATGGTAATACCATTCCATTTGATGCCCAATTCTCTGGGGCTAGACAAAATTTTGAAAAAAGTGGACATTAACGTTGTGTACAAACCATATAATAAATTTATAAAAGTTCTGGGTAATCCAAAGGATAAAGTAGAGCAACATGAAAAGTCGTGGATTTACGAAATTAGTTGTCAAGACTATGATCGAAGGTATATTCGGCAAATAAAAAGATCCATACTAACGAGATATAAAGTACACATTGCCCACATTAGATATGGGAGAAATAAAAAATCTTGTGTTGCCCAACATGCAATCGAACACGACTACAGTATAGATATTAGTAATTTAAGACTAATTAAAAGTGTTAATAATAATAGGGCTTTGGATGCATATGAGAACATTCAAATAGAAAAATGTAAGAAAATCATGAACCGAGATAAAAGACCTATCCCGTTCAGTCAACTTTTCCAATTATTAATGTAAGGCTTAGTAAACTTCACGGTTCATGATTTTTACACGTTTCGTTAGGTAGGGTTTTTCATATAAATAGAACATAGTTTATTTTTAGAACTAGATTAAATCATCTCTTGATGATGTTAAGATGGTTAGCGAAACGTGCGTCGAGCAGTAAAAAAAAGTGATTTGGTGTTTAGTGGTAAATCTCTTCAAGTTTAGTACATTAGATATTCTCTCTAGTTCAGTACATATAGATCATCTCACATTAGATATAAGTAATTAGGTCTGTAATTGGATTATCCTGTTGGGCTAATAAAGTATTACTATTATTATAAAAAAAGGTCTGACACGTATTGGAAAATTCATTATTATGAAGTAACCCATATGGGTTACCATTCTTTAGCAAGTATAAAACAAATACATTGTGCATATAAAAGCGATATTAGAAAATTAATGTGCAATATCAGTATCAAATGAATAATGCTATACCTGGATATCATCGTTGAAAGTACAGTAAGAATTTCTGTATTTTTCCAATAAACGGAAAGCATTCGCATTACCGAAATCTTCGAATTGAATGAGGCAATTTTGACCAAAACGCTTAACAGTAGCCTCCATGAACTCATCTATCAAATCATCATATTCCTGTCCTAAAATAAGAAAAAAACAGTACTTAGTCCTTTGATGTCAGCATAGATGAGCGCAATTAAATTGAAATCATATACAGTATTGCTTAATGAATATCACATAGAACTATACTCCCTATGCATGGTTGAGTATGTGAAATTCATTAAGAAGTATTGTACGTGATTTCAATTTATGTAATTATGTGATTTCAACCTGATACTTCAGAGAATTGATGTATACCTTGTACATCAATTCTGTCAAGTATCGGTTGTCCGGAAGGTTCATAAGGATTTTCCCTTAGATATTCTTTTAACGCTTATAAACAAAACTATGTGTTGGGTTAGTAATGTTTATTTACATATTATTAGTTCCTGTAACGCTTCCAATGTTTACGTTCAGTTTAGCTTTGATTTGTCTTCAGTTATAAAGTTGATTCAAATTGAAAATGTCGGTCAAAATCGGCAAATGGCAAAATGGGTATCCAAGCAGAAAACAAGACTGGTACCGTTTACGGAGAGGGTTCTGTTGATGAGAGCATGGTGCAAAAGTGGTTTGATCAATTAAGGAGCGAAGATTTTGATCTGGAGGATCGGCAACGCTTTAGTCGCCCTTCAACCATTGATGTCGATGAAATAAAGTCCATAATAGCCGATAGATCCACACACCACGGTCCGTGATATATCAAATAAGTTAAATATTAGCAAATCGATCGTTTTTCAAAGCAAATCGAAATCTGCTGGACCAAATCTCTTCACTTTCAGCTCTTTCCTCGCAACTAAACCATCAACACCAACTTCTGACATTAAATCATCTCCTGATGATAACAGGGTTAGCGAAATGTGCATCGAGAAGTTTCAAAAAGGGATTTGGTGTTTAGTGGTAAATATCTTCGAGTTTACCAACTTCTGTAGTTTACAATTACATCTGTGTCATCATGACAGTACACGACCATTCGTTTTAATCAGGATCCGCCAAAAATCTACCTTACACGTATTCCGTCAAATCTACCTTATATGTATTCCGCCCCTCAAAAATTGTTTAAATTGGATATCTTTTGAAAGAGGAGAGGCGAAAAATAACATGTTGACATTTTTTGGCAATGAAGATGTTAATTTTTATGGCAAGATGTTTATGGACCTACCATTACGTTGGCAAAATGTTGTAAATATTTGATACGTGTTTTCCTGACCGTTTAATATCATTTTTTTGTTTTTTTCTTGGGTTTTCGGCCATTTAGAAACTAGATACTAAACAAAAAATATCACATTTTTATAAAAGTGGAACCAATAGTTTTTGTAACATTCATGAGAATATTCTTTCTGCGTTTCATTTAGGTAGTTAATAAAACACTTTTTCACAGAACTGGCCTAGCACGTTCCATTTTCAAGTACCTGCTTCTCCTTTATATTATCATTTTCCGATTTAGGACTATAAAATACTTCATATACACCTCTTTTCGTCAATGTTACATAAAAAAAGTTTAAATTTGTTGACCTGGGAAGTCTAACGTAAATATAGTGTATAAAGTTATAAAAGTGTATAAATATAGTTATAAAAAGTTCTTCTAAATATGGTTAAATAAAAATAACCGAAACGCAAAGAAAATGAAAAACTAATTGTTTGTAAATAATAATGTAACATAAACTATTTCCCACCAACATTTCCGGATAACCCGATACTAACAAAATACTGCCACACAAGTTTATTTAAAATATTTGAATACATACTAACCTCTTACTCTATTTTGCTTTAATCCAATGTATAATGGATCTTTCAAAAAGGCTTCGTTGTTTGTTCCCACATCGATGCAAACAGGCAGACATTGATGCGGTTTAATACCAGCTAAGGCAGTGTACAGAGATAATTTACCAATGGGAATTCCCATTCCGCATGCTCCCAGGTCTCCCAAACCTAATATACGTTCCCCATCTGTTACTACAATAACTCTGATGTCAGTTTCAGGCCTATAAAAAATATGTTATCATAACCGAAATGAAATATTAAAAGAGAAAAATAACTTGCCAGTTTTTGAGAATGTCATAGACGTGTCCTTTGTCGTAAATTGTAATAAAGACTCCTCTGGGTCTGCGAAAAACCAAACCGAAATTTTGACAAGCCAGGCCTACCACTGGCGTGTATACTAAGGGCATAATATCGTTCACATATTCTTTAGCTAGCCTGTAGAAGAGTTTCTCGTTTCGGTCCTGAAACATATTAAATTTTCGTATATATATATATATATATATATATATATATATATATATATATATATATATATATATATATATATATATATATATATATATATATATATATACCTATATATATATATATATATATATATATATATATATATATATATATATATATATATATATATATATACATTTTTCAATATAACTGTTGAATAATGGCAACAATAATTTTTATAATGGGAATTCAATCTGGAAAGCTTAAACTACTCTAAACTTTCATTTAGAGTAGATTTCAAGGCAGTAAAAGAGTTGTCGAAGGCACTTTTCCATTTAATATAATTGACGAAACAAAGGAAAAATTATATATTAAAATGATAGACCTCCATCACGCTGGAACTGGCATTAAAGAATACTTGTTTTTTTTATTTATTTTTGCCTACAAACTAAAACTAAAACAAAAAAAATGAGACACTGAAAAAGTTGGAGAGGCACTAGAATGAGACACTGGAAAACACTCATTAAATCCAATTCTAACTTTTTTTTTAGTTTATATTTGTGAATAGTTTATTTAAAACCCCCTGCATCACATTTTGGGTGAGACAGATATCAGTAATGGCGATGAACGCCATTAATACATCCCACAACGTGTTGATGTTGACTGGCATGTGTTGTTGGCAAAAATTACACACCCTTTTTTTTTAGATATCAGGAGGTACACCACCTTTTTGTATAGTCATAACATATTTGGCCAGACATAAGCTATTCATATATAGAATTACCGTATTTTTAAATGCAAAAACTTGAGGCTCATATTGAAAAATTTATAAAAGTGTCTCATACTGATACTGATCCTAAAATGTTTAGCCAACAACCCAATAATAAGAAATAAACAATCTTTGGTTCCAGTTCATGTAATGCAGTGATATTAATATCTAATGCAGTGATATTAATATCTAATAGAATACTTACAAGAAGTCCCATCAAAAATAAATATTTGTTCAGGGGATCATCCAGTCTGTCCAAGCATATCTTACAATGCTGAAGTTGTTCATCTTGCGTTTTAACTCGTGGAGGTAGTAGTCCGTGTATGCCCAAAGCTTGACGTTCTTCAATACTGAAGGCAAGACCCTGGAAATTAAATAAGCAACATTTAGAACTATATTTCTCGCAGCAATCTGTTCGGTTTTTCTATGGTGAAATAAAATTAATATCTGAATTTCTAAACTGGGCGTGTGGGATAAGTATTAAAATATTATTCTTAATATTAAGAGTTGATTGCAATATGTCCCAAATAATTATATAACTAAATTAATTTGATAAGCCAAGTGACTTTTGTTATTGTTTATTTCCAGTTCATTTATTTGCTTTACGGTTATCTGCATTACTCTGTTAAATCGTTCGTTTAATAATACAAGCTTATAATTCCTGATAATGACTGACCAGGAGATCAAAACAAAACACTCATCAATCATTCATTCACTCATAGTAAATAGCTTATTATACAATATATTAATTTCATTTTAACTTTGACCATTATTGTTAAAACACTATATACCATAAATTTACTAAAAAAATTGCATTACTAAATGTTAACATTTTTATTGATATTAATAATTAATATACGAGGGGGTAAAAAAAGTATATTCGTTTTTTGGACTACTTAGTTAATCAATGCTTAAAAAATGTTTACCATTCTTATCCCCTTTGTGGATCAGACCTTGACGTGGTAATAGGGCAATAAAGCTTTGAGTTGCCGTCTGGAACGAAAACCCCGGCGGACAGTCAGGCAGAGGTCTCAGACTAACATGATCCAAAATCTGCCAACCCGCATTGGACCAACGTGGCATATTACGGTTCATGCCTTCAACATGGTGTTTTCAATATGACAGTACAATCTCAAACACGGTGGCCAAGGGGCCACTACCTACCGTAATGGGAAGAGATGTCTCAAGGCAGAGGGTTCTAAGAATCACCGGGTTAAATCAGGCTGCCATTGAACTTTAGACATTGCTACGCTAAATATACGAATTGATAAATATCTTTGGAAAACTACAAAAAGTTTTAACAACCAAAATATATTATAAATTGTCATGAATGTCATGTATCCTCAATTGAAAAGAATAAAATATTATAGAGGAAATAAGATATTCTCTTATAAATATGTATTTATATACGTATGGGAAATTCACCCATATACATTACTGCAGGACTGTCCCTAAGTGTGAAAATGCGCTAGAAACTTTTCAGGTTCCACCCTCACGATTATTTCAGTAAACATGGAGTAGGGTAACAAAGATAATCGCATCGCTGATATAGTATTGAGAAATGCAATACATTTGTAACGAAGATTCTCAGCTTACGCAAATCGTTAAGAATATCGAAAATATTCCCGCTAGAACATAATACAATGAGATCAACGACAAAGCAAGGAGGCGCTCTGAAAGGAGAAATAGGCTCTGAAGGAGAAATAGGCTCTGAAAACAGAAAATGAAGACTCGAGAGATCAAGATACTGTCAAGGACTACAATGACCACTATTATTAAGCATAACCTAGGGTTATGTGGTTGTGGTAGGGATGCGAACGAAGGGGCATAGGAAAATCACAATCAGAGTTAAAAATATTTTCACTGTTGAACATAAATTCAACCGACAAAATAGCAGAGTTTACAAACAGCTCTCGGGAAACTGCTGAAAAATTGGGAAAGTAAAAAGAGGTCATCATGCGTCCTTCAACTGCAGAGTTACTTTCTGAGAGTTATGGGCCAAAAGGCGTGCAATAAACTACCAAGGCAATGTTTTGGAGTTTGAATTTGACTGAGTTAATCGTTGATAAAGATTGAGCGAGCGTTTTAGAGGAGAATGTCCTCTGTAGACCACACTACAATATTGAGGCCTTAAAAGTTTAAAGTATAGTGCGGTTCAAGATATATCGTTGACCGAATGGCTGCAGTAAACTGTTAACAACTCCTGTCGTAACGAAACTCGGCAAAGTTACACAAAAGTAAACAGTGCCGGGCCTAATAAAATAACATTCTTTTCTTAAACAGTGCAGTTCTATAATTTCGATCCTATTTTTATTATTCCAAAATGTGGCGTTCTTAGTAAGATAACGATCATAGTGCCTCCGGTAGTGCTAATTTTAATAGAAAACATTTATCGCCTGTGCTAAGCAAATTGTTAAAAATGTGTATGTTTCTTTATTGAATAGGGAGCGTAATGTAAATGCAGCCGCAGCAGAAACGTCTTCATTAACGAAAACGCCGTTGTCTACAGTTAAAGATATTGTGACGAAGCTAATTAAGCCAAAAAAGTCCGTAGTGATTCTGGTAAAAACAAATGTGTTGATGAAAGCCCCAAAAACTTAATTCGAAGCCAAGTTTATAATATGCATGAAGAGCAAACTGTGCCTGCATTGCATTCATTCTAACAGCGACTAAGGAAAAATGAAACCAACATTCTTTGCAGCAGAACTAGTCGTCGGAGAATATTATCTCTAATGGATTTTGCATAACGGACCATTAATACAAGACAAATATTAATGGATTCACAATGATTGCGAGGCTGGCGGTTTAACTACTTAAACTCTATAAAAAAAAAAGATTAGAAAATTGTCCCATTATCTACCTTGATGAAACATGGTTCGATACACATGGGACGCCAGCAAAAGGATGGGTGGATACATCAAGAAAATGCCAGACCAAAATCCCAGCAAACAAGGGAAAAAGAATTACAATTTTACATGCTGGTTCCGAGGATGGATGGGTTCCAAATTGTTTACGGTTTCCTCCAAAAATATTAAACATTCATCTTTAGACTACCATGACGACACCACAGGAGAACTTTTTGAAGATTGGTTTATAAATAGCCTTTTGCTCAATGTACCTAAGGAAAGCGTAATTTTAACGGACAATCCTAGTTATCATAACCACCAAAAAAATAAAATTCCTAATGCAAATAACACTAAATTGGAAATTTTGTATTTTTCGTATTTTGTCTACTCAGTAGCATTCATACTATATCTTGGATTTTCTTTCCTTTGACTTTTTTCCATTTCTTTTGGGATAACTTATATGTTTTCATTCGTCAAATGCAATTAGTATTGGAATATTTTGACTCCCCGCTTAAAAAAAAATAATTTGGCATGAAGAAATTTCGGTGGCAGTATTTGAAACTTTTTTTTAATGGAAAAACAATGTGATGTAACAATAAAATGCGCCTTATTAAGTAATACAACGATTAAATGGAATGAATACATATCCTTTGATAATTTGCATTAATTATGAGTCTGATTGTATAATCTGCGTCACGCTTCAAAGTAATCTCGTATGTAATTTTTTTTTTTGCGTTTTTATTATGCATTTGTTATAAAGGAACTTCCAATGGAAAGTCCAAACAATTTTAAGTTAGAATAATATTAATTTATATACGATCTAGTGAAAGTTTTCTTTGAATCAAATTTCTGTTTATAGTCATGGGAAAAGGATGAACCTACTTTTTCAGAAATCATTAAATGACGTAACTATACTCCGAAAGAAACTTATTTTATATTATATGCTGTCTGACATAGAAATATGAACATTATGATTTGTTATTACAATACGTATACTTTGTATTTATGGAATATGAAATATTTCAAATATGACAATGGTTTGGTTGATAATGATTAATATTTGATGATGATTGGCTAGTGATGATTAATAATTTATGGACTGAATGGGTCGATTTGGTCTGATCTCATTCCAAGCTACTTGAAAAAAAATCGAAATGCTCAAATGACAGAGTTTTGGAGTTCAAGGCAAAGGGACCGTTCCAAAAACCGCTAAGAAAGCCAATGTTGCACTTGATCTATTAGATTCTAGTATTCTGGTACATTCTATGGTGTGACAATATGTCAGGATCTAGGATTTTCTGTTTAAAGAGTGGACCAAATGCCACGCTACTATTTTGTTTTGGCACCTTTTCACCAAAGGCGCCAAAACTCGATTTTTGAAGTGAAAAAGTTCTTTAGCCGCGTTAAGCGATTTTCGGTAATTGCAAAATTTATGGGTTCGCGTCACCAACATGTTAGTGACGTGTCACGCCAGACTATCGACGCCAATTGTATTTTAAATGTGTTTTAATGTTTTATTTTATTTAATTGTGTTTTAGATAATCATTATTTTAATTGTTTAATTGTAGAATCAATATGCTGATATTTTTATGTAGAAAAATGAAAAACAAAAACAAAGCATTTATTTTCGAATATTTCCAATATTGGTATATCAATATTTGCATTGAAAACGTTGATATTATTAAAGTGAAAACTTCTTTAGCCGCGTTGAGCGATTTTCGGTAGGGGCAATACTTATGGGTTCACGTTACCGACATGCTAGTGACGTGTCACGCCAGAGTGGCGACGCCAATTGTGTTTTAAATGTATTTTAATGTGCTTAAACAAAATTTTGTTTTAGATAATCGATATTTTAATTGTTTAATTGTAGAATCGCTTTGCAGTACAAAGTGAGTAGTTAAAATGCTAATCTTTTTATGTAGAAAAATGAATAACAAAAACAAAGCATTTATTTTCGAATATTTCCAAAATTGGTATCAATATTTGCGTTGAAAAATTTGATATTTATTTTTCTAATATTTAATCTCTGCAATATATCGTGCAATGCATATTTCATAGTGGCTTAGGAGTTATCTTACTGCCGGCCGCGGTTGTCTGGTGGGTTAGTCGCCTGCCTGGCAATCCAAAGGTAGCTGGTTCGATTCGGATGGGTGTTTTTCTTTAATTCTTCTGTCCGTCTTACTTCCTACCCTACACACACATTTATACACTCACATACACACACACACGCCCACACATATCCACACCTGTGGTCTGTGATTGTTTCTAGGTCTGTGATAGTTTCTAATTGAATTACCCCTCAGTCATGCCAGTTAAAGGCTGGGTAAGGCCGGATGCCTCCTGAGAAGTGTTCTACGTTGGTCACTCCCCAGTCGGTAGGCTTGATAGACTTATGGGTAGGCACATAACCAAGGGTTGATAGCCTGAGGGGGGTGCTGGCCTGGGTTTGTCGGTAGCTGATGACAGCGGTTCGGAACCCACGTTAAGCTGTAGGTCCAGTCGCAAAATAGCCTTAGATGCTGATGCGCCTCTAGCCGTAAATCCTTTCCTTTCCTTTTCAGTTATCTTACTAGCGTGGTTAAACAGATTTCTAGTTGCTCGGTAATATTTTTGTCGCGGATTTTAAAATTAAAAATTCTATAAAATTTTATAATAAATTTAATTTCTCAAAGTTATTATTTATTGATTTAAATTGTCAAAAATAAAATACGTGTTGTTATTTCTTACAAAATGATTATTAATAAATTTATGTCATTCAATTTCACCAATAGAACTTTACAAAAAAGTATTGTAATATAATTACTTTTCCTAAATGACCATTTTCTATATTTGTTTAGATCCTCGATCCTACATGAAAAAATAATTACATTTTTAAATTATACATTTAAAGAATAATTATTTTGAAAACTATTTTAATTATTTAAAAAAACAACAGTTATCCCAAGTGTCAAGTTTTCACTTCTGTCGGCAGTCCCCATGACTCTAGCTTTTTTTTCGTGATATGTGGGAGATTGGATTTCACTGTTGTGTAGTACAGACGTGCAAGTTTTATTATGGATAAATAAATGCTAAAAGAACACAGTGAAATTGTAATTTAGATTTAAAAAAAAACTGGTCAACGAATTTAACCTTTTTGGAGGTAACGTTGATGAAAATAGTTGTATATGAAGTATTTTGTAGTCGTAAATCTGTAAAAAACATTTATTTTTTCCTCTTGTGTTATGAAGCATCATCTTAAATTTCACCAGTAGTCTCCCAACATAGATGGGTTCCAGAGTTTCTGGTATCTTTCATTCATCATGCTGATGTCCTGGTGAAATCTCCCTCCTTGTTCGTTACTTACTGCACCGAAATCTTCCGGAAAAAATCCTAATGGCAGTGTAAAAAATGCATTTTTAAGGACATGTAACACCCTAGTATTTCACAGGCTTTCAAGAGTTCATCTATTAGGTTTTCCCGAAAACCTAATCTATCACTACACTTACAACATTTCCAAGCTGCTAATTCCTTTTGATTTATTTTTTCTTAAAAACAAATCACCTAGAAGTTTCCTTCTTTTAGTGTCAATAAATATGCCTTGCATCACTTAACTGAGGAAATATTTCTTTTAGGTACTTGAAACCATTACCTTTGTCCATGGCTTTGACAAAATGTTTCATTAGTCCAAGCTTAATATGGAGAGGGTTCAAAAGAAGTTCTATGAGGTCAATCTTTCTTACTGTAATGTTTTTTTGTTGCCTTAGTTTCCCATAGACACACAAAACAGCAACATTTTGTAAAACCGTATTGAAGTCCTAGCAATATACCTATCACTTTTAAATCCCCAATAATACTGTTCATATTTAACGCGATTTAGTATGGGTATAGTTGTCATAGATTCCTTTCATGTCACTGAATCGACTAAAGGAATAGATGGGTTTTTGTTTCCGTTATGAAGCAAGACTGCTCGAAAGGTATATATTCCATATTAAGCTCATTCATGAAACCATCAATATCACAACAGACGTACAGCGAATCCTTCCATTTTCTAAACATTTGAAACATTTCGTTTTCGGTAAAGTGAAACACTTGCATTTTTATCTAAAAGGTTTCACTGTTGAAGTCTGGAACAAAGAAATTCCGATATTTGTATTGACAATCCTAGGTCGCCTTCTAAATCATTTAATTCATTCTGAGTTATTAAGTAAGTAAACTTGAAGAGATGCAAACGAGACAGAAACAAACTAAACTATGGAAAGCAATAAAATTACCCTTCAAGGTTGGTGGAATACTGTGGAAATATCCCCTCTACGGGTTTGTGGTAATTCCTACATTGAGTTCCTAAAGTCAGGTACAAATAATTTCAATAATCTCATGATATAAAGGAGAAGCAGGTGCTTGAAAATGGAACGTGCTACTACCTAAATAAAACACAAAAATAGCTTTCTCATCAATGTTACAAAAATCATGTCGATCTGAATAATAATTCAATTATTGCAACTCAATGTGAATGTAGGCGAAAATATCCTGATAATCTAGTGCTTCATGAAAGGACAATGTATCGTGTATTGAAGCAATTTCAAGAATTTAGAAGAGTTGGGATAAGCCCAGCACGCAGTGTACGCTGAATATTGAAATTTTGACTTACACATATTTTCTTACAAGATTCAAATTGTTGTCAAGACCTGTTGCCTACAGACAATAATAACCGATTATAATTCTGTAATGCTATCACAAACCACTTCCACTAATTTAATAATGAACGATGTATCTTATAAAGGATTATTTTTAAAGGGAATTTTTCGAGGAAAAATTTACATAAAATCGCACATAATTTTTTTTCAGACGTTAACTATAATTTAAATGGTTAATCAAACTTATTTATAAAGTTAAATATGCAAAGAAATTTTTACACAAATCGCCTGTAAAAAAAAAAACGATTAACACAATTTTTTTGTCATTTTAACATAAACGCTTTGTGTCAACCACGTAATACAAATTAATGTTAAAAATTACAGAAATATATATTAACATATTATACGATCCACCGTAACATTTTTGAGACATTTAAATGGCAAATGCATACACATTTTAATGTTAAAAATACCCCCACTTTTAGAATAAATTATATACTAAACTTGAAGAGATTTACCACTAAACACCAAAACCAACACTTTTTTTGAACTGCTCGACGCACGTTTCGCTAACCATGTTAGCATCATCAGGAGATGATTTAATCTCCACAGATTAAATCATCTCCTGTGTAGTGGTAAATCTCAGTAAATCAAGTTTAGCGTTTCACACCAAAGGTTCCAATAGAAGAATTGAATATATATATATATATATATATATATATATATATATATATATATATATATATATATATATGTATATAATTTGATATGTTTCTCGACCGTGCAATTTATAGTTTTTTCCTGGGGAAATTGGTTGTTTTCGGGCTTGCGGTCAGCAGTAAAACAAGTGTTTAATCGTCTCAATATTTCGTCATTGTTTTGATGACTTCATCAGGAGACTCTAAAATTATTTTTTTCCTTTTATTATTTAATAAACAATGAAATAGTATAGAACACCAACATGTGAAAATATAAATTCACATAACAATAAATATATAAACTTACAATTAATGACTATGGTTTAAAACGTGTGTATCTAAATAACGTTCTTGAACGATACGGGCCCAACCAGGAATTAACAATCTTTTTTAAACACTAAGGTATTTCAACCTACAACCATCGAGGTTGAAAAGACTGGAGCACTTTCAACACGAACATCCATTGTTTGGTGTTATTTGAGAATATATATATATATATATATATATATATATATATATATATATATATATATATATATATATATATATATATATATATATATATGAACATTTTTGTTGGTTGCTTGACCGGGAAGGAGCCCCACCTATTCCTTCAACTGGATGATATATGTTTCGTTTCTCGAGGTTCAGACCCATCAGGGCGCCGACATATATGTTATCCAGTTGAAGGGATAGGTGCGGCTCCTTCCCGGTCAAGCAACCAACAAAAATGTTCATTTAGGCGGAAACGCAGGTTGTGTGTTCCACATGAGATTGTGGAACCCAACGGTTGGGTGTGTGATGACACTCAGCTACTGCTGTCTCATTGGACGCAGTCCAAGAAAATCTAACACTACATAGAATTTATAATAATTGATAATATTTATACTGTGCCACGATGAACATGTGGGAGGTGGAGGTGGGAGTGAGTTTTCAACAGATGACTAGTGTAAAATCAACTCAATTTTATATTTATTTTATAGTGACATATTTAAAATGTTACTATTGAACGAAATTTAATAAATAAAGTTAGTTAATAGTTAATAAATAAAGCGAACGAACAACACAATCTTATTGTGTCAAATCAACACACAAAAGTATTAAATACTTAATACAAAAATTTTACAACAGACTTTTTTGACGCATTGATAGAATTTTTTACTGTGTACGTATATAATAAAAATGTATATAATATTTAACATTTACCCTTCCCAAAATATCCCAAAAATTTTCTGTTAAGGGAATTGTTCTTCCAACTTTAGGCACTATAGTCCACCAATGATCTGTCATAATATTTTGGGTGTTTTTTTAAGCGAATAAAACACATGACTGGTACAGTGAAAAAGGTTAGGGCACTGTGCTGGTTCCCATCCGTATATCGGTCAATCAATATTATTATTTTTGGACTTTCACGCAACATTATACAAGGCTTTGCAAGATTGCCCGGAACTTGATAATTGTAAATAATGACTTTCGCTTTTCCTTCAATAGTACATTACAATTGGCGATTCACTGTACAAAACCTTTAACGCAATGTGTAGTGACTTCTTAGAAACGCAATCAAGCTCGGGTTGTCGCGAACGATCGTAGATATCTTTTTAAGACAGAGAGAACCACAAATAGTTTATATAAATGTTTATTTAGTTTATTACGTAATACTAACAGTTATTTATAACTTTTTAACAACGTAATGGTAGGCCCATAATGCCCTTTTGCGAAAAATTAGTATCTTTATTGCTAAAAAATGCTTTTCAAGTTGTTTTTCACCTCTTCTTGCATTTTAAAAAATATCCCACTCCAACAATTTTGGAGGAAGCAGAATAGATAGTAGTTTGAGGATGCGATGTCCGGTGAATAAGGTGGATGCGACAAAAGAATTGAAGCTGGACCATTTTTGCTATGTCCTCATTGAAACGTGTGGCCGGATATTGTCATGTTCAATTATCGTCTTCAGGCGATCCAGGTGTTGATGGTTTGAAAGGACCTCAAAGTGTCCCTACAAATTCCACCAAATGCAAAGCATCATTTTCTTCGTATGACTGTTGTGTAATTAAAGCTACCGACCCTGGCAACTCCCATGTTTTTTTTTTCGTTGCGCGTTGTTGTACGATAGTTATTTATGTATCCGGAATAATAAATAAAAAATATTTATCATTGAAAATGGTTTTATTGTTTTTTTAAAAATTCTCCGCGATGATCGATACACTTTTACTTACGTTTGAACCAATTTTCATTGCACCTTTTCCATTCCGATTGAAGTATCTCCAAAACATGCATTTTGAAAGCATCAACTGCTCCGTCTGGCGTCGAAAATCGTAGACCACGTAGTTTATTGTTCACGGACGGGAACAAAAAAATCATTGGGAGACAAATCAGATCTGTACAGTGAATGACCAATCATTGTTTTAACGGGTCAAATATTGAGTTGTTTGGTCCTATATGTAAGAGCTCGCGTTATCATGGTGATGAATGCGTTGCTTGTTGTTTTTTCTTATTTCTTCAAAGACTTCTGGCAAACAAATAATTATGTACCATGCAGAATTTACCGTTCTCTAGTGTCATTGTAACCATATGCCCATTTATCTCAAAATAACAGACGACCATTTGCTTGTAAGTGCTTCTTGCGCGAACAACTTTTGTTGGGTTTGGCTAATTTTGAAAGATCCATACAGTCGGATTCTGTTTACTTTCGAGTTCTTACCCATAGATCCAAGATTCGCCACATATGTAGATATTGTACGCGGCTTTTGACGCACTATGGTTGTATTTTTTGAGCATTTCTGTACACCAATCGACACGACCCTTTTTTTTGAACGATTGTGAAATTATGCGGAATCTAACGCTCACAAATCTTTTTCACGGCTAAATGTTCATGTAAAAAATTGTGTATTCTTGTCATACTCATGCCCAGGAATGTATCAATCTCACATGACGATTATGACAATTTTCGATTACTCTCTCACAAATCGTACGGTATATTTCCAATGGTGGTCAGAATGTTTCGTTTAATATCAAGAATTGTATGGGATTTATTTCTGTAAATCAGAGATTTAAAATAACCCCGCAAACTATTATCCAAAGGCGTTAGGTCGCAAGATCTGCCCAAGAATGCCCAGGAAGTTTTTTTTACAATAAATCGATTGTCTAGCGAGATGTGTGTCTTGTTGAAAGAAAATATTGTTTATATCGACATTTATCAGGTCATCCCAAAGACATTCTGTTCTGTAAAGAATATATAGGGTGATTCTTAAATTGAGACTTTTTTAACAGCGTATAAAATAAACATATTTTTCTAATACCATTTTTCAAAAAACTGAAAGATAAAAAACTTACCATATTAATTTCGAAAACAACAGGTTCAGTGGTCGCCAATCTGTTCCACGCAAAGTTGGGCGCGACGTACCCAAGAGTCGGCGCATGTGCGTAATAGTGGTTAAGACCTTCCCCTAATAATCTCACCAGCCTATCCTATGCGATCAATAAATTATTCCCTTGTATTAATCGGCGTTTATACTTTTCATGTTACTCCCATAACAAATAATTACTGGGGTTAAGATCTGGTGACCTAGGCGGCCACACAACTGGCTCTTCACGACATACCCACTTATGGAAACACACTTAGGAAAAGTTATGTCTTAGAACACCCGCACTTTTTCTGTCTCAGTTCAACTTGCCATGCTATTTCTCGAGTACTTGTTGGGTCGTCCTCGACAAGATTCAAAATTTGTTCCTCCCGTTGCACGTTTTCAGGTACTCTCAGTCTACTTGCGTGCCCTCCACGATGTTCCCTCAAATCACCTTGCACAACCCGAATACATGATTTCTACAATGGAAAACATTCCAAAAAGGAAAACATTCTACGTATAGTTGAGATGCAACATTGGCATTTTGAAGACACTCCCCATAAATTAAAAACATGTCAACTTATTCGCTATTCTCATACACAAGGGCCATTTTATCTTTCCAAAACTCACGGTCGAAATCCACGTTAAAACTAACAATAAAATATAAGATAAGAACATAAAAGAAATGCATGATTCATAAAAAAAAAGATAAATATTAGTTGTATTTTGTTCGTTTTGAATTTGCTGGCGATCGATTAAATTTGTTTAAATTACTATATTTTAATGGCAGGGCTTGAGTTTTTCAAAATTTATTAAAGGCGGTAGCGGCCTAATTCTAGAGATATTTAAAAAATGGACTTAGAAAAAAATGTTTATTTTATCGAGTTTATACTCTGTTAAAAAAAGTCTCAACTTAGGAATCATCCTCTGTAGCATATATAAGAATATATGGCGTTGATCATTAAAAGTAACATGATTTCCATCATCGTCTTTAGCAAAATAAGGTCCTGTCATCACCTTTAAATCAGTGATGAAGTGCACTTCATCGGAAAAGATATTTATACTTCAAGGTGGGGGTCGCCCCCAACTGATCTAGGGCCCAGTTGTTGAATAGGGTATTTTTTATAGTGAATTGACCCAATGTACTGAACACAGTAATTATGGGTGCTATTTACATTTCATACAGTGTTGCCGCTATTGCGTTTCAAAGTTCTGACACTCTTATTGAAAAAGTCTTTAGTTTCTATTCTTATTGCTTAGTTCTAAGAAAAATGTGTATAATTGTAAAGACTCCCTTTAAAATTTACATCTATCATAACGCATCTGGTAATTTCTTTTTTATGGTTAAAATCATACGAAAATTGAAAAGTAAAAGTACCCAACCTTATTACTAAAGTATTAGTAATAAGGTTGGGTTACAATAATAGTTATAACATTGAAACACGAAACTAAAATAGATATTTTGTATCCACGAATTAATTTGGCCACAAATATACATTTCATAAACAAGCTTAAAAGCTTGTACTTAAGTGTTTGATATGTTTATATGTATCCATGTTAATAAGAGATATCTTTACGTAAATGTAATGGAAAGTTATTTTTGTTTTATTTATTATTTCGTTTGTTAGTTCAAGCCAATGGTATTTTTGAAACTGGTAATATTTACTTTGCAAACAGATTCTAGATATTTTTAGACTGATTTTTTATTATACTTATTATAATTGAATTTCACAGTAATGGTTTAAAATGTTTATTAATATGTAATATATTAAATATTATTTTCAGTTTAATAAATCATGTGTTTAACAATTAATCAAATCAAATCCAGGACTACTATCTATTTGTTTAATAAAGTTAAAATGTCAATCTTTAATGTCACAAGAAAGTTTTAAATAAATCAGCAGGAGTGTTGCATAATTGACAAAGATTCCATAGATAGTTTTCTAATTAGAATGTTTCGTATCAGAGTGTATACCAGAAATACCAGTAATCAATTAACCGGTAATTTGAAATCTACGACTAAAATTATGGACAAGAACATTTTATCAATGCCACAGAAGAAAGTAGATTTTTCAATATTAACTAGTTAATTTTTAGAAAGACACAGCTATTCTTGGCATTATATATATTCTTAACATTATAAATATGAAATATGTTTTCTACTTTCATTTAAGTTATTTAATGTTTTTCTGCCGATATAACGTGATCTCAAAAAATTAAGTAAAATCCTAATTAATTTCCTCATAAACCAATAGACAAATTACTTCAAGTTTAGGGTTCAAGAGTCATTAAAATTTATCATTAGACTTTAGAAATAGACCCTTCACTCGAAGCGAACAATACTTAACAATAAATATGAAATGATATTTTGGCGAAACGTCATATCCTTCGCAGAACGAACGGATTGATACCAGGTATGATTTACGAACATTAATGTCGCAAGAAAGTGTGCCATATTGTCACAAGAAAGTTTTAAAAAACTCAGTAGGAGTGTTGCATAATTGACAAAGATTCTATAGATAGTTTCCGAATTAGAGTATATACCAGAAAAACCAGTACTCAATTAACCGGTAATTTGAAATCAACGTTTAAAATTATAGATCAGAACATTTTGTCAATGCTAAGGAAGAAAGTAGATTTTTCAATAATAACTAGTTCATTTGTAGAAAGACACAGATATTCCAAGCATTATAAATATGAAATATATTTTCTACTTTCATTTATATTATTTAATGTGTTTCTGCCTATTTAACCAAATGTCAAAAAATTAAGTAAAATCATAATTAATTTCCTCATAAATCAGTAGACAAATAACTATAAAATTGATAGTTTCGTCGAAAAATTGAAAAAAAATATAAAAAACCTTTGAAAAAGTAAATTCATCGAAAATTTACAAGAGACCTTTTTTGGAGAACGTTCAATTTCCTACAAAGGTATATAATGGTCTTTCCACAGTAATGTTTCGATGAAGAGCTATACATTTTCAAAGTTAAAAAAAAATCCTATGTTATTTAAATGGGAAATTGAAATTTGCGATACGGCACGTTTTAATATTAATATTAAGAGCTCTAACTTCCACAGTATTTTTTTTCGTCATATCTAACAATATTTTCGATACCTTTAAGAAAAAAAAAAATGGTCGATTTTCTCAAAAATCTGAACACGAATATCATGGATATACGTGTTATTAGGGAGTAGCTCACCAAAAGTTCCGTAGCAAAGCAAATTTATGCTGAGTGAATGGCTATAAAAATATTACATTTTATTTTCAAATAATACTTTAAGAGACAAAAAAACTGAATTCTTTCGATGGAAATAAAACACGACGATGCTACGTTGCCAATTGTTAAGATAATGAAACAATGTATTCCGCGGAAATGATTATATTTTGGATACATGTTTCACCGAAACTTTTTATTCAAAATAATATCAAAAATCTTCGGATAAATTTACTATTATCCGTTAATATTATTTTATCAGTTAATATTATTTAAAAATCAATCTCGTTACTTTATTTGCACACCTCGTATATATAAACTAGACTCCTATGTTTGATTTTTGATAGACTTGAATAATTTTAATACTATTAAAAAATTACAAATAAAAATCTTTTTCGTATACATAAGATACTTGACGTCATACATTTCATTTTTATTTTATGTTGATTCAAGTTCAAAAGATAAAACATGTAATGAAAATTTTACGAGGCAGCATTAAGTATGATTTATACGGGTTGGAGTGAAATATGTAAATTCCAACCAGATATTCTTCAACTTTGCGCATCAATAGAATAATTTTAATTTTATCGCCTTTTTTAAATACAACAAACATCTTTTTTTTATCATTTTTACTATATCTTGATGATGACCTTTATACAGTGCTTCATTTCAAAAGTTAACATGAACACTAACTAATGAACTAATGAACATTGTTAAAACATTTTTTTTAATTAAGAATCACTTTCATTTCAAAAGTAGCTATCTTCATTATTTCTATTAGCAACGAAAATTAGCTCTGGACAAAAAACACGTCAGTTTAGATATCGAGGGGGAACTTCAAAACCAATATCCGTTATATTTTATGTTTCACTTCCTTACCTCCACGTAAAAATTTTAAATGGTAACCCCTATCTTGTAACATATCATTTTAAAGGTGTTGAAAATCCTAACTAAATAACTCCGGGGTAATCCGGAAATAAAAGGTTGTCCAATAACAATGCTAGAGCTTTAAAATAAGGCGCAATGATATCTACAAGTGATAATCCTGTAGTTTGTATTTTATTTTGAAAAACAAATAATGGCATTATATTTTGAAAATAATGTCACTCAATTTTCGATTACTCTATCACATACGTCAGGTGATATATTTTGAATGGAGGCAGGAATGTTTCGTTTAAGGTCAAGCATTTTTCGGGATTTATTTCTGTAAATCAGAGATTTAACATAACTTCACAAAAAATAATCCAAGAGCGTCCAATAATCCAAGACCATTGTCTGGTGAGATGGGTGAAAAGTCGCACAGTCTTGTTGAAAGAAAACGTTGTTTATATCCACATTTGTCAGTTCGAGTCAAAGATATTCTGTTAGCATGTTTTTATAGTGTTTAGCATTAGCAGTAACATTATTTCCATCATCGTCTTCAAAAAAATTAAGTTTTATCACGTCTTCAATCCCAAAACCGTACCAAACAGTGACTTTCTGAGGATGAAGTGGTAACTCCTGAACCACTTAAGGATTTTCATCTTCCTAAATCCTGCAGTTATGTTTGTTCACAAACCCATTGAGCCAGATGTGCGCTTCGTTGGAAAAGTCTTTCCCTTAATGTCTTCCAACTTCCAATTTTTACGCGCTGTTGAATCATTTATCTTTCCAGGTTGAATTAACAGAATACACTGAACATAGAAGTCTATAGGTGAGACTTACATTTCAAACAGTCTTTCATTGGAAAAGTCTTTCCCTTAACTGGGGTCGCCTTCCAACTTCTAATTTTTACGCGCTCTTGTATCATTTATCTTTCCAATTTGAATTGACAGAATACGCTGCACATACAAGTCTATGGGTGAGACTTACCTTTCAAACAGTGTTGTCACTATTATGTTTCAAAGTTCTGACGCTCTTATTGGAAAACTTTTTATTATCGATCCTATATAATAACAATTGAATCGTTTTAACACAATATGTCATATAGCATAAAATGTAACATTTGTTCCGTGTTTCTCGTTGGAATATCGTGATATAGCAATCCAAAAATATACCGTTATGAATTAAACAAATAAAACTTTTATTGATTACAAATATTAAATTTTGTTCAATACAGCTGATGATGGCCTAGACTGTGCACAAGTTTATAACTGATTTAGTCGATTCAAAAATGATTGCGGATTTTAACATTGTAAAAGCTCCTCTCAAATCGTCACAATGCCTTCGCAGAATTTAAAAGTGTTGCATTCAAAATTGGATCTGTTGGAACGAACAGAATTTAATGCGTTTGTCTAAACATACCAAGGACATAAGGCCAAAGATACTAAATGTCAACGAAACTAAATATTATCAAGGAAGTGAGGGGGATTCTGCAAGAGATGGGAATAACAGATTGAAAAAAGAAGGCGAAATGAGTGGGCAAGGATAAAGGAAACGGCAAAAACTCAATGAAAAAAACAAATACTTGGATTGGATGCTCTTGGCACTATCCATTTTATCATGGAAACGCAAAATGGTTCCTAGCACTCAGGTCTGGAAAATACGGTCGATAAGGAAACAAACATTTCTATCAGTCCTGCTGTTGTAACCTCCTTTGGCCTTACACTTCGTTTATAATCAAAATAACAAATCATAGAAAATATCGATTCACTTCTACGATCAATTTAACTTTACCAGGTGCAGACTCACCCAAAGTACAATTTTTATGTTGAATAGATATTTTAAATATGCATACTTTTACGTAAAATGTAGAAAAGACAGTTTTAATTGCTTGTCAAATAGAATCCAAATGACATCTATTAAATGATTACGATTTCGAAATAAAATACAAGGTGTCCCAAAAAAACATTTCATTTTGATATAGCAGAGATAAGTCCATCAAAAAAACCTTAACTGATTATTGAATTAGGCATTTTAGGAAATTGCTTTTTAAAAATAATGTCACCCAAATGTAAACGTTCATCCTCACGGCACTCATATAAACGAACGCCAAAATTTCTTACGACGGCTCGGCACGATCTCTGGAATGTCTGCCATTTCGTATCGGACATTTTCGTTTAACTGCACCAAAGAACCGGGTGTATTGACGTGAACGATTCATTGAACTTTCGATTTTATATGGCTCCATAAGAAAAAGTCCATAGGGCTCAAATAAGGACTACATGGAGGGCCAATTTATGTCACCTCTCCTGGAGATCAATTTGTTTGGGAAAATTTCACGAACTCGACATTGCCCCGTCCTGCTGAAACTGCGAGTCCCCTGCCATCTTCAAAAAAATAGCCGGCCGATTATTCCTCGCGCTGACATAGCAGCTCATATAGTGAGAGTTTTTGAGGCTTGTGTTTCGGATTCGTTGCACTCCAGTAACGACAGTTTTGCTTATTTACATGACCGCTCAGATGTAGAATTCTCGTAGACACAACGCTTGGTCTGTTCCCGAGAAACGCTCCATACCGACTAAATTCTTAAACGTGAGGCAATCGATTGACATGCGCTCCGTTCCCCTCACATTTGTCGCGGTTGTGTAGTGAGCTAGCTAGTGAAATAGCCGCTTTCTTATGGAACACCTTAAGCAGACAGCATTATGTAATAATGCTCCAAAAACGAAATCCCCTTTGTTACTTATTACTAAAGAGTCTTCATTTAATCCCAGTATCAAATTATGCGGTGACCTATAAATGTGGACTACCAACACGATAAGTTGGTAATAATTAACAGGAAATGGCTAATTTTCTTTGTTTTAAATGTCGTTCTTATGTTGTATTTATTGCCTGCTCTTTTAATTATGTCAAAAAATTATTTTGCATACATTTAAACCAATTTGCCTAGCACTTTTTCTATTCCGATTCAGGTATATCCAAAACATGCATTTTGAACGCATCAACCGTTTCTTTTGGCATCGAAAATCGTTCACCACGTAGTTTATTCTTCACGCACGGGACCAACAGAAATTATTGGGTGCCAAATCAGGACAGTACGGCGGATTACCCATCAATTCGATGTTTTGACCGGTCAAATATTGAGTTGTTCGGCCCGCTGTGAGAGTTCGTGTTTTCATGGTGAAGAATAATCCTGCATCGCTTCTAGTTTTTTGTTATTTCTTCAAAGACTTCTGGAAAACAAATGGTTCTGTACCATTCACAATTGACCATTCTACGATTCTCTAGTGGCACTGTAGCCACATGCAAAACAGGCGACCGTTTGCTTCGAAGTACTTCTTGCGCGAACAACTTTTATTGGGTTTAGCTCATTTTGAAAGACCTTTGAAGATGTTACACATGGTTTTTGATGCACCACGATTATATTTTTGAGAGCATTTCTTTGCACCAATTTTTGCGGAATTCAACGCGCACAAATCTTTTTATATAAAGTGCTTTCACATGGTGCTTCATTGCCAAAACTCGAAGTGAGTTGATCGACGCACTGTTGTTGAGATAATTCACATCGAATGTCATAGTAACTCATTGCACGATTATTCTCACGAGTTAATTCCATTTTTCTACTGAGATGAAATTTCAAACTTTCAAACTTTTCAACAATGTCAAACCTTACGATGTATATGCCAGATGGCGCCTAGTAACACCATCAATTCCGAATACATAAAAACAACTAACTTAATTTTTTTTTATTTAAAAACAATAATGTGATAAACCAGAAAGTATTTTGTAGACTGGAATGATGCATGAATCATTATAATGTAAAGGAAGTGGAAGGTAACTTCAAAAATTATAAATTTTGAAAAGAAATCTTGAAATTATATATTATTGATACACTGTATTAGAACTGTCCGAAATATAACCAACGGATTAAACATTTTGATATAGAAAAAGTCTTGTCCTTTCACTTTATAAATTATATTGTATAGGAACAGATCAACTACCGATATATGATTGCACGTAACCTCCTTATTCGCTACCTGTTTATGATTTCTTCCTCAAGTTTTATGGTTTACGACGATGTAAATTCTTTATTAGTCATCGGTATCCTTGATCTTTTAAATTTACGGTAAAATTTGACCCTTTTCTAGATGAAAGTATATCTCAATTCATTGTCTTGAAATACTCAACGAAGGTCGCCATTATCAATTTATTCGCGCCAACCAGTACAAGAAACGGAAGAATTGTTTTCATGGGCTATCTGGTTATATGACCTAGCTCATTTATTTGATTCTTTCGTGAATAGATAATGATAATTTAGACAAATAATTGACAAATATAAGAATGAAGGATCATAAATGTTAAATGAGATAACATCGAAAATAACAGAGGATAAAATGCTGGACATACTAAGAAAAAATAATAAATGAAAAATCCCCAGGCAAATATTACCTTACTATTGAGACGTTCAAATTTCGAGGAAAAATGCCATTGCATTTTTTTTGAATTTCCATACTAAGCTAAAAAACGCACGCATGCACCATCACTTTGGTGCAACAACAAATAGAATCTCAATTTGAAGGGTGTGAAACACTTAGCTCAACGATATTCCAACTTTTTTTATACCTTAAACTCTGCAAAATAGTCGTCTTAAAACAGCCATTTCTTCATGTTTGGAAAGAGAATAAGATCGAAGGATGTCAAGTCCGGAGAATAGGGTGGATGCGATATCAATTCTTAACGTAAATTGGCAAATTTCGTGTTGCAACGGCAGTCAAATAGACTAGTGCATTGTCATGGTGGAACGGCACTTTTTTCTAGTTGTGTTTGTCTTCGTGAAATTTGATCAGTAATACGGTATAATAATTCTCTGTGATTGTCTTTCCCTTTTCCAAATAGTCGATGAAGATAGTACTTTATAAATCCGAGAAAACCGTGGCCATAACTTTTCTGGCCTATGGACGCGTCTTCGTCTTCTTCGGAACACGTTCGCCGGGCAATTATTCCTTTGTTTCCGGTATGCAGTGATAAATCGAAGTTTTACCAACAGGAATTACTGCAGAAACTCCTTCGGATTGCACTTATACATGTCTAAACACCACTGTAGAGTGGACATTCTATGTATCAATGTCGATTGTAAATATACAACATAATCATATATTTTGGTCTAAAACAGGTCGAGAAAATGACAAAATTTCTAAACAGTGACCTGGACCACAGACCATATTGAATGCCTGGATTTAAATTTCGTATCATTGTTTGTTTTAGTGTTGATAACTCTGATACTTTGACAGTTAGAATATATGATTCTTCTGATTAGAAAATATGGAAGCTCTACGAATGAACGTTATTATTATTGAAACTCATTACAAATTAGGTGAACATTTTTTGGAGGCGGTAGGAATACTTTCAGGAATTTCTGACAAAGTCCACCAAATGAATCAACTCTCCATACGTTAATTTAAAAATTTAATGAAACTGGATCGGTATTTGATGCAACACGTCAGCAGCGTAAACGTGGAACAAGCTCATGTTAGAATATTGCTTTGGTTAGTGTTGTTGCAACATTTCTAAAAACTATCTTCAGCGAATACTCACTAAAGACCTTCACCTTTTTAAACCGTTGTTAGTTTTAGACTACCATGAAGTCGACTTTCAACTGGGTCGAAAAATCATCTTCATCGGTGGAGCTCATTTTCAGTTTGAAGGTTTCATAAATAAAAAAATATCGCTTTTGGGACTCGGAAAATGCTTGCGTAATTCATAAGAAGCAAATACAGCTTAAACGAGTGGTGTGGAGTGAATTTTTGGGTAGGTGGCGTAATAGGCCCATATTTTTTGTTTTTTTTTTTGAAAATGTGTCAACTGTAAACAACCAACTGACCAATCAAATCTTATGCATTAATATCGTGCGAATCATTTTCCTTTTCTTAAATCCATGGTCTATGCTAACAATCCACAAAGAGTTGACGACCTGAAAACTTACTGTCAAAACTGAAGCGGCTTTTCCGTCATATTTTTTTATATGCAAGAAGAGTATGTACTTTAATATTTAAATAATAAAAAACTGTTTTATTTCCAATCTAAA
Organism: Cosmopolites sordidus; assembly: GCA_031761425.1. Classification (NCBI taxonomy): domain Eukaryota; kingdom Metazoa; phylum Arthropoda; class Insecta; order Coleoptera; family Curculionidae; genus Cosmopolites; species Cosmopolites sordidus. The sequence goes on along the minus strand of JARFXV010001304.1, from coordinate 331,778 downwards.
TTCGACATTCTAATTCCACATACAGCTACACAAGGGCAATTGCCTATGAACTTGATCTTGAACTTGAACTTGTTGCAGAAAAGGATGAAGGTTATGTCAAATGGAACGAGTAACTTTTATCCAGGCCATGATATCATATTGGATAAACAAAATCAAAGGCGCGAGATTGTAAGCAGAATGCGACAGACACCATACGGAACGGAGAGCATAATACTAACTGAATAGTATATACATATATATATATATATATATATATATATATATATATATATATATATATATATATATATATATATATATATATATATATATATATATATATATATATATATATATATATATATATATATATATATATATATATATATATATATATATTATATATATATATATATATATATATAAATATATATATATATATATAATATATATATATATATATATATATATATATATATATATATATATATATATATATATATATATATATATATATATATATATATATATATATATATATATATATATATATATATATATATATATATATATATATATATATATATATATATATATATATATATATATATATATATATATATATATATATATATATATATATATATATATATATATATATATATATATATATATATATATATATATATATATCAAGAACAAAAAGTACCGGACTTGGAAAAATGCAGAAGTGATCCTTTTACATAAAAAAGGAGCACAGGAAGATTTAAAGACCTACCGTCCAATAAGCCTCCTATCAGTGATGTACAAAGTTTTCACTAAGATAATTTCTAAAAGAATATTAAAAAAACTGAAATACGCACAACCAAGAGAACAAGCAGGATTCAGAAGTGGATTCAGTACAATGGATCACATCCAGGTTGTACAGCAGGTCATAGAAAGGCACAACGAATACACCATGCCACTGGGCTTGGCTTTTATCGACTACGAAAAAGCATTTGATTCCATCTCAAAGCATGCGATAATGGATGCACTGCTTAGCCAAGGTGTAGAGAGAGCCTATGTAAACCTATTAGAATCGATATATGATGGAACTACAGCCACAATTCACCTTGATGATCTTGAAGTGGGAATTAATATAGAACGAGGTGTACAGCAGGGTGACGCAATATCGCCTATTCTTTTCTCGGCTGGCCTTGAAGAAGTATTCCGTAAACTGGATTGGGAACAGGATGGTGTAAAGATCAATGGTGCAAACTTAAACCATCTTAGATTTGCAGATGATATTATTCTCATTTCACAAGACCCAGAAGAGCTGCAAAGACGCATACAAGAACTGCAAAGGGCTGGCGAACCATTTGGCTTGAAAATAAACCTGAAAAAGAGTCAGGTTATGTTCAATAACTTCGCTCAGGACAGAAGAATTTCAGTTCTAGGAAGGGATTTAGAGATTGTGGACAGCTTTATATATCTTGGGCAGAGGATTTCCATGGAGGGGAATACCGCACGGGAGGTGGAACGGCGTGTTAAATGTGGCTGGCAGGCATTTGGTAGGCTCAACATAGTGTTTAAGAGCAGACTCCCACTTTGCCTGAAAAGAAAAGTATTCGATCAGTGCGTTCTACCCGTTATGACATACGGAAGTGAAACCTGGACACTCACATCGCAATCAATTCAAAAACTTCGGGTGGCACAGAGGGGAATGGAAAGATGTATGCTTGGCATTACAAGACGATACAGAAAGTCCTGCGCATGGATCAGGGAACAAACAAAAGTCTGTGACATCATTGGAAGAGTAAAACAGTTGAAATGGAGATGGGCAGGCCATATAGCGAGGCGATGGGACGACAGATGGACCAGGACAATCCTGGAGTGGATACCGCTTGATCGCAAACGTCCGCGAAGAAGACCGAAAGCACGGGAGTGGATACCGCTTGATCGCAAACGTCCGCGAAGAAGACCGAAAGCACGATGGATTGATGACATCGTTAAGTATATTGGACCCGAGTGGCAGAGGAAATCCCAGGACCGTGAAGGTTGGAAGCATGCTGAAGAGGCCTTCATCCTGCAGTGGATCGATGCGGGCTGATGATGATGATGATGTATATATATATATATATATATATATATATATATATATATATATATATATATATGGGTCATTCCATGCCAAATCGACCACTTTTGAACATGACCCCTTCCGATTTCGCTGAAATTTTTGTGTCCCCTTTTGTACCCCCCAAAGACGTTTCTAAGAATTTTTTCATTTTTTTTACCCAACCTAAAAAAAGTTATGGGTTTTTGAAAAAAAAATGATTTTTTTTTTTAAATAGCCATAACTTTTTCAAAAATTGACCTATTGAGGCTTTTTTTTTTATTTTTGTTTTTAGAAAAAAATGCGAAAAAAATTCAGAAAACAACTTCTATGAAATTTTTCAGTTTTTTGAAAAAAAAACGTCATTTTTTCGAATTCCGACATTTTTCTTTTTTTTTTCTCTCAAAAAAACTTTGATCTTTTCTGTAATTATTCCCGTACAAAGGGGAGTGGGCCGACTTTTCCTTCTATTTTTTTATTTAAATGAAAAATTTGTTTTTTTAATTTTTCAAACTTTTTCACTTTCTCAATTTTTAAAACTTTGTTTATAGAGTAAAATTAATTTCAGTCAATGATTCTGCGGTATTTTATTCTTTTTTTAAGCTTTTATTCTACTTATAGTGTATATAATTAACTATCAATTTTCAACAAATCATTTATTTTACTATTTATTATATTCTATATTCTACATTCATCTGTGTCGGGAATTACCCTGTGTAATTGCTGAGTTCCGTAATTGGTAATTGGTTTCGTTTTTAAAAATCGGTGAAAAAAAATGATGTTGACAAATATAAGTGGTTTGATTGGTCTAAATCAATCTGATGAAGCTACAATTTTAACGAAACGAATCAAATATGAACATAATAAAATGGAAATTAGACAAGAAAATAGTTTCATTAAACATAAGCCAAAAACTTCAAGAATCCTGACCCGCAAAATATAACGATTATTATTCGAAAAATTGCAAAACTGCGAACTATCGAAATTTTTGGTAAAATGGCGAAAGGTAAAATGGTGATGAAAACTTTACTGTCTCGTTACATAACATTTGTGTTCTGTCAAAGATTTGGCGTTTTTGGTTACGAGAAATGTTAACTAGTCACTTTTCCATTAGTAAGGTTGTAATATGATTTGAATGTAACAAATACCGGTAAAAGAATTTGTCACATTTAACTCCCAGACCGGTATTTTTTCAACAATCTTGGCACATTTTCTGCTTCAAGGCACACCTCCAGACCTGATGTTACGTTATGAAAATAAACATATTTCAAAAAAATTAAATAGCAAAATTTATTTTTGGATAGTTGTCAGTATCCGAATAGAAATACAAGTTTATTTTTTAAATTTATTTGGAATTTTTTAAATAGATTGTTTTTTTTTTCAAAACAAGCAAACTGTTTTTATGCTACAGTAGCCTGCGAACTTTTTAACCAAACAGAATACTTACACATGTATCTTTTTGATGATCACCACTGAAAAAATTATCATCTGAATCAGTAAGTTGGCGACAAAAATTTAGATGTTGAGGGCTTAGAAGACAAGGAAAACGAAAAAGTCCAACACAATAACGAGGAGAGAACTATATATGAAAAATGAATTAGTAGACGTTAACATAAAGTCTAGACACAAAAATATACATAAATAAACCAGGAGCATAACGGTAAAAATAAATTCCATAATAGATCACTGTCAAGAAATCATTGAGTGCCAAATCTGGACTGAACGGTGGATGGCCCATTAATTCGATGTTTTGATCGGTCAAATATTGAGTTGTGCGTATCTAGTATTTCTTCAAAGGCTTCTGGCAAACAAATGGTTGTGTACCATTCAGAATTGACCGTTCTACGATTCTCTAGTGGCACTATAACCATTTATCCCAAAAAAACCGGCAACCATTTGCTTTGAAGTGTTTCTTGCGTGAACAACTTTTGTTGGGTTTTGGCTCATTTTGAATGACCCATATAGTGGACTGATGTTTACTTTCGGGCTCATACGCATAGATGAAATATTCGTCATCTGTGTAGATGTTTTATACGGCTTTTCATGCACCATTATTGTATTTTTTGAACATTTCTTTGCACCAATTGACACGAACCATTTTTTGAGCGATTGTCAAATTTTGCGGAATTTAACGCATACAAATCTTTTTTACGGCTAAATGTTCATGTAAAATCTCAGGGTATGTCACATGACAATCTTGCTTTATCAGTTCTCGCGCAATATCGATGTTTTCTGGCACAATAACCGATTTTGGACCACCTTCTCCACCCACAATTACATTTACCATATCAGTGATAAACAGTGGTTTTAGATCGTGTTTCATCCCCAAAAGTTTGTTGATCAATGCACTGTTGTTGATATAATCTACGTCGAAAGTTGTAGTAAATCGTCGCAAGAAAATTCACACGAGTTAATTCTATTTTTTGACTGAGATGTAGTTTTCAAGTCACTAAACAAGACAAATAGCGTCCGTATGACAAAACGTTCTGAGTATATATATATATATATATATATATATATATATATATATATATATATATATATATATATATATATATATATATATATATATATATATAGTAGTGTTACTTTTGCCAATTCCGGATTCATAAATAGCAACCCTCGTATCTGATTCTCGTATAGGTCAGAATTTTCGATCTAAGTCGGACGTTTTTTTAAAACACTTGTAGATTACTAAAAGTTAGTTAACCATTTATCATCGAAGTCCTGTTATAGTGTCCTGATTATATTTTAGGTGGAAAATGTTTTAATTATTTGTAATTTATTAATATCATAATAAAATTTAATAAAACCAAAAACTTAAATAAAATCATACGAGTTGTGTCACAGTTTAGACCAAAATTCAAAGACTTGGTCCAAACAAAGTCCAACGTTTAACGTTTGTTTTGCTTTTATAAGACATCAAAGTTCGAGTTTTGTATTCAAATTTGTTGATACTTTAGATACAAACATATCAATAAACTTTACGATGTATATGTCAGTTGGCGTCTAGTAGTGTTACTTTTGCCAATTCCGGATTCATAAATAGCAACCCTCGTATCTGATTCTCGTATAGGTCAGAATTTTCGATCTAAGTCGGACGTTTTTTTAAAACACTTGTAGATTACTAAAAGTTAGTTAACCATTTATCATCGAAGTCCTGTTATAGTGTCCTGATTACATTTTAGGTGGAAAATGTTTTAATTATTTGTAATTTATTAATATCATAATAAAATTTAATAAAACCAAAAACTTAAATAAAATCATACGAGTAGTGTCACAGTTTAGACCAAAATTCAAAGACTTGGTCCAAACAAAGTCCAACGTTTAACGTTTGTTTTGCTTTTATAAGACATCAAAGTTCGAGTTTTGTATTCAAATTTGTTGATACTTTAGATACAAACATATCAATAATTATTCTCGTGAAAATACCATGCTATATATTTTAATTTATGAGCAATGTCGTCAAGAAGTTTGAAGTACAAGGGATCATAATATAAGACAAAAACAAAAACATTAATTTCAATTCAATAATTCGTTCAATATTCAATAGAAGAACTAAGAACTATACTATTAATATAATCAGACTAATAAGATTATTTTTAATTTGCAATTCATTCTTTGAAAATTAAGCTTTTATTTCTAATGACCTGTCGATTAATAAACAAATTTTACTTCATGTGTTTAGCAGGCTTTACGAATTATTGTCTCTTGCATAGTAATTTTTGAGTGATAGTTAAAAGATAATGCGAAGTTACATTATTGTTTTTTTTTTAGATCTAAAGTTTCAAGAAATGTTGATCTGTTGCTGTTTGCACTAGTCTAATTGAAAAGTTCGCGAAAACGGAAATGATAAAACAAGTTTACAGTTGAAAAAATGACTATTCTTCCGTATATTCTCCGTTAAGCTCAATACATTTTTCCAGCAGTTCTCCAATTCATTTATGCCATCTCTGAAGTGATTTTCTGGAAGTCCTTCAAAATAATCATCTGCGGCTACTATAACTTCTCAATTTGGTGAGAATCTCTTGCCACGTACGAATTTTTTGAGGTTTCAGAACAGATGCACGTCAGAGGGGGCCAGATCTGCAGATTATGGTGAATGCTCCAACAATTCGTAGTGTAACTCCTTTAATTTTGCCACTGCAAGAACATCTTTGTGAGCTGGTGCATTGTGTTGTCGTAAAATTATTTATTTCTTCGATAAACGAGGTTTTTACTTACGGATTTTTGCACCCAATTGGTTCAAAAGGTTTCAGTAATACTGTTTTGTTATTGTTTTACCGGTTTGAAGGCAATCAATTAACAAAATGTATTTTGCATCCCAAAAAGTTGATGCCATAACCTTCATCACCATCATTCAGCCATTGTCAATCCACTGCAGGATGAAGGCCTCTCTAGCATGGTTCCAATTCTCACGGTCCTGAGCCTTCCTCTGCCATTCGGGTCCAATATACTTGATGATGTCATGGATCCATCGTGTTTTAGGCCTTCTTCGTGAACGCTTATGATCCAGCGGTATCCATAGCAGGATTGCTTTGGTCCATCTGTCGTCACACCGACAATTTCAATTCCTTCACCTTTCTAATGATGTCACATACTTTCGTCTGTTCTCTGATTCATGTGCAGGTCTTTCTGCTCCGCTTTGGAATGTCAAGCATACACCTTTCCATTCCTCTCTATGCTCCCCGAAGTTTTTGAACTGATGTGAGTTCTTCTTCAGTATGTCAGAACAGGCAACACACACTAATCAAAAACCTTTTTCTTCAGACAAAATGGTAGTTTGCTCTTAAATACTATATGTCCACCACCTTTAAATCGCTTCCTAAAATAGATATTCTCTGTTTCTAGCATTTACACATAACCTGACTTTTTCAGGTTTATTTTCAAGCCAAATGGTTCTCTCGCCCTTTGGAGCTCTTGTACGTGTTGGCGTAATTCATCTGGGTCTTGTAACAGGAAAACGATATCATCTGCAAATCTAAGGTGGCTTAAGTATGCACCATTTATTTTTATTCCATCCTGTTCCTAATCCAGATTACGGAATACCTCTTCAAGGCAGGCTGACAAAAGAAGAGGAGATGTTGAGTCTCTCTGCCGTACACCCCGTTCTGAAGTGATTTTAACTTTTTATTTTAACTTTTAACTTTATTAACTTTTAAAGATTTAACTTTTAAAGATTATCCATGTGAACTGTCGCTGTAGCTTTATCATACATGGATTTTAGATACATGATAATTATGAAATATTTAAATATAGAATTACGAAAAATACATATTGTCCGCATCAGTAATATAGTTTCTAGTTTTCGGTTTACCCTTCCAATTTTATTATTCAAAAAGTACAAAAAAGCCATTTGCATAAACAATTCCCTAATACTAAACTTGAAGAGATTTACCACTAAACACCAAAACACTTTTTTGAACTGCTCGACGCACGTTTCGCTAACCCTGTTAGCATCATCAGGAGATGATTTAATCTTCTGATGATGCTAACAGATTAAATCATCTCCTGATGATGCTAACATGGTTAGCGAAACGTGCGTCGAGCAGTTCAAGAAAGTGTTTAGTGTTTCACAGTTTAGTGTTTCACACCAAAGGTTCCGATAGAAGAATTCCCTAATATTTTTTTACGAATATTATCTACTTTAGAGAAGACGAAAAATACAAATTAAATAATTGATATTGTTAGTAAAACTATAGTTTATATATTAATAAGCATTTCGGTTAATAAAGTGTTGTTTTCTCCTTGATACTATTAACCAATTATACTTATTTACCCACAGCGTAGGGACAATATAATCTATTTATTAATTTTATGAATACTATAGTCAAAATATATTGTTTCCGCTTTAACCAATTACCAATTAATTTGAGAAGCAAAGGCAGAGATAATATTTTTAAATGAGATAGAATAGATTAGTAAAAATGATAATATAACAAGTAAAACAAAAAGTTAAATTATTTTTATGACATCCTAAGTAAAATATAATATGACAAATTATAATTAAATAAATGGGTAACCAATAATGTTGTATCTTTGCGTGTTTAACGTTAACGAACTAACTAAATTTTGAAATCCATTTGATTCCATATTATGAAACAGTGGAGTGACCCCAAAGTTGTATGAATAAAGAAAATCCACTATGGGTAATTTTGGCAACTATATTGTTTAATAGTTTCATGTTACATTTGAACCATCAAAAAAAATGTAAATAAGAGTGGCAAACAACCATGCAACATAATTAAGTGAAATGGAGAAACATTGTCAATCTGCGAGTCCGAATTCATTCTAGACACATTCAGCGATTTTGAAACAGTGGAATTCGACAAAGAAATTCTCTTCATAACTCCTATATCATTGATTAGTCTTAAGTTATTTATAATGCATTATGTTTTCGATTAATCGGTCAATTACGAGGAATCTAAATTCGATAATTTTCTTAGAGGCCCGAAATCTAAAGATATGCACATAGATAAAGAATTTTTTGCCTTTGAAAAACTTAAATTATGTAAAATAATACTAGTTGTATTGCCAAATACAACGGAAATATCAGCAAATCCGAAGCTAATACTAGGCTAATTGAAAAGCTTGCGGAGCGGAAATGATAAAACTAGTTTATAATTGACAACATTAATTTATTCCCGCTTCCCTTAAGCTCAATACATTATTTCTAGCGGTTCTCCAATTTATTTATTCCATCCATGAATATGGTGGATGCTTCAAAAATCCGTAGTGTAACTCCTTCCATTGCAAGAACACCTGTGAGGTCAGGTGAGGTCGCTAAACCAGGTCTTTTTTCAAAAATGTTCGCATCAAATTGATCCAAAAGGTTTGAGTAATACTGCCCTGTAATTGTTTTACTGGTTTGAATGTAATCAATTATCAAAATGCCTTTTGCATTCCAAAAAATTGATGCCATAACCTTTTTGGTCGATTTTGACAACTTTGGCCGCTTCGGAGTTGAACAACCGGGCTCTGCACTCTGCAGTTTGTTGTCGCAGTTCAATTCAAAAAGATCCAAATGTTGGTTAGAAAGTTTGACTCGAAGTCGTTTATGATCAGAATTTAAAAAAATGCGACTCCTCTAAGGTATTTACCATTTTACTATGAATTACCAATTGCCTTTAAACCTTTTTTTACAAAGAACTTAATCACTGCACGATTTTCAATATTTTCCATTTTAAAAAATAACAGTAAAGTAAAGTAAAGTAGTTTGGATTAGAGGCGCATCAGCAACTAGGCTATTTAGCGACTGGACCTACAGCTTAACGTGGGTTCCGAACCACGGTCATCAGCTTCCGACAAACCCAGGCCAGCACCCCCCTCGGGCTATAAACCCTTGGTTATGTGCCTACCCATAAGTCTATCAGGAAACCTACCGACTGGCGAGTGACCAACGTAGAACACTTCTCAGAAGGCATCCGGCCTTACCCAGCCTTTAACTGGCGTGACTGAGGGGTAATTCGTAGTCGGATTTTACACTCTTGCCTAGAAACAATCACAAACATTTAGGAAAGATAAATGGACAGAAGAAAGAAAAATAACCATCCGAGCGCTGGAATCGAACCAGCTACCGCTCCAGCGCGGATTCGGCAAAGCAGACGCTCTTACCGCCGCACCAACGCGACCGGCAAAAAAAAAAAAAAAAAAAAAAAAAAAAAAAAAAAAAAAAAAAAACACTCATACGTTTACTTTAAACTGCTGTTGTACGAATTAATTGATAGATCAACTTGAAACTTCATATCTGTTCATATGACGGATGAAACTTCAAAATGTAGTAGATTATATGGTTCTTTTGCTGCTCTATAGGTGTCGTTCGCGAACTTTTCAATTAGCCGAGTATATTACTAATGTAATGTTAAATAATAAGTTGCCTGGGATATTTTTAAAGAAGCTACCGAAGAGGACATAAGAAATTATGTTTCTTAAATTCTAAAAGAAATTAAAACATTGGAACCAGAACCAGAATATTTATGAAAACAGAGTTATTTTCCTTGTTTTTTTTTGCATTTCCATTCAATATTGCAGCTGATAATTCTTAAAGTATTACAAAATTATGATATATCATATACCGCTATGAAAGATGTTATATTCTAATAATAGACTTCACTTCTAATAAGAGACATAACATCTAATAATACTTTTAATTTTTTTAAACTGGTGTTTACTGATTTTTTTAAACTGGTGGACTAAGTAGGTTATTTTAAAATCTCAGTTCTCGTGTGCAGAAACTTGTACAATTGGAGGTAATAATCTTGCTTTGCATATGAGAACAAGTTCTAAGCAAGTTTGTGATACTACAATAAAATTAATTATCAAATATCGTCCTTTCCTTTCTTATAGTGGCTATTATTAAGTGCTGAAAGAGAATGGCTTAGACATTTAACAGTAATCCGAAAATGTCACATATACCATACACCAAACAAATTCAGTGAGAATGAGTTTGGTAAGGCATATCTTTAGGCATCAGCAACAATCTTTACTAAGTTTCACCACTTTACTCCAGTTAAATAAGCTTGTCATAGATTATATCAGTAAGTATCTTATTAAATTTGTTAATAAGCAAGTAGGCGACAGGATTCAAAATTTTTAAGTGGAGGTATATGAAATTGCTATTACTAAGAATTTTTAGAACCACCAGAAGCTTAAAAGACTTCCAAGAGTCGTTGTTCCTAGTAAAGGGGATTATTTGCCAATTTCTGAATGTTGTGTCTTTACTGAGATTATTGAAAAATATTGATATATTGAACTGGATCTTTCTACAGGAAGACAGACAATCCTGATCATTTATTTATGACTTTCTAATATTGCAAAATTTTGATTAGTATCAGCACAAATTTATGTAAAACCAATGGTATATTGAATTTTTTTAGCTAAAAAGTTTATCTAGACAACAGGATGGGCAACTACTAAAAGTATGAGAGTGATTTTTGAGAGATAATTTTAAAATTAAAGTCGCACCGGCAACAGAGGCCATCTATCGACGAAAAATGAAGTTATTCACAATAATAAGACACAACAGATATAAGACAAATAATAAAAAGTAGAATATATTGTCAGATTGCAGTGTAAGTAATTTTAATAAATTGTAACTAAATAAATGAAAAATAAGTTTATGAAAATGAAATGAATATAACTTATATACGAATAAAATTGTAGATTGGTTAAAATTTAAGTAAATAAATAAAGGACTATTCCTACAATAAGAGGCAATAGTATGCATTTCCTGAGATAACTCAGTCCAATTAGGAATAAAGATGTTTTTTATGTAGGCAAATGAGTGACGTAAGAGGTTAAGAAGTCATAAAGAGATAGAGATTGAATTCATAGAGGTTATATCATACTAAAGGGTATTCCATTAAGAGGTTTCGAATGTTGGTAACGAATATAAGAAACGTTTCATAACATACCTGAAAGTTATTTAAGGCAGTGCGAAGCTGGATAGTGTACAATTATACGTGGAATACAACATCTGTCAAATGACCGCCACGACTTCTCTGGCAGCTCACAATTCTTTTGTTAAAATTCTCGATTACTGCTGAACACATTTGCGGAGTTACGTCACGAATTATCGTCACGAATTACGTCACGAATTATTCGCCTAATTTCTTCTTTCAATTGTTGAACGGTTTGCGGATTATTTTCGTAAGCTTTGGTGACCTTGGTGACCAATTTACGTCCCCGTTCCGGGAGATCAGCCTCTCTCCAAACTGTGTACGCAATAAAGTCAATGTTTCACGTGTTGTATGACATGTCGCACCATCTTGTTGGAACCACATATTCTCTAAATCCATGTCCATTATTTGATCCCATAAAAAAACATCAATCATCGTTCGGTATCGTTTTCCGTTTACTGTAACAGCTCGTTCATCTTCATCTTCCCAATCGGTCCAATGATACCCTCAGCTCAAAAACAGCACCAAACTGTGACACGTTGAGCATGCATCGGGATTTCGTGGATTTCTTTAGGATTTTCATTGCCCCAGATGCGACAATTTTGTTTATTTACGTAACCGTTTAAGTGGAAATGAGCCTCGTCACTGAAAATGATTTTATCGCAAAAAATATTGTCATTTGCCTTCATCTGTAGGATCCAATTGGCAAATGCACGGCGTTGCCCATGGTCGGCTGGTTTTAGCTCCTGTGTTAGCTGAATTTTGTAAGGACAGGAGAGGCTGATCTCCCGGAATGGGGACGTAAATTGGCCACCAAGGTCATGCGACTTGACGCCGCTAGACTATTTTTTGTGGTGCTATGTGAAGAGGAAAGCTTACGAAAATAACCCACAAACCGTTCAACAGTTGAAAGAAGAAATTAGGCGAATAATTCGTGACATATCTCCGCAAATGCGTTCAGCAGTAATCGAGAATTTCAACAAAAGAATTGTGAGCTGCCAGAGAAGTCGTGGCGGTCATTTGACAGATGTTGTATTCGACGTATAATTGTACACTATCCAGCTTCGCACTGCCATAAATAACTTTCAGGTATGTTATGAAAGAAGAAATTAGGCGAATAATTCGCGACATAACTCCGCAAATGTGTTCAGCAGTAATCGAGAATTTCGACAAAAGAATTGTGAGCTGTCAGAGAAGTCGTGGCGGTCATTTGACAGATGTTGTATTCCACGTATAATTGTACACTATCCCGCTTCGCACTGCCATAAATAACTTTCAGGTATGTTATGAAACGTTTCTTTTATTCGTTACCAACATTCGAAACCTCTTAATGGAATACCCGTTATATCATTGGTTTTAAATAAAACCAATCTTGATTTCGGGAAAATACTTTATTTTTCTTAAAGGATACTTTCTTTCTTTCTTTCTTTCTCTATATATCCTATTTCCTTCAAGAAAGAAAAAGTATCCAGCATTTTCCTGAAATCAAGATTGGTTTTATTTAAAACCAATGGTATATTGAAATTTCTTAGATAAAGAGTTTATTTAGACAACAGGATGAGCAATTACTAAAGGTCTGAGAGTGATTTTTGACTTCATTTATAGTAAATTTTCTGAGACGATAGTATCTAAAGAGCCAGCTAAAAGAATAAGTGTATATATTGTGTATCAGTGTATCATTGATAGTATATGTAAATATGCTAATATATATGATAACATATGTAAATATGATATTTTTAAATTAAAAAAAAAACATAAAACAATGAACTTTATATTTGCTTGGGCCATCTGTTATGAATGAGAACACTTGGTTTATTATCTTCATTTGAACATAAGGAATACAAAGGTAATGTATTGACACTTTAAAAAGTCAAATACTTATTGGGAATTTTCTACATTATAAAATATAATTTATATTTTTACTCTAGACGAAAATATAACCGGTATCACTACAGAGAGGCGTGTAACGTAACATTATATTGCAAGATATGCGGAATTTTCCTAAACTATTGATATAGGAGTGGCGTATTAAATTTCACAGTTTTGATAAAAGTAGTTCCCTACACATACGAACAAAATTACGAAACAATAACACGAATGAAGTGATGCACAGTTAAACAAAAATCACTTAAACTCTGTATGATATAAGTAAAATATTAATTTAGACAGAGGTCAAATTAATTGTGTTCTTTTTGTAGAATGAAAAATATATTCACAAAAAACAAATACATATTTAATATTCATATTAAAGTCAATTATTTTGGATAACTTCATCTAATTTTTGGATAACTGACGAATACCATCGAAAAGATGTTCCTATATCGAACAGAACTTTACTCAGTTTTTATATTTCTACTTAAAAAATATATTGCGAAATATAATTAAATATATTTAATTCTAAAAATTATTTTTGGTGTTTTCTATTTTTAAAATTCAACAAATTAGGTTTCATTTATGTATACAATACGAAGACTGAAAATTTATTTTCTTCTCATTTTCTTTTAAATTCCTACCAACCATCGTAGAACATAGGTTTTCCCGTTTTTTGTTCCATCTGTCTCTCTTGGCCTTTCCTGTACCATACCCCCTTTCTTCATGATCCATGTATCTCGTCGTATGTCATCTCGCTCTCTAAATTTCACTCTACTTTTCACTTATGACTTCCAGATGATTTCTACTATTTGCAATATTTAGGAGATATCTGCTTTTGTTGTACCACCGTATTCTAAATATATTACTTTTTAATTTTGGGGGTTTTTTTTTTCAACATGACAACTGTCTAAAAGCTACCCGTCCCAATCTGAGTATTCTAGAGATTTCTGCATCTTGATTTTCGTAATTTTACTTTATATAATGTCCTAGGTAAATGAAAGAATTAATCTGTTCTTGCTATATTTGCATCGGTTATTATTATGAGATCAATACTTATATGGTCAGTATTTTTCTATTTGCGGTGCTAATTTTAAAAAACAAATTTATTCAGCTAGAATGTATCATCAATTTTTTACGATCAGCCCTAATTCATCCGTATATTTTTTATGGTTTACATACTTCAGTGCTCCACAACTTAGTTGACTCAATGCTAAAACTGTCAGGAACTCGTTAGAAATAAAGGCTATTGGATTAATTATTGATTAAAATTAAAAAAAATGTCTCATACTGTATACATAGTCAAAGTTCAAAAATACAGTGACTATTAAATATTAACGCACTAAATAATTAAACTAATGATCTTTATTAAATGAAGGATATTTATAACTACTTGTGACTTAGTTGTAGTTTGTTTTCGGACATTTTTTTCAAAGTTTGAAATTAATTAACTCTATAGGCAATATAACTTCTAGTAGCGTTTAATTAAAAAAAACAATTAAAATGATTAGGTTTAATTGATGGGTTAAACTGAAATATTCATATCATATGACATGTTTTACGCAAAAATTATATCATTGCCAAAAATATATTTGAAAAATTTAAACTAATAAATTTATTCTAAATTTTATAGTGGATTGAAGTACGTGTAAGATTTTTTTTTACTTTACGGACATTTTCCATTAAGTATTAAATTATTTAGTTGCAATCTAGAATAAAAGTATCCACCGATGTTGTAATAATCATCGGCTAAAATTTTATCCATGTAAAAGTTGTTACGAGTTGATTGAAAGTAATATCTTTTCCTAGCCCGCTTCTAGGTGTCGGGACTAGCTATCTACAAGCAGTTTGAATAATGTCTGAATGATTGTGGCGTGTTCATATTTTTTTCCTTTATTTGGGTTTTTCGCCACTATCTAAAACTCAAAAAATATCAAAAATACATGTTCTTATGTAAAGAAAGAATCACTGGGTAAAAACAAAAAACCAAACGGAGACAAAATTCTCAGTGATTCTTTTTTGTAATAAATTTGCCTAACGAACAAAATTTTAAAGATAAAAAAATTTTTCAAACTTTTAACGTTAACGTTTCGGAGGGTACTCTCCCCCCATTTTCAAACCTAAACTAAAAAATAAATTATATTAATTTGTAATATATAAAGTAACGAGTGAAAGTAAATATATTTTTGTTTGTGTATGTCAACGATACTTACATTGACAATTAGTTTTTAATGACAGTGATATACTACCAAAAAATATATATAGGTGAGGTTTACCGTGTGATTGTAATTGTTTATTGACATTCTTAAATGTTTTTAATTGTATTCTTTAGAATCGCGAACCATATTGAATTTAAATCTGCCGAAGGAATAGCAATACAGTTATTTTTATTTAAATTAATTATGGCGGTTTCTTTTAATCTTCTGTATTTTGTTGCCGATTCTTTTAATACCGTTTTGGAATTATTCCAATTGATTTTATGACCCGATTCCCATGCGTGTTGACAAATTCTAGATTTATTAAAATCGCCCTTTCTAAGAAGGTTTTTATGCTCTTTTACTCTAACATCTAACGGTCTAGATGTCTCATCTATATAGAATTTGCCACATTCGCAAAAACTCCGAAAGTTTGAAGAAAATTTGTACATTTTTGTATCTTTAAAATTTTGTTCGTTAGGCAAATTTATTACAAAAAAAAATCACTGAGAAATTTGTCTCCGTTTGGTTTTTTGTTTTTACACAGTGATTCTTTCTTTACATAAGAACAGGTATTTTTTATATTTTTTGAGTTTTAGATAGAGGCGAAAAACCCATATAAAAGGAAAAAAAAGCAGTTTGAAATTATAATTTGTCACTGGCTCTGTATTTTTTCTGCGATTACTCTTTTTCGTTTACCGTTGACCTTTCCCTAAAAGAACAAACAATTCCGCTTTATTATCCCACCGGATGACATAGGCTATTTATACGATTCTCTTAAGATTAAGGCATTGGCTAATGGTTCAGTATGTTCTCTTATGTTTCGGACATAGTATGCAGCGATGGAAAATATAATCGTATTAACTATACGAGGGTTGCTATTTTATGTATCCGGAATTAGCAACAGTGGTGTTGCCCGGCGCCATCTGACATATACATCGTAAAGTTTGACATTATTGACTGTATACGTACTCAGAACATTTTATAATAAGGATGTTATTTGTTTTGTTTAGCGACATGAACATTTCATCTCAGTCAACAAATGGAACTCGTGAGAATTCTCATATGATGGTTTACTACAACTTTCGACGTGGATTATCTTAACAACAGTGCATCGATCAACTCACTTTGACTTTTGTTTTATGAAGCACCATCTAAAACTAGTGTATATCAATGGTTTAGCGAATTCAATCGTGGCCGTCGTTTGCTCCAGGACAAATTTAAAGAAAATCAGAAAATATCGAAAGTGTGCTCGAACTGATAAAGCAAAATCTTCATGTGACATACCGTGAGATTGAGGCATCCCTGGGCATTAGTATGACAAGCATACACAAGATTTTACATGAACATTTAGCCGTGGGAAAGATTTGTGCGCGTTGTATTCCGCATAATTTGACAATTGCTCAGAAAAGGCTGATGTCGATTGATATAGCATATTGATCATCGTGGAGAATATTTTGAAAACAAACAAACATTTTCAAAGGTATTAATATTTGTTTCTATTTATTATTCTAGATAGCAACCATCGTACGTACTTTGGTTTGCTTGGAAATACTGTGGTCTTTAAAGATTTTTATGAGTCCAGCTAATGATACGTTTTTTAACTTCATTTTCGAAGTTTCCGTTATTTCTTACGCATGCATCCAAAGAGATGCCTTCACTCCGAAGGGAAATGTGAGGTATCTATGTGGAAACTGTTGGTTTTAGTTTTAGCTCTGGCGATAATTTAATTAGATATCATTTCACTCTGTTCAGTTCAAGACTTGCTTCTGCGCTAACTTTTTCAACCCGTTTGAGAAATCGTGCCGTTTCTTCTCATAAAAGTTTAAGTCATCAGCATAACGCAAGATTGATATCCACCTACTATCGATTGATACCCTATCAGATTAGTGTGCAATTTCTTTTATGAAATCCATTCCCCCCAAACATTAAAAAGTATATTTGAGAAATAACGCGACATTAATAGACTCGTTTTACTATTTAGAAATCGATAGACATTTTATTATCGGCTCTGGCCGATACGGTCATTTGTCGAAGTAAAGTCCACAATGACTTTACGGTATCAAATGCTTTTAAGTAATCAAGAAAGCAAAATATAGCTTGTACATAGTACTCGTATAATAGAATTTTTTAATCTTCTGTCTTATGTATATGAGTTGATCTCTTGTTCCTCTACAGGGAACAAAGCCAGACTGTTTCTGAGTGATTTCTAGGAACAGGTAAAGTTTCAATCGTTCTTGTATTATGTACAGCATGATGTTACTGACATGACTAATAAGAATCCATGCGTATCGATGAGAAATATAATCATATTTACTATAAATATTTTAATGTGCTTGGATATACTGAGGTCTGTCCAGACCTAGGTGAGTCCTGCAAATGCAGATATGGTTATTTCGGTTCGCTTTAGCAGCCCCCGGCGGTCGCAAAAGTAGAAAATGTTCGATAAGTATGTCGGTAGCTGTTTAATATAGGACTCATAGAAGTATTGATATAGTATATATCATGCAAGTTCTTTGCATCAGCCCAATAGAAAAGACATTACGATTTTTTACCTTAAGTTATACCTTCACCTATATTTTAATATATTGATTCACTTAATATTTTACATTAAAAACAATAGTTTCCACTTTTATATTTGTTATTGTTTAGATTTTCAATTTTCATATTTAAAAAATTACTTTCTTATAATAAAAATATATCTGCAACAAATATATTGTCAAGTGATATGTTCTCTGCACACACCTCATTAATGTTTGTCTTCTGAAAATTTTAGTTTCATAAATATTTAAATATATAAATATATACATTATTTCTTCTACAATAATTGTTTTCGCCAGTTTACTCATCAAATACAAGGTAACTAATTTTGTTATCTTGACAATTCGTATCTCGTATATATGACAATGTTTCAAACCTTATAAAATACAAAAATAAACTAATTTCTAAGAAATATCAAGGAAATGATTACGTAATACTAAAACAAATCGTATAATTTCTAAAGATTAAATGAAAGTTACTTAAATAATCAATGATGGTTTCTATTTATTATGAAATTTGATATTAGATATCGATCAAAATTATAATTTTAGCTTTTGTGGGCGTTGATGATTGAAATATGATGTCTAGAGCAAGTTAGTGGTAAAATGAATAAAAGTTATACAAGCGCCTTATAGAATGGCGCTGTTACATCATTATTAAAAGATCAAACTAGTCATTATTTGATTACTGACAATTAAACAAATTTGAAACATAAAAGAGGTATTGCAGGAAATATTTTTATACTAAGATTAAATTATATAATCATAACTGTTTTTCAAAAAGGATTTTTTTACATTTTCAGTTAAACAAATCATTAAATTTTTATTTAGATTAAAATATTTGCTTGGTAAAATTATGTCCCAATAGTCAAAAGATCCAAAGGAAGATCTAAAATACGTTTTATGGACCAAATATTAGACGAAATAGCAAAAGGGTTTAAAGGCAATGGAACCGTTCATGAAATTTTAACCTACGAATTGTGGATAAAGATGATCGGCGCGAAAATGGTTCGGAAAAACCTTTCAATTTTTTAACAACGATATGTCCTTCAGGATGGCGGTATGGCTTCAATATAATAGCATAATGTTGTCCTTTCATCGGCAAATGAAGTTTTTCAAAGAGGTAAATGTCGCAGGCAGTCAAATCAGGCGAGTATGGTGTATGATTGATGGTTAAAATGCCATTGCTTAAAATAACACATCTAATCAGTAGTAAAATGCTGTACTTGAAGTTTTCGTTCTTTTTGGCCTCGTTAATCAATTTCTTGCAATGTTGGATTCGGAGCAATTTTTGGTCATTAGCCAAACCTTCCAAAGTCCCAAACTATGGGTCAAAATGCGATGAGTTGATTCATCGCACATGTTTAATTGGATGTTCATGTATCGCAACGAAGATTTTGGCTAATTTTTTATAAATTCGTGCACAATTTCAATGTTACTTTGAGTAACCACGAAATTTTATGGACCATGATGTTCTTCGTCTTTGATGTCCTCACAACCATTCATGGATTCTACCTCGGTATAAACAATCCTCATCATATACTTGTTTCATTAATTGAAACGTTTCGTTGAATATTTTACCAAGTTTAAAACAAAACTTAACAACGCTCTTTGTTCGGTGTTCATTTTTCGATCGATGGTATAAACACAATGATACTTTAAACGCGATAACTTGGCTTCTGATGATCCGACATTTCGTCAGAACATCAGTGATGATCTTTCCAACGCTTACCCCGGTCAAAAGATTAAACCCCGGCTATTATTTCCACTTGCAAGATAAAACGATGTTTTTTGAAGGGGTTAATTTTCTTGATTGTTTATGAATTGGATACACCATCACAAATCAATGTTATTCAGATCTCATACAGAAAGCACGCGATGCAATAAAAGAAGAAAATAAGAGAAGGAAAATTGAGCTAAACCTTTTTTTACCAGAATTAAAATCCAACTCACAAGAGTTGCTTCGACATTTTTGGACAGCCTCTTTGTTGTACATATCTCACCCAAGTGATTATTTAAGCTGAATAAATTTATGAAAAACTCATCTTTGAAACAACAAAGATATCATCTGGAATATGACAGATGGTTATAGATAATAAAGAATTTCAGAAGATGAAACTCTTTACCATCGATACACCAAATATAACAATATTTAAAAATATCATGTTAAAAAGTACATCCCAGATTTCTAGTTTATTGTGGTTGTCTAGTTTCTCTTTGGCAGAGGCGGTAAAATGTGAACTCTTTTTCTGGGTGAAAAATTTAGCCATAGTAGATTTTTTTTACTTTTAGCTAAATTATAAATCTTGGTAGTTAAACTCTCCGAAAAAAGGTCTGCTTCTAATAATGTAAATAAAAATAAGATAATATGAAATATATTTTTTGGCTGTTTTAATGGCTTTGCTATTTAGGCAGTTCGCCAGCTCATTTATCCTTATAAATTATGAAATGCACCAATGGGCAGACAAATATACCCTATACCTCCAAACATCCATGGATCGCCAGGCGAGCTACTAACCCACCAGACCACCGCGGTCGACATATGAAATATTTAGGCTTTAAGTGATAAGTGATAATATATACAGGGTGATTCAGGGTAACTGGTACATTAGACGTTTAGGGAGAACTACTTAAAGATTTCAAATTTTATGACACTTATGTAAGTAAACATGAGCTCTCCATTTAAAATATTTTCTGTGCTACGATGTTGCCAAATTTACTCGTAGCTGAAATCAACTTTGTTTTTCTTTAATGGAATATCCTATATAATATTACATTTTTACATTCTAAGAGGTATTTTGAAAATTTTTATGTAACATATGCTATATCTATCTTGAGCCATTTCGGAAATTTGGCAAGAAACATCCCTAAATATAAAAGTATTTCTTTTTACAACCAGCATAGCTAGATATCTGAATTTTTGAATACGGTTCCTCAATAGGTTGCTTTATGATAATATGACATGAGAATTAATTTATCGCATACAGGGTGTTTACAAAATAGTGCGCATTTAATAGAATTTAAAAATTCATATTATGTAGGAATTTTAAATGGAATACTCTGTATTTTATAATGGAGCACATAGGAGTTATACATTCTGTATCTAAAACTGTTAAGTGATGATATACCTATTTTTAGCGGTTTTCGACTTATAAGCAAAAAAACCAAAATAATGCAATTAATGTAAAGATATTGGTTTGTTTTAGTAATAGGCCACGGCCGGCTAGGGTGACATTACTTCTAAACAAATATTACGAAAATGTATGTATTTGACATTATTAGTTTGATAATTTATAATTAGCGTATTTAAGTAAGCAATTGTCTCAGTAAAGAATGGAAGGAATTATCTATTCGAATGCAATGATCATGAATTTATTTTATATGGACAGTGTGACAAAATTACCGCGCATGCAGACAATTTAAAGCAATATATCTTAATTTAGCATAAATGAATAAACGAACATTTAGACGGATTCAAACAAATTTTATAAATTTGGGTTTTTCGAAGGCACCCCGGAATTTGACCAAGCCAATAAAATCTGATGAGGATAACGAGATTTCCATGTGTATTCATAATCTTCTATCAGACGAGCTGCATATAACATTCCCATCAATACAAAGAATACTGAAAAAACACGGCATGCGCCCTTACAAATTTTCTAAACCTAAAAAAAAGGGGAATTTTGTGAAAATTTATTAGTTCATTTCAAGGAAGATCCACATCTTTTACAAAAAACTGATGAGTGATGAGTTTTTTTGAGGAGTTTTTAACAGACTAAATTGTCACTTCTGGGTCAATAAAAATCCTCATTTTACCAGGGATTTCGCATATCAAGAGAAATTTAGTTTTGATGTGTTTTGTTTAATCATGGGCAAACAAATTCGATACTTTATTTACGATGAATAGTTAACTTCAAGAAAATATCTAGAATAGTAACAGCAGTAGTAGAGGATTTGACAGAAAACATTCCACTGACCGTGAGTCGAAGCAGCTTGTACCGGCAAGATGGTGCTCCGGCACACTGTACAGAAGAAGTAAGCAGGCAACTCTATTCCAAGACCGATGGTTTAGACGTTTGGATAAGTGAAATTGACCGTCGATATCACCCGATTTAACCCTTGATTTCTATCTTTGGGGTACTGTAAAAGACAATATCTACAAAACGCCAGTAAACACTAGAGAGGAGTTAAAACATCGGTTGAATCAAACATTCACAACCTTAGATCCTGTTGAGATAAGAAGAGCCGTCACGGAAGGGGTCCATATTTGAATGTTAAAGTGTTTATCCGCAGTAAACCGTTATCTTTGCTTTAATTGCATTATTTTGTGTTTTTGTTTATAAGTCGGAAACCGTTAAAAATAGGTATATCATCACTTTTAGATTCAGAATTTATTGTCCTTTTGAGCAACTATAAAATACAGGGTGTTCCATTTAAAATTTCTACATAACATGGATTTTTAAGTCCTATCAAAAGATATTTTTTTAATAACTAATTATAATTATTTATTAAAAAAATAAAATCAATTATTGAAACTCAATGTGAATTTAGGCGACAATATATCGCTCTGTGCCACATAAAAGGACATCGATTCGATTCGATTTATTCGATTAATTTCAAGAGTTCGGAATATTTAGAGATAGGCCCAGCATTAGAGGTCAAAGAACAATGGAAAACGCTGAAAGTATTACACGTTGTCAGCAAAGCGTCGAGGAGTCTCCAGGAATGTCCATTTAACGGCGAATTTTGAAGAAGTGACTTGTATATGTTTCCCTAAAAGATTCAAATTGTTCAAACCCTGTTGCCTAGAGACAATACTAAGCGATTAGAAACTTTATGCCATCATAAACCACTCACATCAAATTGTCAATTTTCATACAAAATTAATTTGACGACCACGAATTATTTTTATAGGAATTTTGGTATGAAGAAAGTTTATATAAATAAGTCCCAAACCTCAAGGACAACATCCGTGATAAAATTACTATATTAGCACCAGATATGTCAAGTAATGTCTGAATGATTGTGG
Organism: Cosmopolites sordidus; assembly: GCA_031761425.1. Taxonomy (NCBI): domain Eukaryota; kingdom Metazoa; phylum Arthropoda; class Insecta; order Coleoptera; family Curculionidae; genus Cosmopolites; species Cosmopolites sordidus. The sequence goes on along the minus strand of JARFXV010001304.1, from coordinate 308,673 downwards.
CGAGTTCATATATTTTTTTCTTTTTTTGGGTTTTTCGCCACGATCTAAAACTCAAAAAAATATCAAAAATATCTGTTCTTATGTAAGTAAAGAATCACTGAGTAAAAAAACAAAAAACCAAACGAAGACAAATTTCTCAATGCTTTTTTTCTGTAATAAATTTGCCTAACAAAGAAAATTTAAAAAAATATATATATTTTTTAAATAAATACAAACTTTTGAACGTTAACGTTTCGGGGGCTCCTCCCCCCATTTTCAAAACGAATCTAAAAAAATAAATTATATTGATTTTTATATATAATGCAAAGATAGGAAGTAAATATAATTTGTGTATGTCAATGATAGTTACATTCACAAAAATAGTTTTTAATGACAGTGACATACTACCAAAAAACTATACGTTTTTAATTGTATTCTTTAGAATCGAGAACCATATTGAATTTAAATCTACCGAAAAAAAAAAGTAAAATAATTATAGGGGTTTCTTTTAATCTTTGTATGTATGTATGTATGTTTGTATGTATGTATGTATGTATGTATGTATGTATGTATGTATTTTGTTACCGATTCTTTTAATACCATTTTGGAATTATTCCAATTAATTTTATGTCCCGATTCCCAGGCGTATTTACAAATTCTAGATTTATTAAAATCGCTCTTTCTAAGAAGGTTTTTATGTTCTTTTATTCTAACATCTAACGGTCTAGATGTCTCATCTATTTAAAATTGGCCACATTCGCAGGGAATTTTATAAACTACATTTTTGGTATTCTGGTGTGTGTTGTTTGGTTTGGTTTTTGTTAATATAGATCTAAGAGTATTTCTTGTTTTAAATGCTCTTGTATTTATTTCCTATTATTTTAATTGTGTCAGAAATACCACGGATGTAAGGAATTGTGAGGTTAATTGTTTGAGAGTTATTATTATTGTTGTTAATAACATGTCTGTTTTGTCTGGTATCAAAAGTTTTAAACGATTTATCTCTGACATTTTTTGGGCAATTGTTTTTTTATTAAAATGTCCTTGATTTAAGATATTTCTTTTTGTAGTGTATCACTGTCGGTACAAACAAGTTTTGCTCTGTCACACAAACTTTTAATTACTCCTATTTTGACTGATTTTGTCAATTAAAAACGTTTACTCTATCAGTACACAATAATCACACTGTAAACCTCACCGTCATTTTTTTTGTAGTATATCACTGTCATTAAAAAACTAGTATTGTCAATGTAAGTATCATTGACGTACCCAAAATATATTTACTTCCTATCTTTGCATTATACATAGAAATTAATATAATTTATTTTTTAGATTCGTTTTGAAAACGGGGGGAGAAGACGTCCCGAAACCTTAACGTTCCAAAATTTGTATTTATTTTAGAAAATATATATATTTTTAAAAATTTTGTTTATTAGGCAAATTTATTACAGAAAAGAATCACTGAGAAAATTTGTCTCCATTTGGTTTTTTGTTTTTTACCCAGTGATTCCCCAAAAAAAGAAAAAAATACCAGATATGTTGATAAAAATCATGGGAAACGTTTTTTAACACGTTTTCCACGGGGAAAACAATTCATTCAATTAATTAACAAACTAATATGAAATAAATAGATTATAGAATAAAAATTCGAGATTTTAAATGCTACACTAGTTAATGTTTCAAAAGTTTATTATAGATTTTGCTCTATATATGTTTAGCCGTTAGGGCTTTCTCAAAAGTAGCTTGAACTAATAATTCATTAATTAATTAATTTATTTTTTATTTTATTAGTTTATTTTATTTATTAATTAGTTAATAAATTAATTATTAATTAGTATTAGTTCAAGCTACTCTTGGGAAAGCCCTAAGAAGGCGAAACATATGTAGATCATTTCTATAATAAACGTTTGAAACATTAAAAAGCTATTTTAGTATTTTCAAAATATTTCACGAGAAACCAACTGCGGAATTCATAAACATTATTAAAAAATCGGGGTTGTTTCTTTTAAAAGTTATAAATAAATAAAAGAATAGCGTGGTACTCGCCCCACCCTTCATATATTGTAGACCTAGAAAATTAATTACTTATATTTCATATTTACTTCAATAACATAATGGAAAACACGAATTGATTATCAAAACTTACAATATACTTTATTCATATTATAATAAGCTTTGCATTATGTATTTTATTCATTAATAATAATTTGGTACATAGGGAAATAGGTCTTGAAATTATCTGTAAAATAAAATTTGTCTCTTCAATTCAAGTGATTCATACTATTCGAATAGTACGAAAATTCATACTGTATCTTAACATTTTTTTAAAATTTAGATTATCAATGAAAGAATTTACATTTTAAAAAACATTATTGTAATTTTTAATCCTTCAAATGTTTGATTTATTATTCGCGCAAAGATAAAAATATAATAAATATAAAATATAAAAAATAAAGGCACAACTGATTTAAATACCAGGATTAATATTTTTTGTTTTATCTTTTGCATTATTTATAAAATCATACAATTTTACCAAACAAAAGGAACATTTACAATTTGACCTTTGGATTTGGTATTTAATTATTCGCGTTAAATTATTTATTCCATAACTTAATATATATCAGGAATTCCTTAAAAATGAAATTAGTTAAATAATAATTAAAAAGTCTTACCTTATTCAATCCAGGACTTTTTAATCTGTCCAAGCCGCTCTCCTTTCCGGGTATCGCATTATCACCATTTCCCCACTGTCCTAGTCTGTCCTTCTCCATGACTGAATATTCCTGAACGCGACTGTGCTGCACGCTTCCTTTCTCCTTGTTGTTGACAACACAGCTGTAATTGTAAACGATGCGATTAATCTTGGCAACCGTTAAGGATATAAAGCTGTTGTGAAATAATGCGGTGTAATGCGGTCTAATACATAGTCTAATGAAGCGGCAGAAATATTTCCTGCTGATCTGACGCGTGCGCTTGTTGCGCAAGGTTTTAAAGACGCCGACGCGTTCGCTATGACGTAGGGCGTCGTTGAACAGCTGACAACTGTGGGGACGGTCGTTATGAGTGATTCGATTATTTGATGAGAGATTGAATGAATTAACGTGAAGAATATGGTGGAGATATAATACGGTGTATTTTTAACTGAGCTTAATATTTTCATTTAATCATAATAACCTGTAATATTTAATTCACTGAATATACAAGAATCGTCTGATAAATCCATATACAAAACTGAAGACACATCACAATAAGTGCATCAAATTTTAAAATCGAGGCCACTGATCCATTCCAACATGAAGTGTGTAGCTTTAAAGAAATCATTTATTTTACCCCCATATGCTGTAAGAGGACACTCAGCTACGATGTGATGCCTTGGCGGAGTTCTCCAGTCACAAACCGGCGATCCAGTCAGTTCTAATTTTTAGAAAGAGTCACGCCATATGCCGTGGGACGTTTTTATTCTGTTAAGTGTCTTCCACAGGTGCTGTCCGTTCCTGGGTCGATGACATGAGCCGCCTCTTTCGGTTCCGAAATATTCCAGAATTCCCTCCATTTAACATTAAGGTTAAAATTTTCTCCGAGGAGTTGTTCTGCTAATAACAGTGGCGAGATCTAGACTCCGCAGGCCGACAACAGATAAGTCATTGTGTATTGGGAGGTGGGAATTTGATAGTATTTTATTGTATTCCCTGACTACCCCTTCCTGTCTGGAAATAGCGAGACGGGCAATATTACTCAGAGTAGGGAGCAAAGCTATAGGTGTGCTTCTTAAACAGCCATTGATTATTCTCATTTTCTCGTTTAGTTTGGTGTCTGTGGACTGGGGCGCAGTATTCAGCAACCGAGTAGATCAGGCGAAGAGATGATGTTTTAAGGGTATATGCGTTTGCGCCCCACGTAGTATCACAAAGTTTGTGCGTTATATTATTTCTGGTGTTTTTTAGCTTTTATATATATTTTAGCTGCGATATTTTCCAGACGATTTCTATATAAAAGTGTTCGATCCATTGTTACTCCTAGGCATTTTGGATAGGGATTGTAACGTTTTGGCGGGTTGTTATTGAAGTATACATGTGGATCCAGGCGTGCTCTTGTTTGTTATTGAGGTGGAAACACGACACTTCAGTTTGAGATTAGTCAACATACACCACAGCAGTCTTCAGGGGTTCTTGAAACGCTGCCGCAATATGCATTATTAAGCTGAGTACCTGGTCCACACAGCTGCGATGGGGCCTGAATCCAGCCTGTCCAATAGGAGTATGTCCCAGTATCAGTGGGCCCAATCGGTTTAGTAACTATATCTTTAGAAGTTTGTAGCATGAACTTAATAGAGCTATCGGGCAGTATCTCTCAGGCAAGTTCTTGGGTTTGTTTGGTTTCGGGACTGCGATTATTTTGGATTTCTTGAGCTCCACTGGGATATGTCCTATTAGTAGGATGTCGGAGTAGAATTTACTTTACCACATTCTTGCGTTTCCCGCAGCTTTTGAGGAATTCGGAGTTAATTCCATCAAAACCAGGAGCCTTACCAGATTTGGTGTCTACCAGTGCTTTATCTACCTCTTCCACGGTGAATGGTCTGGAGTAATCAGGGTGAACTCCAGTTGTTTGTCGGCGGATTGACAGTTGTTTCCTAATGTCTGCGTTCTGTTGTTTACTAGTCGTGGCTTTAGAGAGAGTTATAGCTCGTTTGGTCTGCCGACACTTCCGGGCGTCTCACGGAATTTTTCACGTCTCACGGACAGGAAAAAATACAGATGTTTATTTTTTCGGCAAAAATCATTGTTTTCATTCAAAATAGTTTCCTTCAGCGTCAATATAACGTTTTTCATGGTCAATTAGGTTGACGCAAGAATTTTTCAGCTCGGTCAAAGATATGTCCTTCAAGAGAACGGTCGACGCCTTTTGAATTGCTTGAATTTCAGCACAACGCTGTTCTTTCATCAATAAATGATGTTCGAAGAGGTAGAAGTCGCAGGGAGTCAAATCAGACGAGTATGATGTAAGCAACAAGCGCTAGCTGCCCTGTTGACGATATTGTGGTCGCACACGATGAATACGCGATAACAGATACTTCATAATACCAAGATTGCATTGATCGTTTGACCAGGTGAAATGAACTGCACCGTAATGCAAGCCGTGTGAAAAAAGTTCTTGCCGGTTTTAAAGTCCAATTATCTACGTAACAGGAAAGTTATTGAATCGTTCAACGCAAAACATTCGTGTATACGGTACTGGAATGTCTCAGTAACTTTGAAAATATTTTATATTTAAAGTAGACGAATTATCGTTAGTAACAGAAAATTTGAAAACCACTGAATTTTTACCTCGGCAAATATCTAAACATGTAAATACCTTCATTATTTGTATGTTTTAAAATACGGAACTACGACGTGCTTGATGAATAAGTCATTACATTTTAGAAGAACTAAAATGTTTTCGTTTGCTATTAATAATGATTATTAAATTATGAATACTAACAACCCCTAGAGTTTATTTTCCTAAAAGATAATTATAATAATAAATGTTAAAGGTTTTTTTAAATTACCGCACTTTTAATATTTAATTTGTAGTGTTACTAAATTCATTTACTGTTACATAAATTATAAATTTCTATTTTAAAAATTACGTATCAAATTATTTTAAAACTTGAATAATTTTCACTTTAATAATCAATTCTGATTTATTTTGATTTTTTTTTAATTCTCTAATTCTGTCGTATAGACATTACAAATTGTGAATAGATTAAATATATCTAACAATATTTTTCTGTTATCTAAACTAAAACTAAAACTTATCTTAATCGTAGTCTGTTTGGTAAATACATGTCCAGCAACGTGCTCCACAATACACTAATCACTCTTTTCATGTGATTGTCACACGCACAGAACAAATTCCGGACACCCTTCATTGTCACTACACTAATTCGAACGGTTTCAGTCTCTTCAGCCCCCGAATAAGTCCATTGTTGTCGAGTAACGAGATCACTTCGACATTTTCATGACTTTCGAGTCTCTTCTTGCCAGCCTCTCCTTGATCTCATCTTCGACCATAGGCACTTTCAGGTCTCGATGGATTTCTTCGTTTTGGATGTACTACGGGGCATTGGCAATACTGTGAAGTTTGACACATTTTGACAGTCAGTTGTCAAATGACATTTGCTCACGTAGCGGAATAAATTGGAATAAAAATAAAATAAGTAAATTTGTTGGACAGACCGCGAAACAACACAAAAGTAAAAACAAATGTTGGAATACGTTTTCCCAAATTTTTCTTCAGATCTTCCAGATTTTTTTTTCAGTTGAAAACATTCAATTGAGTTATTTCCGTGATGGGAGCGAAGAAAACAAAAAAAAAGGATTAACCAATTGTGTCGATTTCTTTTTTCTGAAAACTTTTTCAGGACCATAATGAACAATACAAAAAAATAATTACGTTCGAATCGTGCTTATGATCTTGAGTTAATACAAAAATCCCATAGAAGAAAGCACTTTCAGTTTTTCCCGAATTTTCCAATTTTCCGGACAACTTTTTCAATTTTTCTTTCACTAAAAACCTTACTATTACGAACAATTATTTAAACGCCAAAGAAAATAAACTGAAATCGTTTGTTATGTTGGTATAAAAGAATTGATCAATCAATGTATTGCAAAGCTTTTATAATAAAAAAAAAAACGATTGGAAAAAAAAAATCAATAAAAGAAATAGACAGAAATGTCCACTTTAGGTCCACTCTAGGATGCGCGTCATTATCCGCAGATAAATCGAAGTTTTTTTAGAAAAAAACTTTTTTTTTTAATATATAAATATATAAATAAGTTTTTTTTAGTAGAAAACGGTGAAAAGAGCCATTTTTTTGAAAAATTCGTAATTTTTTTTCTGTTGGGTAAAAATGAAAAATTCTGAGGAACATTTTTAGTGCGGTAGAAAAAGATCCAGCCAAATCGAAGGGGGTCAGGTTCAAAAGTGGTCGATTTAGCATGGAATGCCCCATAATTATCTGAACGTTCAGAAAGCAAAAGTAACTTGCCTGGGTGGTATCAATAAAAACTCAGGCATCATTCTTAACGTTATCGTACCTTAACACTGGCTTTCCAAATAAAGCATTCATTGTAGCTGCACAATCGGAAGAATAACCCTTATTTTCATTAGAAATCATTTTTATGGCGATTTTAATAGAAGCTGACAGTCATATCTGTCACATCTATTAAATACCTGTCATTTTACCTTTCAACTCTAACATTGTCATTGTAACAAGTAAATCATCATAAGATAAATGATTCTCAACGAATAGACTTGAATTCAGTATCGTCATGCAAAAAAACTACCGCGTTATAAAAGTAAAGGATTTTCCAATCATTTATCATTAATATAACATCATTTCCTTCATCGCCTTCAAAGGGGAGGATAATGAGGTAACCTCTGAATCACTTTAAGATTTTCATGGGCCCAATTTCCAATATCAATGCGCTGTTTAATCATATATCTTTCCATGGAGAAGTGTTGTCTTTATTACATTTCAAAGTTCTGTCACTCTTATTGGAAAACTCTTTATATATCGGAAGAAGATCCCAGGGATATCCTCATCCTGGTATATATTTGTATATAAGGATAGAGTGAAAAAAAACCATCCGAATAGTTGTAGCGTTCCATGAATTGCAGCCAATATGATATTTCGTTTTGATTTAAGGGTCTGCGAAAACATAAGTAGGATAATTTTGTTGTCATAGAAAAAAAAGAATTTCATGTATTGCTTAAACATTAATTGTAAAAACCATCGTGCAATCAGACGGAAAGTTGAAGAAGTACTATGGAAACTTTGCTACTTCACATTACATGCTTCATAAGTCACTTACTGAGTTTCGATGGGGACGAACAAGCACTAGAGATTGGTTACTACCGAGAAAATGGTCAACAAAATCCATGATATAGTATGGCTGATAACAGAATGACGGTTAGGGAGATATAAACAAACATTGAGATGATAAACATTTCGAACAATCGCGAACATTCTACACCAATAACGGAATCGAGTGACCATTTCAAAGTGGTGTTTAGGCATAAATAAGGCGCAATCCGGAGTTAAGTTCTGCGGCGATTCGTTGATGTTGATGAAACGAATATGATGACCACCGGAAACAAAGGAACAATCATAACAATGGGTTTCCTCAAGAACGCGAAAACGCTTTCATTTCAACAACGCGGCCGGAAAAATCACGGTCACTGCTTCCAGGGATTCGCACTCGAGCATTATTTTCATCGACTATTTGGAAGAGGAAAAGACGATTGTAGAAAAGTATTATGCTACCTTATTGGTCACATTTTACGAAGAGTTGTTAACCTTAATCTGGCGAAGAAAAGAGTGCTGACGTTTGCTGTAGATATGTAAGTGCTATAACTCAACAATCGGTTGATTGCTTCTAATACTAGCGGTCTCGTTTTATAGAAGAGATATACAGTTCTCAGATTTTATATTCTTTAAATAGATAGCACTAGTAGTTTTCTTTGTATATATATATATATATATATATATATATATATATATATATATATATATATATATATAAATATATACGTATATTATTCACGTATGGGTCCTGGTGGACCAAGAGAAGTACAGATAGAGGCATTTGTTGTTATTAGCATTCTTTTGCGCCCATACTAATTTAATTCTTTCGCTATGAGCTTTTTTCCTTTCGTCAGACCAAGTTGTTCCAGTCTTCCTACATTTTTCTCTCTGGCCAACCTTCCAAACGTTAACCTTGTGTCTGAAACAACCTCTATCCTGAATTTCACTTTGTGTAATATTTGCTGATCTTAGGTCCTCTTTAATTGCCGCAATCCATTTAATTATTTCTACTTTAGCTCTACTCCTATTTTCATAAAATTCGACTATTTGTCTAGTTAGCCTACTCGGATTCATGCGTTTGATGTGTCCGTAAAACTTAAGTCTTCTTTTTCTCATATCGCTATGTATATCCGTGTATTGTTTGATTTCTTGGTTTTATCGAAATCGGTATGTTGTGCTATTTATTTGTTTGGGGCCTAGGATTTTTCTTATGATTTTTCTTTCCTTCTTTTCAATGTCCTCGATGTCCCTCTTTCTATTCAAAATGAGCGTTTCTGCAGCATATAGACATTCTGGCTTAATAACCGTGTTGTAATGTCTCAGTTTTGTGTTTTTAGATAGGCATTTTTTGTTGTAAATATATTGTGTAAGTCTCAATACCGTTTCCATTTTTTGACATCTACCCTTATTGGCCGCTTTTTCCAACCCATTTTCCATGATTATTTCACCCAAATATTTGAATTGAGAGACTCGTCTGATGTTACCATATTTTGTTTTTAGAAATGGTGTTCTTAGTCTGTTTCAGGTCATGTATTGTGTCTTTTCAGACAAGGAAATTTGGAGTCCTACCTTTCTGCTATGTCTTTTAAGATTTCAGTCTGTTTTTGCGCCGTTGATATATCTTGAGCCAAAATTGCTAGATTATCAGCAAACGCCCGACAATCAATTTTGATGTTGGTTCGCCCCAGTTTAATGGACTGGTCAATATTCAGGGCCGACTTTTTTGTCACGCCACTCCTGTATTACTTTTTCTAAAACAGTTAAATAAGAGTAGCGAGAGTCCATCACCTTGTCTCGCTCCAGTTTTAATTTCAAAGGGCTCTAAGATGTCACCCATGAATTTAACTTGATATTCACCAGTTTTAGGTTCTAACTGTCCCTATGCTCTGTTTAGTAGACATTGAAATCGAATCTTGTAACAAACTGTGAGAAGAGATATCCCTCTGTAATTGTTTACATCCGTTTTATCTCCTTTCTTGTGAAGTGGATGGATTAGAGATCGCCAAACTTCTTGTAGAATTTTGATATATATATATATATATATATATATATATATATATATATATATATATATATATATATATATATATATTTGCAGTTTAAAAATATACAATCTAGACTTTATTGCGTAAATGGTCTAGTTTTACGAAACGCCAAAGACAAAGACTGACAGTGACAGCCGCCTACTTGGTCATTAAGATTGTAAAAATCTTTGCGATTCAATAATTTGATTTAAAAAATAACAAAATATTACAAACAAAAAAGTTATGGAAGCCTTAACCAAGGAGACACCCTGTATGTGATGCCCGTGACTAAAATATTCAATTATTAACACAAAAAACATTTTTCCATTCCAACTTATTGAAATATACTGAGTTTCAAGATGTTAGCATAATCCATTTCGAAAATATTACGATAAAACCATCTTCAGAGTTCCCCATTTAAGGGGCTCTAGCCCCTTTAAGAAGCATTTTTGGGGCATCTTTATAGGAAGTTTTTTTATGTTTAGAGTCACCTTTGGAAATATTTCGATGTTATTTTCGGACACGCTGTATATATATATATATATATATATATATATATATATATATATATATATATATATATATATATATATATATATATATATATATATATATATATATATATATATATATATATATATATATATATAATTTCGGATAACTGTCTGATCATTTAATAACTGATTAGTCTGGTCTTTATTATATTTATAAATTTCTGTTGTTTCTAAAATATTTAGTTTATGGCTTTTTGAGACTTTATGTTAAATTTATAAATTTATCTCTGGAAATATATGTCCGATATTTGTGAAATGGTTCGCAAAATTAGAATTTTGTTTCTTTAGTAGGTACGCAAATTGGTGTTCTTTAAATCTGGCTTGAAAACTTCGACCTGTTTGTCCCACATAGTAACTACTACATTCGTTGCAACTTAACACATAAACTTATGTTACATTTAATATTTTCACGGATGGTAGATAATGTTTCTAAATCGTTCCGGGTGTCGATCCATTCATTCTATGAAGAGTCACAACGTTTCGCCAAAATTTCATTTGGCATTTTGAAGTGTTGTCCACTTCGACTGAAAAGCCCAAATGATGTGCACAGGTCGTTGCGCTCGCTCTTAGGCGGCAACGCTATCGGGCGTCAGTTTATTGATTTTTCTTCCTCATCGCCACGTTTTTCTTTTTTCAGAAGCGATTTTCTTACTTCGTTTCGCGTATTTAGCTCACTGCTTTCTTCTATTTCAAGGGCTTCTCTGATTGTTTGGACCTTGTAGTTTGACTCAGTAGACTGGAAAATCATTAGGTATATAGCATATCTTGTTCCGATTGCAACAGAACATACATAGGACAAACAAACAGATGAATCTCGGTCAGAATACAAGAACATAAAAACAACTTAAAACAACAAACGAACTACTTCCGTTCTGTTCCACCACCATCTACAAACAGGACATAAAATCAATTTTGAAGGAGCCAAAGAAATAGCGAATATTGAAAACTACAAGATCCGAACAATCAGAGGAACCCTTGATATAGAAGAAAGAGGTTACCCAAATACACGAAACGACGCTTGCAACATTCCAAAAGTATGGAATTCGTTTCTGAAAAAAGAATAAACACGGCAGCAAAAAGCAAAAAATTAAATATTTTAAAAGAAATAGAAATTTATAAATATAATAAAAACCAAACTAGACAGTTATTAAATGATCAGACAGATATCCGAAATGGTCCGTGTATTTAAAATATTATATCAAAAATAACCTCAATAAAACTAATATATATATATATATATATATATATATATATATATATATATATATATATATATATATATATATATATATATATATTAGGCTAATTAAAAAGTTTGCGGAGCTGAAATGAGAAAACAAGTTTATTCTCCCTTAAGTTCAATAAATATTTTCTAGCGGTTCTCAAATTCTTTTATTCCATCTTTGAAGTGATTTTCTGGAAGTGCTTCAAAATACTCATCTACGGCTGCTATAATTTCTTTATTAGATAAAAAACGCTTACCATTTAGGAATTTTTTGACGATTGGGAACAGATGAAAGCCAGAGGGGGCCAGATCTGGTGAATATGCTGGATGTTCCTACACATGGTGTAACTCCTTCAATTTGGTCATTACAAGAACACCTCCGTGTGTCGGTGCATTTCGATAAATCAATTGTTATTTAAAGTACAGAGACATCTTGGTTTTTATTGAATACCAATTCAATGTTCAATACTTAATTCCAAGGTATTTTATTTTATTCCAAGGTATTTATTAAGTGATGATAATATTGTTTTAATTTAGTTATAAATTAGGAAAGTCAATTCTGGGTTAAATGCAGATTGGCATTTTATTTGCCACCTATCCTGGTCTTTTATCATAAAAACTTATAATTACTAAAAAACATAACTTTATGGATCAGCTTTATTAGAAATTTAACGTAACAAATCATTTCCATGACAAATCTGTTCCAAAAACATTTATGCCGATTTAATTTTAAAATTTTAGGCAAAAGAAAAAATCTTAAATTGAAAATTAATACAAAATGGTCTGTCGTACGTCAAGGTTATTTCATCATTGAATAATCACATTTTTATTGGATCAAAAATAAAGCTGCCCACTCAAAACACATCTTTATCGTTTGTTTAGAATGTTCATTCTGTTTGTCTGGTCATTCACATGTTATTTATGATAAACAAGAACTGCCTCGCGATAAAAAAACCGATTCACAATACACAATCTACTTGTGCGATGCAGACTCATAAACCTGACTAAGTGAAAAAAGCGAAAACCTAGCGAAAAATATAATTTATGGTTAGTGCAGGCCAAGCAGTGGTCCAAGTGCATTGCAAAATCCCAAAGCGAACCAAACAAACCAAAACAGATCAAGACAAAGACAGAAAAACAGAAAAAAGGTAAAACAATATATAAAAAAAAACTTCATAAGGTCATTCTGTACTTCCAACAACTTATCCTTTGGGTATTTATTAAAATCGCAGCGCGAAAGCTGTTTAACGTTATGTTATAAGCCATTCCACAATTACACAACCACACAACTGAACAATTTCCGAAAACCAGCTGTTCAATGCTAGGATATTTTAAAATAGTTCTTATACCTAGCACGGTTGGCTAGTGTTCATAATACTTTATAAATAGTTTTCCAATGAGTGTCAAACCTTTGAAACGTAATAGCGGGAAGGCTGTGTTCAATACATTGTGCCAATTCACCATGAAAAGATACGCGAATCAACAGCGCGTAGAAATTGGAAGTTGCAAGGTGACCCGCAGTTTGGGGAAAAATACTTTTCAACACCTCTTCATCTCGAAGAGTAAAAAAGTAAGCACCGAAGACTCAAGCTCCTGACAAGGACCAATTTGACAACCAGATGTACTTCTAGAAAAAACTACATGTTTTTCATCCCTGAAACAGGGATGAAACAAAAAACTATATATATACATATATATATATATATATATATATATATATATATATATATATATATATATATATATATATATATATATATATATATATATATCAGAAGTGGATTCAGTACAATGGATCACATCCAGGTTGTACAGCAGGTCATAGAAAGGCACAACGAATACACCATGCCACTGTGCTTGGCTTTTATCGACTACGAAAAAGCATTTGATTCCATCTCAAAGCATGCGATAATGGATGCACTGCTTAGCCAAGGTGTAGAGAGAGCCTATGTAAACCTATTAGAATCGATATATGATGGAGCTACAGCCAGAATTCACCTTGATGACCTTGAAGTGGGAATTAATATAGAACGAGGTGTAGGGCAGGGTGACGCAATATCGCCTATTCTTTTCTCGGCTGGCCTTGAAGAAGTATTCCGTAAACTGGATTGGGAATAGGATGGTGTAAAGATCAGTGGTGCAAACTTAAACCATCTTAGATTTGCAGATGATATTATTCTCATTTCACAAGACCCAGAGGAGTTGCAAAGACGCATACAAGAACTGCAAAGCTGCAAACTGTAAAGACGCATACAAGAACCCCAAATGGTTGGCGAACCATTTGGCTTGAAAATAAACCTGAAAAAGAGTCAGGTTATGTTCAATAACTTCGCTTAGGACAGAAGAATTTCAGTTTTAGGAACGGATTTAGAGATTGTGGATAGCTTTATATATCTTGGGCAGAGGATTTCAATGGAGGGGAATACCGCCCGGGAGGTGGAACGGCGTGTTAAATGTGGCTGGCAGGCATTTGGTAGGCTCAACATAGTGTTTAAGAGCAGACTCCCACTTTGCCTGAAAAGAAAAGTATTCGATCAGTGCGTTCTACCCGTTATGACATACGGAAGTGAAACCTGGACACTCACATCGCAATCAATTCAAAAACTTCGGGTGGCACAGAGGGGAATGGAAAGATGTATGCTTGGCATTACAAGACGAGACAGAAAGTCCTGCGCATGGATCAGGGAACAAACAAAAGTCTGTGACATCATTGGAAGAGTAAAACAGTTGAAATGGAGATGGGCAGGCCATATAGCGAGGCGATGGGACGACAGATGGACCAAGGCAATCCTGGAGTGGATACCGCTTGATCGCAAACGTCCGCGAAGAAGACCGAAAGCACGATGGATTGATGACATCGTTAAGTATATTGGACCCGAGTGGCAGAGGAAAGCCCAGGACCGTGAAGGTTGGAAGCATGCTGAAGAGGCCTTCATCCTGCAGTGGATCGATGCGGGCTGATGATGATGATGATGATGATATATATATATATATATATATATATATATATATATATATATATATATATATATATATATATATATATATATATATATATATATAGTTTTGCGGACTGCGTCGAATAAGACAACAGTAGTTGGAAGTTATACATCCCCATCCGCTGGGTCCTACAATCTCATGTGGAAAATACAACAACCGGCGTCTCCGCCAAAATAAAAAAAAAAGTTGCTTGACCGGGAAGGAGCCCCACCCATCCCTTACATTGCAGGGCACATGTTTCGTCTGTTGGTTGCTAGACTCATCAGGGTACCGACATATGCTGTCTCGTCAATAATAGGGAGACCCTATCCACAATCGAATATTTTCGGCGACATTTTCGATGTCTTATATATGCAGTTTTATGATTTCTTTGGACCGCGTCCAACGAGACAATAGTAACTGGGAGTAGTTGGGCTGTTGTGTATTCCACATGGGATTGCGGAACCCAGCGCTTGGGGTGTATAACTCCTTGGGGATGTATAAGCTATCCGACGTAAAGTCTGCGAAAATGTGGGTTGTTTGATTGTGGATAGGATCTCCTTATTCCTGACGAGAGAGCATAAGGCGCTAACAGCCAACAGACGATATATATATATATATATATATATATATATATATATATATATATATATATATATATATATATATATATATATATATATATATATATATTTGATTATTGTGATCTCAATATCGTCCCCGGGATACTTTTACTAGGGTAAAGTACTTTCGTAAATTTTCCCAACGATTCTACATATAATTTTCAAGAAAAAAGTTTCTTCCAATAAGAATCAAAAACTTAACAGTTCCCGACAAATAAATTGCAATGTTCTTAAATCAGCAATCGAAAAGCGAATATGACATAAGAATAAAATGGCACAGGAATAAAATAAAAATATACTTTTTGAAATGATAATAAAAAACATAAATCAAGTTCAGAATTCAACCTGTATATTTTTCAAATTAAATAAAACAAATGTTTATTTTTTTATCTATCACTTATTTTATTTTGTTTTTTAAATTTCCGACTATAGTTTCATAAACAATGTTACGTTATTTTATATTATATATATTACAATTTTATTGAGGTTATTTTTTTATATTATATTTTAAATCAGAGGAGAATTTCGGATTTCTGTCTAATCATTTAATAACTGTCTAGTCTGGTCTTTATTATATTTGTAAAAAAATTAAATGTGATTTTTTCTAATTAATCGGATTTTTATTGTTTATAATTGATTATAAAATTAAAATTATTCAGTTTTTCAACTGAAAATTTGAGTCCTTTTTTGAAGAATATAAAAATTCGTTCAATTTTCTACAAAGATGTGTAATAAATAGTCTTTCCACAGTAATGTTCCGCTGAAGAGCTATAAAATACCAAAATAAAAAAAAAATATGTAAAAGGTATGCTATTTATTTATTTATTTATTTATGTACGTATGTATTATAGAGCCTTCTATAATAAAACCATGCTAGGATTTACTTGAATTTTTCAAAAAATCGTTTAAAATATAAAAATTTTACTTCAGTTAAAAAAGTTGATTTTGTTTCCTTACATTTCGCTTATTTGTGAAAATGTTTTATAATAAAAAACTGTGTCGGAAAAGGATGGTTAAGTTTTTACATTAAATTTCCTAATCGATAAATTATAGCTGATAACATATAAATAATATTAAAATTATTTCGCACAAACCCAAATAGCCATCAATATATATTTTCATATCATGATATAGCATATCAAATTTGAAGACACTCACCTGCGGTTATGTAGTTTTCCGCATTTTCTACTTGTACCACTGTTGCAAACGTTTGCCGTATTACCCATTCGAATCGAACTACATATCGCAACTAAACTAAAAAATGTACCTCTAATGGATTCACTTGTTTGAAGAAAACGATGAAATTAAAGATTTGCTTCCTATATTTTAGAATTACTAGAGCAAATCCACTACGCACAAAACGTGATTGTTTAATTGGCTATGTGTCGTATTTAAGCGGATAAGAAACATTGATGAGTTCGATTAGGTTCCTTATTGCTTAAGTACAGAAGTTTCTATTTAAATTGTTTCATATTTTATAGACATTATTAGGTGAGTCGGAAAAAGGTACAAGTGTTTTTACCTACTGATTTGCTGCTGCCGACCAGATTACTAGGCACCATCACGCTGAAACCCGCATTAAAGAATACTCGATTTTTTTTGCTTATTTTTACCTACAAACGATGCTAATAAATGTAGTATAGTTAATTTTTTTGTAGTGTCAGTACTTATACAGGAAAAACAATAGATATTTTTTAAGGCAGTAAATATTGGTAACCATACGAAAAATAGGAATGAAATTAGTGCAAAATTATTTGTAGTTTGTTGTAGTTACAAGAATTTCTTTTTACTCCAATCATGTAAATAAATATCGGTTAAAATCGAACATAACGAAGTTGTCGGAAAAAACGACCCTAATCCAGAAACTAGAAATGATATATATGTTTGTAGTAGTACATACATACATACAAGCACATAACGTATGTCAGTAAATAGAGCTTATAAGGCTTTCTAAAGCTAGGAACACTAAAGAATAGAAAGAGAGTTTCCATCCAAAATCGTAGATAGCATAGAAAAATAACCGCGAAATTCAGTTGATTCATTATGGAAGTAACATAATCTTCAAAAGTGTAACTACACCCCTTTCAACAAGAGCATAAACTACAAACGATTATATCGAATGTAGATCCTTCTGTTCAATTTCAAGTTTTATAGAAAATGTGCTACTGAAACTATAGCACTTGTATCACCGAGTTTATTATAGGTGACGTGTCGACTCAATCGTTTCTTAATGAAAATTCTGTCATTTTATGTAGTAACAGAAAAAAGTAACCTACAAACCATGGTACTGATTATGTCTAGGAAGGACTAAAGTTGATAAAGTTTCAGAAGCTCACTACAAACAATATATAAACTATAAACGATTATATCGAGCGTAAATTATTCTGACAATCTTCAAATATCATAAAACATGAGAACGATATATACTTCTTCAGCTTATACTTATCAGCGAGTTTATGATGGGTAAGGTGTCGAGTTAATCGTTTCCTAATGGAAATTGTTTGTAGTTTTATGTAGTTTATTAAAATGTTAAAATAAAAAAAAATATATATTTTAAACAGTTCACTTCAATTGTTGGAATATGCATTTGGTGGTAGTCTCACTTTTACCTTAGATGTTCCATCAAACCAATCCTCAGCAAAATGATGGGAACATAAAAACCTACTGCGGTTTGGAATAAAGTGTGACTTTTTAATAAAATTAATCCAATGTGTTCTTCTATTTAAAATCTTTGGGAAGTCTTTAAAAACCAAATCAAAACAGAAGTAACATTTAAATTTATTAGTACAATAATGTCTGATAATAAAAAAAGGTAACACTCTGTATTATTAGTTATATTTTATAGACTATATGAATAGAGTAATATGTTTTATATGTATCAAACGAAAACTAAAAACTAATCTGAATGTTTAAGGCCCAGTATCTCAGAAAACCAAACATTTTAGAACATACATTAAAAATTAAGTTCTAAAAAGTGATAATCACTATCTTGAATAACATTATAATTATATTATTTTACCTAAATCAATTTGACTACGCCTATGCGCCAAAACCTTAAAATTTCATTCAAACAAAATATGTTTTTATTTCTAAATAGTTGACAAATTTTGAATTAAAAGTACTTACCTATGTTATGTTACTCCTGAATTTTGATTTTTTCGTGTCTGGGAACAATCATAAGACGCACAACTAACTCTATTTTGTGTGTTTACCTTGCTTCCGATATTATTGCTTTTATTGTCAATATAATAAGTATTAATATGTATTTATACTAGAACACACAAATAGAGTATTCCAGTACACTTATTCGGCACTTATTATTGACTAAAACACATTAAAATTGCACAAATCTACTACTAAACTTCTAAGTTGTTGACAGCAACTACTAAAATTCCAAAACAATGAGTCATCTGTGGTGTTTCAATATGACCGTTTCCGTCTCCATTTATATGTGCATAAAGATAGGCAAGGCTCGTTCCTGTTAGTTTTATATTAAAAGGTTTATACATAACTTTGTTTTAAAATGGTCGCGAGGCCGAATCATGTCAGAGAATATCCTGTGATATATTGTGAAACAAATACCAAGTGTTTTAATCATTATCATTAAATACTAAACTTTTTCAAATCCGAAAAACTATCTAAAATAATATATTAATTGAAACACAAATAAAAATAAAGGTTATGAGTTGTCATTTTTCGATATCACTCTGTTGTATATGGATTGTATTGTTTGATTCGAAATCTATGATCAATTCTTCTATTAGAATCTTCGGTATGAAATACTAAATTCAAAGAAATTTACCACTAAAGACCAAATTACTTTTTTTAAACTTCTCGACGCACGTTTCGCTAACCAAAAGTTAATCACCAGGAGATGATTTAATCTGATGAAGAGATCTATTAATTTATCTATCATAGTAATATATCGAGATCTATTCATTTACATCTAAAAATGGTGTTTGCATTTGTTGATTAAAATTAGGAAGGTATTGTATTGTACGTTGTTTCACTAGAATCATGCACTAACTGACAAAAGTTGTGTTTCAATAATTGACGTACACAAACGAGATTTAAACATTTCGAACACTACTCTCCAGATCTGATCTACCTATATTCCAGATCTGATTCACTGCGATTGTTCTAACTACACTAAAATTTAATTATTTTTAGAATATCGAGCTCTTCATCGCGGAGATATCAAATGTATCAAACTTAGTCGAATGCGTTAAAACATAAAATGTTCTACGCGCTGAAGTGCTATAGATATAATTTGTGTAGTGCATAATAAAATTGTTATTTGCCCTTCATTTGTTACTCTAAGATAACTTTATAACCTTCAGTTTTCCTGTTGACCTTTCACGGTGATAAATGCGATTATCCTCCCGAATATCATTGTTTTAACACATATTATATAACTTTAATTATACAACTAATTAAAAGAATTTCAAAGACCTAATTTCCGAATGTAATAGCATGACTTGAGAAGGTCGTATTTAGTTTTTTTCTTCTCACAAATCCTGTCTCCTTTTAAACATTTAGGAAGTTAAAATCTTCATCGATGCTATACTATCGATTTTTGGTAAATTAGTATACACAATAATATTTGCAAAGATGCAAAATAGATTAGTATGCATGGCTAAAGGTGTTGGTTAGTTGTTAGTTAACACAATGGAATTGATATAAGAACCACTTACGTATAGGGTGCATTTTCGGCGACTTCAATGCCAAGCGAATTGCCAATATATTTTAAAATTCTTGTGCTCATATTGGCTGATTTACCACTTTTTATAACTGTACCACTCGGCCAGATGTTTAAATAATTAAACAAAATATTCGGCAATTTGTTATTTATACCCGAATTAGCGATCATGTCTTTATAATGACTGATAAATGAGCAAGCAAATGAGAATTATAATTATCAGGACAATATTCAATGATGCGATATTGTTTTGTTTTATCAATTGCATTTATTTAACATTCATCTTTACATTATGTCTAAGCTTGATTTGTTTTGTGGGTGTTTTGAAATGTATTGTCTGAACTATCATTACCGGGCCACTTTAAAAATGAACTTATACATACTTACCGATTAAAATTTATTATATACTCTATTATATCAAGCCAATACTTTTAGTTAAAGAACTCGAAACGTATTTATTTCATTTTTACTACCTACATACTTCGTAGACGTTTTCCGCGAGGTTTATACAACTAGAGATGTTTCAGTTTATGAGTTTTTTTATGAAAACTTGTATTAGTTTTACAATTTAATAAAATCGGCATTCAAAATATATACTGGGAAACAAAGAGAGTGAAACATTCGGTATACTTAACCCTAGAATGCTTAGATGAATCGCATGCCTATAGTTGCTTAGGCGGGGTTACCTATAACCCCAGTTAAGGTACAGTCGCCAAATTTCGTATCCGTCGGTTTCTTTTTTTCTGCCTAACGTCACCTGATTTTGATAACCCGAACTATAGTTAGTGACCTCAATCGGTCATTGTAAACAATTCGCGGTGAGACAGTGGCTTCTTTGACAAGATATTTAAAAAAAGGAAAAAAAACTGTTCCAGGTGAGTTTTTGATTGAAATCTTGTCGGAATGGTTTTATTATTGATATGTTTGACATACTGAAATGATTTTCTTGTCAAAATAAATTGTTAATGCATAGCTTCAAATTGATAGGAAAAGGTTTAGGTTACGACATGTGTTTTTTATTGAATGGATCTTATTAATACAACTAGCAAATTCTTAATATCCCCTCCATCCCCGGGATGATATTTAGAACTTCGTCTTACTCACAAGAGTCTTTTCTGTAACTTGTTTTTATATTTATTTAGTTTATTTTTAGATGCCAAGGAGAAAGCTGTGGAATCCTGAAGCAATGAAAACAGCTGTTGAAGCTGTACGAACGAAAGAAATGGGTTATAAAAAGGTAGTTAAGTTATTTAACGTTCCGAGAGCTACTTTGAACGATTACGTAAAAAATCTGAAAAATCTATAGATGTAGTTTCTGGTAAATTGGGAAGAAAACCAGCATTGCCAGTAAAATTAGAAGAAGAGTTGATAAACTAATGCTTGCAAATGGAGAAGAATTACTATGGTATCACCGGTTCTGATTTAAAACGAATGGTTTTCCAATTGGCTATCAGGAATAATATTCCTCATCCATTTTCACAGACCAAAAAAAGGCAGGCAAACAATGGATGAAGCTATTTATGGCACGTCATCCTGACTTGTCATTTCGTAAACCAGAGTCATTATCACGAGCTCGTGTACAAGGTTTTACTGCAGAAAATGCTAAATGTTAGTTACTTTATTTGATATATTGAAACCTAAATTGCGAAATTAACTTCAACTCGTAAAATATTCAGTGTGGACGAAACTGAAATTAGCACCGTTCAGCATAAAGGTAGACACAAAAATTCACAAAATGTCGTTTGCTGAAAGGGGAGCATTAGTAACTATTGTGACTTGTATGTCAACTTCTGGTCATTTTATCCCTCCATTAATTGTGTTTCCAAGAAAAAACGTGAAAGCTGAACTGCTTGATGGAGCACCTCCAGGCACCATTGGTGGATGTCATCCGTCTGTCATGGCTAAGACATTTCGTGTCTGTAGTAAAACCATCTAAAGAAGACCCTGTTTTGCTGGTATTAGATGGTCATTATAGCCATATAAGAAATTTAGACGTGATTGACATTGCGCGTGACAATGGTGTGTCTGTGATCTGCCTGCCCTCTCATTCAACTAATCATAGGCATCCTTTGGAAGTCTCATTTATGTTTCCTTTAAAAATATTTCATGCCCAAGAAATGGAGAATTCAAAGGTAACTGGTAATTAAATGCACATTATTTTAAAAATACAATTTGTATCATTAGTGTTGGACACGCGAATAAAGAAATTTTCAGTCGCGAATACAAGAAGTGGTCACAATTTTTTAAATCCGCGAATATTGAAAATGCGAATAACGAAACCGTGATAAGGGATTTATTTTCCAAGTATGCGGATTTATACAGAACACCTGAATATATTTTTGTCACAGTATAAAACCACTTGGAATTTTTTGAATAATGAATTATACAGTGCCTTAGTATGATTTACTCCGGAAACCCACGAGACCTATAAACATGGACAACCAGAACGTCAAGTTAGTAATGATTAACACGAAATTACAAGTTTTCTTAAACTACAACATACGTTTATTGGTTTTTAAAAATTTTTATAAATAATCTTTTTCTTTGAATTATACAGTGTGTCGCATTTAAGATGAAAACACTCCCATATTTTCGCTAGAAAAAGTTGTTCAGAATATTATTGTAACCCCAAATAGCGAGTTTCATGATAAAATTCGCATTTTTAATTTTTTCATTATTTTGGCTATACGCAAAATTATTACAAGTTTATTTTTTAATTTGATTATTAGTGTGCCATTGAAAGTACTTAAAAAATTGTCAATTTAATAGTGTCATGTATTCAAATATTTCCGTAAAATAAATAGCACTTACAAAGGAATAATTATTATATTTTACGGCTACAACAATAATTTTCATAATGCAAATAATGCAAATAATTAACTATCAAATGTAAGCTCTCTCAACTAGCCATCTGTCTGTTCGAATACATTTTTCGATTCTGTTTAGCTACTCGTCTAAGTTCTGGGATGCTGGTTTCTTGACAAGTTTTCCTTATTCTGGCACATCTCGATTTATGGGCCTTGTTTTAAAACTTATTTTTGGCCATTCCCCAAAAATAAAAATAGGGGGTATAATATCGGGAGACCTCGGGGGCCCCAGTTCAAAAGGACTGTTTCTTTCTATCCAGCGCATAGGAAATTTTTGGTTCAACCATTGACCAAAACCAAAACCATCCAACCATGGATGCACCATCTAGATGCAAATACAAATCCTGCCACACATTAAGTGGAAGATTTTCAATTGCATCCCAAAATTCCCCATCGAAGAAGTTAACTAAACGACCAGCATTCAAAGATTCATTAAAGAAAAAAAGGCCAATTATTCGGTTTCCTAAAATCCCATACCAGACATTGACTTTCTGGGAATATTGGCCTTTACAATTTATAACCCAGTGAAGATTACCTCTGGCCCGGATCTACCGTTTTGAGACGATACAACCCCATGAGAGGTGAATATAACCTCATCAATAATCATAATTTTATTCAAGAAATGTCTGTCATTTAAAAAATTACCTTTGGCCCAATAACAATAGTCTAATATTTTATTATCATTATCTTCTTCCAATGTATGTAAGAACTTCGGTTTATAGAGCTTGATTTTGTGACGATCGAATCAGCTTCTGACTAGAACTTAACTGACTAGAACTTAACGCAATAAGCTCAGAGTTTAATTTGATTGACATTTAACAGTAGTGTCATATTATTACTTTCTATGGCACACTAATTATTAAATTAAAAAATAAATTTGCAATAATTTTGTGTACAGAACAAACTGTACATTTTGTTATGAAATTCGGTATGTGGGATTACAATAATACTCTGGCATTACAATAACTTTTCTTCGATGCCTCTAACGCGAAGCAAAATATCGAGAATTGACCCTTTTTGTGAATTCGTAGTAGGCTGAGTTTTGACCAGTTCGACATTATTTAGAATCTAAAGTAAAAAAAAATGTTAAAGCAACTTCATCGGAGCGGATGCCAAGCTAAGGATAAAGAAGAAATTTGCATATCATATTTTTTTTAGGAAAAATATTGTTGAAATACAACAACGAAAATTATTTATTTTAAATAACCAAGCGTGTTTAAGAGGAGCTTTTAAAATATTGTTTGTTGCTCAGGAAGCATAAATAAAGCAAATAAAGCAAATCTCGAGGGCAGATGTTGATGAAATTTTGATAATATTTATGGTAAACTCCACAATCGTATTTTACACTTCTTAATGCATGTTTCGATAACCAGGTTAGTCTTATTAAAAGTTGATTCAAGCTTTAAATCATTTCAAATCAAATTAGATTGAATGATTTCCATATAATGCTAAGATGCTTACCGAAAC
Source organism: Cosmopolites sordidus (assembly GCA_031761425.1). Classification (NCBI taxonomy): domain Eukaryota; kingdom Metazoa; phylum Arthropoda; class Insecta; order Coleoptera; family Curculionidae; genus Cosmopolites; species Cosmopolites sordidus. Next base: position 284,407 of record JARFXV010001304.1, on the reverse strand, counting down.
AAGTGCGAGAAATATAAAAACTGATTTAATATTTAGTGGTAAATCTCTTCGAATTTATTCTTTCACTCCGAAGGTTCCAAAGACGAATTGGAACATTTTTGATGACAAACAACCTTTAAATGATTCAACATAAAAAAATTAATTTTCCAAGTTTAAACAAATCACCAGTCACATGGGTTACAAAATTAAATGAAAGCTCTGTATTAACCAAATGTATGAAGTCTTTATATTATAATACTAGCTGACGTGATAGACGTTGTCCTGTCCAAATTTCAATAAATTTGTTTGCGATCATTTTATGAATTCCATCCCGGAAGCCTAACGAACAAAACAAAAAAAGAATCAACCAAATATGTCGTTCCTATCGTCAGTTATGATCCAGAGTGCATACAGAAATTACGATTTTTACAGTTTGTCGAAATTTTCCGACTTTCTTTTGTAATTGCCTCAATTTTTTTTTCAGAAAACTTTTCCAACACCATAACCAGCAAAACAAAAAAAAATTACGCATAAATCCCATAGAAAAAAGCGGTTTTTCCAAAATTTTCCAATTTTCCGGGCAACTTTTACAATTTTTCTTACCCTAAAAACCTTTTTCGAACTATCATGAACGTTAAAAAAATTATAGTAGTCACTTAAGCCAAAAAGAGGGTCAACCTTGGAATGAGAGATAATAAGTTGTAAACTTGTATAAAACCTTATTTTGGTATTCTAAAAGTTGTCTCAAAAGTCTCATAAAATCTCGTATCCGCGTCTTAAGATATTAAGTATATATAATATATACAATTATCATATCAATCGTAGGAAACGAGATATTTGAGAATTTTTTTTTTTTAAACTTTAACCTTGAATAAGACTTTGATACAACTTGTAGAATGCCAAGTTTTATACAAGTTTACAGGTTATTATCTCTCATTCCGAGGTGAAGCCCCTAATGTGACTGGACTATTAGCCAAATCGGTCTGTCCGTTCTAAAGTGGTGCGCTTACCAACGAACACACATTTAATTTTTATTTATAACTCATCAATCAATAAGTTCGTAGAATGACATATAGATGGCGCCACTATAGATAAATTCATATGATTTTTAGGAAGTACTAACCTTTAAATGATACGTATCAAAATTCCATCTCAATCTGAGGTTTCATTCACAAGTTATAGTGGTTTTAGCGATGCTACTTTTGTAATTTTGAAAACAATGTAAATATCTTTTTATTAGAAAAAAAATACCGTTCAAGCAAAGCAATGACTTGACAAGTGTTATTCGGATTCTGTTTCATCGAGACAAATGGTGGAGAAGTTATTTGCTGATTTTAAACGCCTTACAAATACCTATGACGCTGAACGCGCTGGTCGCCCAAATTCGGGAATTATTCCAGAAAAACATAAAAACGGTCCACAAAATAGTTTTGGCCGATTGTAGACGGTGAGATAGCTGACACCTTAAAGATATCAGAAGGCCATTTTGTCATTCACCATTTTGCATGAACATTTGTGCATGAGAAAGTCCTGTTCGAAGTGGATACCGCATTTGCTGAGTCGGTCAAAAACAGTAACGCGTCGACGATTCAGCGCGCTGTTTGGAGCTGTTTCAGCGCAATAAAAATGATTTTCTTCATGTGGTATGTAACAATTCACTCCACTCTCAAATCGGCAGTCAGCTGAGTGCACTGCAAGTGGCGAAAGCCGCCTAAAGCGGCCAATAACGCAAATGTCAATTGGTATTGGCATCCGAATTTGGAAAAAAAGAAATAACGAAAAAACGACCCCAAATGAAGAAGAAAAAAAGTAGTCTTTCATCAGGATAATGCACCGCTCAAGTGAAGCCTATTTTGCGACCAAAGGTAAATCTTTCTAGAAAAAAGGCATCTAAATGTTAAAGAAGCGTTGGAATCAATGTATCACTCTTGAAGAAGACTATATAGGTGAATAAAGTCAAATTGTGCCTAAAAGTTGTCGTTTTATTAGTTATCCTACGAACTTCTTGAGTGGTGTCTTACTAAAAATTGAATTTCGTAACGATTTGAAGGACACTCAAAAAATACATATGCAACAGGATGGTTCAAGATTTAAAAATAATATTTAATAAATACAGATCAAATTTTCCATTGAATGTTTTTTTTTAATATTTTATTTTCACACAATTTATTATTACAATTGTGTAACTGATTTTCTACCAAAACGATTTTAAATAATCAAATAACTTTTCATTTGTAAAACGAAATAGTAGAACGAAAAAACTGAGTAAAGCCTTTCAGAAACCCAATTCTAACTAATAACAGTGATTGTAATATGTCGTTCATGCAAGGTTTAAAATACAAAGGTACAGAACAAATTTAAAACTGCATTCTTATCTCAAATTTTTCGTAACGTCCACATAGCTTGAACTGCAATTATGTTGTTACAAATAACTCATAATACAACAACAATTAACTTATATTTTAAAATCATTGAAACCGAAACGTAATTGTAGCTGGAAGTTGCACAACATGAAGCTTTTCACTTTTAAGCATGTAACGGCGATGTACCTTACGATAAATTAAATGTGACCAATATTTGTCGTAGTAAAGGTTGCAACAATGATTACCTCATTTTTATAGAAACAAAAGGAAAACTGTAAGTTTATTTGTAGGTCAAAAACACAATACTTAATTTCATTACAACGATTTTTATATGAACTTAAAATGATGCAATATATTCTTCTTTCTGTAGGGTCAGTCAGCTTTGACCTCCTTTAACCTTCTCCTCCAACCAGATCCCCAGCAGCTCCTTGCCAGGTTTTTAATGTGCAGTAGTTCTTCAGCATTTTTCTTACATTGTCCTAACATCATGTCTTTGGTCTACATGTTCTTCTGTTACCCCCTATTCGCCCCTCCATTATTTTCCTTGGTATTCGTTGTTCTAGCATTCTCTCCAAGTGTCTCGCTCATCTCCGTTGCTTAACCTTCTACAATATCCAGGTCTTTGTATAAATGCTCGAGTTTGAAGTTATACCTGATCATCCAATTTCCATTATCATTCACAGCACCAAAAGTGACTAGTAGACGAATGAGTGTTTTATAGAGTGTAAATGTCGTGTTTCTTTGTATAAGGTTAGATCTTAGGACATAATACATGAAATAAGTAACTTTGTTACCCTTGAAAATACGATTTCTGATATCTCGTGATATTTTTGTTTTCATCGCTTTTAAATAAATGAGCAAATATTAATATTTAAAATTTCCACTATATTTAAAATAGTATGTATAACAATTGTTTCCACACACAGTGTCTTTTTTAAATACAAACTATGTTAAACTAACAATAAGCAAATTAATTACAATTTAACTGTCTATCGACCTAATAATACCATAAAAGATGATATTGAGGAAACCCATTTTTCTCAACGTCTAGGAGGGCAATATAAAATTCGATGGCGAAAAACCCAAAAAAAGAAAAATATATATACATGAATAGTTCACCGTTATTAAATTTATATTGCCTTTCTAGACGTTGAATTTCCTCCTGAATCGCCCTGTATACTAATTACAATTTCGAAAAGATCCCGCGACTGCTTTGAAAGTTTTTACAGAAGATTTGTTGACGTGATCACCCTTATTATATGAGCTTACCAAAGCAGTCTCATGTTTTAATCCCAGTCAAGTATATTTTCATGAAGTCAGAAGTGGGAGACTGAAAAGTCTACTCGCTATTTTGAATGAAAATAACTGGATCAGCGGTATTTCGGCTGTTGAGATTCTTTGAGATTTCGACAATTTATGTTCTCAACCTTCGGTACAACAACTTATTCACGGGCAAACAAACGCCTAGGTCATTTTTGGAATGAATTAATTCTTACGCATACCAATCCACATTAGTAAAACTGTTAAATATAGGTATGATTTTATCTCATGTCAACGCTAATGTTGAGAGAGGTTTTCAGTCAACACTGAATGTTTAGTTGGGAATATGAAAAATTAATGTTTAATTGCTCAAGGATTAATATGTGAATATATCCTAATTGAAACGAATGGAGACGTTCAAACTCTTGATGTTCCAAAATCTTCAAGTCATTATTTCCGGAACTCGCTTTCAAAATTGTCAGAAGAAATTGAACGTTGAAAAAAAGAAGTAACTGAATCAGAGAATTTGAAAAGAAAACGTGTAGCAAATAAAATAAAAAGATTTGACATCATATAAAGCTAAATTTTAGTTGAGATTCATGTGATTGATAATCAGTTTAAAAATCTTCAATAATGTTATCTACCAAATATAAAAAGTTTAATTTGTTCTAGTCCATACTAGTCATTAGCTTATTTTTATCTTACTTTAAAATACCAGCTATGGCAGTATACTAAAAAATGAATGAAATAAAAAATAAATTATTTCAATAAACGTAGTTGAACATGTCTTTTAAATTTGTGCGAATTTTATACCAGATTTAATTATTGACAATTAAAATACAATCAAAACGTATGACAAGCTTTGATGGAAAACCGGGACTTATCAGGGAAATTTGAAATCGTTTATTTGCGGCCACTTTGTTATTGCTTATGTTAATGATAAGCAGTGGCGGTTGGTACATAAGGGCACGTGGGCACGTACCCTACCTAAAAAAATTAAAAAATGAAGTGGAAAAAATAATTTTAGATTTTATATTAATTTATTCTGTGTTCTGTCTATGATCACGTGTATTGCGACTTCTATAGCACAGCGATTAAAGAACACGTGCTTTGGGGACAGACAAGTTTGTGCCACTACTGTTTTCTTTACTATCGCGTGCGATAAACAAAGACAGCAATGCATCGCTTTGCTAGTAAGTAACTCGGAATTTAAACGCATTTATAACGTCATATCTTGAGCGCTGCCCCATTCTCAATAGTCAGGTGTTTTTCGCCATCGCGCTTTTCGACTTTTCGAGTGGTTGCAAAGTGAATGTTCGTGCATTTTGACACAAGTCGGAAAACCAGTGAGTGCGGGCGATCTTGATCTTGTCTGATGAAACAACCGATACATCTATTCATATACAGATGGTTTTTATAATCAGATATGTTAAAAATTGCGAAATTTATGAGATATTCTGGGGCTTTTTAAAACCAAAAAATCACACAGCAGATGGAATTGCAGACGAAATTCTGACGGTGCTATGCGAATTAGGAACAGACAGTGAACCTAAGAAACTCATAGCCCAAAGTTATGATGGGGCATTCCGTGATGAGAGGTACAGTCGCAGGAGTACAAGCCAAAATTAAAAATATTTATAAGAATGCACAGTATATGCACTGCTATGTTCACCAATTAAATCTAATAATTGAAAGGTGTTGTACAATAGAAAATGGTGTAATGGTGTTTTTTGCAAATCTGTCTGCATTTCCGGCTTTCTTTTCTCGATTATCCAAAAGGACAACTGTTCTGGACAGCGTCGTGAAAAAGCGTCTACCCGTGCGGCCTCTACCGTATGGAACTTTACGTCTAAATGCGTGAATACTGTTTACATTTACGAAGAATTGCAAAGATGCCTTGAAGAAATTATGGACGCCGAGTTGGATAAAAATTCTATTAATCAAGCTCAGGGGTTAATAAATTATTTGGTGGATGATAATTTTAAATTTTGGTTGTTTTTCTTCAATAAAATAATGCCTCACTGCGACATTCTCTTTGATCAACTGCAATGCAGGCAACTAGAGAATCGCAGAATGAAACGGAAATTTACTAAAGAGGATCCCAATCCGAATGACAGGATATGCCAGGAAATCTGTAGAACCTTAACCGTACAGGTTGATGAATGTTTTGGTTTCGATGTATACCTAACTGTTACAAATTTATTTGAAACTGAAAATTTTGGTGATTATTGAGCCGTCTTTCCAAATGAAGACATTAAAACGTGTGTAACCTGTTTGCAAACGTAAATTACTGAAATTAAGAAATGAACTCTCGGTAATGTACGCGCGGAACGATTTTATGAAACACAGTGGGGCTGTGCCGCTGTTACAAATGTTTATTCAAGAAAAATTAACATCAACATTTAGGGAATCTATGGCTTTGCTGACTGTTTTGTGTACCGTCCCTAGGACGGCTGTGGAAAGTGAAAGATGTTTCTCTACCCTCAAACGAATCAAAACATTTCTAAGAAACGCTAAAGGCCAGGAACGGCTGTGCGTGTTAGCAAATTTGAAATTCTAATGATCAAGTCATCGACCACTTTGCTGCTCAGAAATTTAGGAGGATGGACTTCAACTACAAATAGATTTAATGGTCATGGCTCCGTAGTGATTTTAGTAAAATTTTATTATCTAGGTATTTATTTGAAAATTTGATATCTGACAGTTACACTCGTATTTCTACACAGCAAAGTGTGTGTATGATACTAAGAAATGTAAAATTTTTGGTTCCCTATCCCCATTCCAAAATTTGGTTATAAATGCCTCACCTGTATTTCTCCCACGAACCGCCGCTGATGGTAAGACCTTTGTTTTCTTTATTCATGTCAAACATTGTTTGAGCAAATGGGAGGCATTGATGATAGTCCCCTTCATTCAACTCTTGAACAATCATCAATTTAGACCTATGAAAATCCAAATCCTTATGCAAAATACACTTTGCAGTGCTCTTACTCAACACCGGTTCAGAAGCGTGCCACTTATGAAGCAGAAGTAAGAACTTTAAGGCAGATTTGAAGCCAAGAACTACTATCAGTTCCAATGAACTATTTTTGGGGTACTGCCAGGATTTCTAGACTGGATAGAAACATAAATGAAACAGGAAACAATCGAATGCATTTGAACTTAACAGATTGATTGGAATAAAGGAAAGAGTTTGAAATGATTTTATAACCATTTAATATATGTTACTCCGATTCCTCTGTAGTTTTTACAATTGCAATTAAAACTCCTTTCATTGATATATTATAGATAAAATATACGAGTATTGCTATTTATGTATCCGGAATAATAAATAAAAACAAATATTTATCAATGAAAATGGTTTTATCGTTTTTCAGAATATTCTCCGCTCAATTTTCATAGCACTTCCTCCATTCCGATTGAGGTATCTCTAAAACATGCATTTTGAATGCATCAACCATTTCTTGTGGCCTCGAAAATCGTTGACCATGTAGTTTATTCTTCACAGACGGGAAATCATTGGGTGCCAAATTAGGACTGTAGACTGGCGGAAGACCCGACAATTAAGTGTTTTGACCGGTCAAATATCAAGTTATTCGGTTGTTTTTTCTTATTTCTTCAAAGACTTCTGGCAAATAATTGGTTGTGTACCATTTAGAATTGACCGTTCTACGATTCTTTGTGGCACTGTAGCCATATGCCCATTTATCCCAAAAAAAGGCGACCATTTGTTGCGAAGGGCTTCTTGAGCGAACAACTTTTATTGGATTTGGCTCATTTTGAAAGACCCATACAGTCGACTGCTGTTTACTTTCAAGATCATACGCATAGATCCAAGATTTGTCACCTGTGTAGATATTATGCACGGCTTTTGACACACCACGCTTGTATTTTTAAACATTTCTTTGCATTAAGCCAACGTGCGCAAATCTTTTTCACAGCTAAATATTCATGTAACATCTTATGTATGCTTATCATACTAATGGCCAGAGATGCGTCCATTTCATGGTATATCACATGACGATCTGGCTTTATCAGTTCGCGCAGAGTATCGATTTTTTCTGGTACAAAAACCGGATGACCTTTAAATTCGTCCGCGTGCGAACGACGGCCGCGATTGGATTCACTAAACCAGTGATATACAGTGGTTTTAGATGGTGCTTCATCGCCATAAGTCGAAGTGAGTTGATCGATGCACTGTTATTGATATAATCCACATCGACAGACATAAATCATCGCATGAAAATTTTCACGAGTAAATTTCATTTTTCGACCGAGATGAAAATTTCAAGTCACTAAAAAACACAAATAGCGTGCGTATGATAAAACGTTCTGAGTACGCATACAGTCAACAATATCAGATTTTACAATGTATATGTCAATTTTCATTTTGTTTTCAATGAAACATCTGTTTAGATCTTTAAAATCATTTTCTTTAGTTTCAGTATGCCGTACTATAATATAGTTCTAGAACTATATTGCCGAACATACAGTATGTACGACTGAATTTCAATGGATTCTTCTTCTCTTCCAATACTTGCTGTTTTTTCTAAAAACTTCTTTTAATTTTTGGTGAGTAGATTTCTATAATAATTTTTACATGCCTTTGCTGATATTTTTTGTAGTTATCTTTTTTTTTTCTGACCCTATTTTGTATATACAGGGTGTTAGGTAAACATGCAGCAAAAATGCAAGGGATTATTCCTTGTCCTATTCTAAGAATATTTTATCATGATGCTTTTTGAAAAACCCCTTTGTTTCGAAGATACAGGGCGAACAAAATTTGCGTCAACCATATTCGATATTTGTTGAAATCATTAATGTAAATAAAAGTAGGGTGTACGTCAATGAGTTTATCAAGTACAAAAATGTATTTTTTTCGTCTCGATTTATCTAGTAAGTGGATTTCATCGGTTGCATTTGTTTACTTAGATTGAGTGACGTTGGCTGTTTGACTTGCCTTAAATAGTGAGTGATGTCCTCTATCATAATGTATACAAACGCCGAGATGACTGACATGTACTTCAGGTATGGACTTGCTGATGGCAATGCATTACAAGCTAGGCGATTGTACAGTGAACGATTTCCAGCCCGTAATGTCCCCGACCGAAAAATCTGTGAAAACATTCATCGACGTCTTCGTGAAACAGGCACATTGAAACGAACTTAAGGGTCAGGAAGATCACTGACTGTAAGAACAGTACAATTGGAACAGAATGTGCTGGACATGATAGCGGAAGAGCCTGATAGTTCTACGCGAAAAATTGCAAATACTTTGAATGTGAGTCACTGGACAGTTTGGAAAATTCTTAAGGACAATTTGTTGTATTCATACCACATTCAACGCGTTCAGGCACTACTACCTGTTGATTTTCCTCCACGTATTGCATTATGTCAATGGATATTGCTGACACAAATTCTTTTCAACCAATGAAGCCACTTTCGCAAGAAACGCAATAAGGAATTTTCATAATAACCATGTGTGGGCAGATGAAAATCCGCATGAGGTATGCGAAGATAGTTTTCAACATCAGTTCTCGTTGAATGTTTGGGTTGGAATTGTAGGTGACTATCTAATTGGACCGGTATTTCTATCACAAAGACTTACTGGCGAGGTGTATCGCAACTTTTTGGATGCAACGCTGCCTGAGTTTCTGGAAGATATACCATTGGTAACAAGGCATGAAATGTGGTTAATGCACGATGGTGCACCACTACATTTCAGTTTGGTCTTTCGTGATTTTTTAGCAGCAACATACGGATATCGCTGGATTGGTCGAAGTGGGCCACACGCATGGCCTGCTAGATCCCTGGACTTAAACCCCGCTGGATTAATTCTTCTGGAAATATCTGAAGTCATTAGTTTACACTACTCCATTGAAGAATTTGGATGATTTGCGAAATCGGATAATTGCTGGGTGTAACTCAGAAACGACCCCGGTGTGTTTGAAAGAGTTCGGAAGTCAATGACGAGAAGATTGAATGCTTGTGTCAAGGCTGGAGGAAGTCATTTCGAACATTTATTGTAGATTGAGCAACTTTACATATACTTTTTGATAATAAAATGTTGTTAATGTCGTAAATTTTCTTCACCCTGTATTTTCGAAACAAAGGGGTTTTTCAAAAATCATCATACAACAAAATATTCTTAGAATAAGTCAAGGAATAACCCTTTTAATTTTTGCCGCATGTTTACCTAACACCCTGTATATTTAGTAAATGTATGTAGTATGGGGATGTCCCATATTTTCGCTATTTGAAGGAATACATATTTTAATTTGTGTGTACACTCATACAGATTGATGGATCACATTTTTTAAGATACTCAACTGAAATCTGAAGAATATAAATATATATTGAGTGCATATATAATAGGGTGATTCTTTTCGTGCACCCGAACTTTAACTAAATTATATAATTAGATACCATAAAACTATTTATTTTATGTAAAATAACATTCAATGGCATTAATGTTTGAAAACAATTTCTGACAAATGTCCGCCTCAGCTACTTTTGACAAGGCTCTTTCTGTCAACCCAATTTCGGATCACTTTTTCAAGCAATTGGGGTGTTATGTCCCGAAAATTGTTCGAGTTATGTTGGCTCCCAAGGCGTCAATGGTTGCTGGTTTATCGGCATGGACCAAAGATTTAACCTAAAGTATAATTAATATAAGTACCTAGAATAGAAATGAATCAGGGGAAATTCCTTGTCAGATTTTACCATACCTTCAGACTGTCATCTTAGGTAGTATACCAACCATACCGTCATTTAAAATAGTAGATAAAAGAAAATCTAATAGAGTTTATTGAATTGTCACTGTTTCTTGTAAAACACTGCCTTTAAAAGTCACTGCTTCATGTAATTTATGATCCAGAGAAATCAATGGCAACGCAATTACCACAATGAATTTTGTCAGAAGGGGAACCAATTTTAAAGTAGCAAGAGGTCACATATTTAAATGATATTATCATTAAAATACCAACAGCTCTATGTTCGAAATAAATTATAAAAAGATAAAGTAAATATGTTGTTTAAATTTTATTAAAAAATTAAACTCTCTTTAATGACGTCGTTTCTACAAATTTGCATGATTTTATTATACATAAAAAACTTTTATATTAAACTTATAATTAATTATTTTAATAAATTATATTTTTTTCAATAACATAGAATAAACTAAAACATCCCGTCCATTATTCCTTTTTAATATTCCCTCATATCACCATTAAATTTGTGTACCATATAAGTTGTGATTAAATAATAATCACGCAATATATTGTGGTGTCTAGGTTGTTTAGCGGGCAAATACTTCTATATTTTTTTACAAACACAAAAAGGAAAGCAGTTATTAGATGACTGCAAAATTATATGAAATTAAAAAAATTATCCTAAATAGAAATATCGACAAACAATATTATGTACGTCTACGATAATTATCCTTACATGATGTTGGCTAGAAGTAAAATTAAGGCATTTTTGTTTTCAATAATATATATTTATAATTTAATTTTAAAAACGCATGTAGAGAATTAATATAATAATAATGAATGAATATATATATATATATATATATATATATATATATATATATATATATATATATATATATATATATATATATATATATATATATATATATATATGTTAGTCCGTAGTGTTTCGCGGATGGAAGAATACGCTAGACTATTACTCCGGGAGTACATCCGATCGTTTGTGTCCCGTTTGTTGGGAACGTGCAGACGTTTCGCCAAGGTCACACTTGGCATTCTCAATGCTTGTCTGAAGACTTCTTCAGTCTTCAGACAAAGTGGGAGAGTGTTCTTAAACAATGTATTGAGCCTGCCAAATTCCTGCCAGCCACACTTAACACGCCGTTCCACTTTCCGACCAATATCACTCTCCTTTGCCCAGGATATGTGTAGCGATCCACAACCTCTAAATCTGACAGCAAATTTGTTAAGCATAACCTGACTTTTCTTTAGATTTCTTTTCAAACCAAATGGTTCTTCCGTCCTTTGTAGTTTTTGTAACTCATCTGGGTCTTGTGAGAGGAGAACGATATCATCTGCGAATCTAAGATGACTTAGGTATGCACCATTGATCTTTACACCATCCTGTTTCCAATCCAGATTACGGAATACCTCTTCAAGGCAGACTGACAAAGATTTTAATTTCAAGGTTATCCATGTACACTGTAGCTTCCTCATACATGGATCCCAGTAGGTTCACTTAGCCTCTGCCTATACCTGGTTAAGCAATGCATCCATTATGCCTTGCGTTGATATTGAGTCAAATGTCTTCTCATAGCCAATAAAAGCCAAGCACAGTAGCATGGTGTACTCATTGTGCCTTTCTCTGGCCTGTTGGACAACTTGGATATGATCCATTGTATTGAATCCACTTCTGAATCATGTTTACATTACTGTACTTTACAGATAGGAGGCTTATTGGGCGGTAGTTTTTTTTGAAATCTTCCTGTGCTCCTTTCTTATGAAGAATAATCACTTCAGCATTTTTCCATAGACTGTGTTAGGAGGCAAAAATATCACCTTTATATTTGAACTCATAACTTGAATCTCACGAGGGTGACGTGGAGCATCGTCTAAACTAAAACTGCCTTGAAATCCAAATAATTTTTTTTTAAGTTTTAGCTTCAGGAACTAAACAATCCCGAAAGCAGTCACAGAAAATGACACTTGTAATAGTTGGTTGTCCTTGTTTTTATTTTTCAGAGCACTACGATTTAGCGATCTGTAAAGTATAAGTGGCTTAATAAAACAATCTCAAACCATCGGCAATAAGACTTGTTTGTTTATAAATACTTTGATACTTCTATATTTTGAAAGGTAACTGGTTAATAAATACATATTATTGTAAAACTACTATATGTATCATTAGTTTTGGATCCGCATGTAGAAGAAAATCAGCCGCGAATACAGGAACTGGTCACAATGTTTAATCCGCGAATACTGAAAACGCGAATAGCTATTATTTTAAAGAAGACAAAATAAACTTGGATGAACAAAAATATCTTGTGCTTTATTTGAAAAGTATCCTTTTCACCCACTTCAAAACGGCCCATTAAATTGAAACTTTGCACACTTATCAAGGACCGATGACAATATAATAATTGAATAAGTTCGTCCCATTATCCTGAAGGATCGTCAGCCAAGGATTTGCTTTCGGAGAAGGAGCCTGAGGCACGGTTACAAGGTTACAACGTCCAAAGAAGACAGTAGGCAAATTATCCACTCCCGCCAAGGTTAATGACGACGAAATAGTAATGACGAAGAATAAATAATAGTTTAAAAAATTAAAAATACACGCTTTTATAGCAGATCGAACTAAAAAATTAAAAATAAATTATAGTTTAGAAAAACTAAAAAAGACTCTTTAATGGTAAAGCGAACTAAAAAGTAAAAAATTAATTTTAGTATAAGAATAAAGTGATGAATGGAAAAATTAATGTGCCATTGTAAAAATTATTGTTTAAAAAAGTAAAAAAATACGCTTTTATAGCAGATCGAACTAAAAAATGAAAAGTAAATTATAGTTTAAAAAAACTAAAAAACACTCTTTAATGGTAAAGCGAACTAAAAAGTAAAGAATAATTTTTAGTATAAGAATAAAGTGATGAACGGAAAAATTAATGTGTCATTGTAAAAATAATAGTTTAAAAAACTAAAAAACACGCTTTTATAGCAGATTGAACTAAAAAATGAAAAATAAATTATAGTTTAAAAAAGGTGAAAAACACTCTTTAATGGTAAAGCGAACTAAAAAGTAAAAAATATTTTTTAGTATAAGATTAAAATGATTTCTCGTTCATCACTTTATTCTTATACTAATTTACTTTTTAGTTCGGTTTACCATTAAAGCGTGATTTTTAGTTTTTTTTTAGTATAATAAAATTGAATTTGAGGAAGAATTTTAAGAATTTTAGGTTACGTATTTTGTTTGGGAGCTATGCCTAATGGTCTGGTAAAACAACATCAGCATGTTAAATACAGAAATGAGAAGTACTTTCTAATATTAACACAACCAAACACTCACTTCTTTAAATTTTTTAAATATTTACAACTTAAAACATTTCATGGAGATGACAATTAGAACTACTTTCTGATTGTTGACCCATGAAAATATATTCATATTGCGTGTAATAGGCGGAAATATTTTTTGTTACTTTAAATTTTATGAACATGGGCTGAATATTTCATAGAAATTTGGAGTGATGACACTGTTTCAAACAGTTTTGGGGGCACGTTGGCAATTCACTTCCTTAGATCGTCACATTTCACTTCGTAGCGTTAATTAGTAGTTGAACTACTACTAATTTTCTTGTCCGGAATTTTCTGTTCAGGTATGTTCAAAAGGCGTTGTTAAAGCTACTCTGAATATCAGTTTTAAAACCTTCAGAGTTATGAATTTAATCAAATAATATTGAATAATCACTGTTTAAAATGTATCAAATGGCAGAACATAAGTACATATACAGTCATTGTCATATAACATTAGCCGAATAATGCGTCCTAAGAACTTAACTTCACTTAAAACTTCATATATGTTCGTATGAAGGATGCAACTTCAAAATGTAGTAGATTATCTAGTTCTTTTACAGTTCTGTAGATGTCGCTCCTCGAACTTGTTGGTAAATGTTAGTTAGTAAAAAGATACGGGGTGTTGAAAGTCAAAATATTTATCAGGTTCAAAATCGGGATAGTTGGATTTTCAAAGTTGACAAATCCAAATTTGGTACTAACTTGAATCTAGTTCCTAGAAGGGCGCTTACTACCTACTTTGTGAGGAATTAACCTTATATAACATTATAAAATTATCATTGAAAGTATGCTTTTCTAACATTAAGTATAACTTCTTTTATGTTCGTTGAGCCTAGTAGAGAAAGATCTTCCTGTTTGTCCGATATAGACTTGTGGACACGATCCGCACTCAATTAAATAAACTCCTGATTTACACAGTTTATTTGTATGATTTTTATTGTTTTTAATGAGGCGTCCTAGACTATTATTTGTCTTAAAAGCAATATTTATATTGTTTGTTCTAGATAAATATCTCGACACTAATTTTAACTAACTAATTTTCCCGTATATGTAATTGTTTTGAACGCTGCATTTTTGACATATCTAATAAATAGATATATCATTTTTGATATATCTATTTTAACATCGAAAACCATCATATTTTAACATCGAAAAGCCAGTTCGGAAAAAGCTTCAAAAACGCGTCAAAGAGTAATAATAAAGTGGAAATCTAGATAAACCAGTCTAATTAAACATTGTAAAACACTGTAAAGTTATCAAAAACAAAGGCGGGCCTACAGAGCCTTAAACATTATTAATATTATAAAGAGAAAGCAAATATAACTTTAAAAAACAACTGTATACAGATTTTTTCATCTAAAATGGTTGAAAATTGTGCTTTTTCAAATTGTTTATAAACTTCAAATCTATGTGTATGTTCAAAGATGGTCTAATGTAAATGATTCAAAATAAAAAAGGGTATGTTTATAAAATACATTTCAAATCTATATATGTTCTGATGAAAAAGTTTTAAGAATAAAATGATTGAAAATAAAAAAAAGATGCGAATAACAGTTTACTCTTTTATTTAAAATCTAAAAATTGTAAAACAGGCTTTTTTTACTAACTGTATATAAAAATATATGTTTATTATTAATCGATATTAAATCGTCCAAGGTCTATTTAAATTATTTTTTTTGCAAAAAAAAATATCTATCGCTCTGTTTGGATAACAGTGTCTACATATTTATAAATACAACCCGAAACGCGTTTTGGATCATATCAATAAAAAGAAATAAACCGATCATCAGAAATAAACAAGACTGATATGCGAAAACAAAAGGTTCTGTTTTCTCACATTCAGGAAACGATAAATTAGCATTACATAAATATTTTTTCTGCAAATTGAATATTTCTTTTTAATTTATAGGAGATAACGTTATAACATCAATTAATTATTAAATGTATAACGAAAACAAAAATAATTACCCTTCAGATTTCGTTTCCTTGTCTTTTCCAAGAGCTTCAAGTCCCTCAGAACACAATTTTGATAAACTTGCTGTGCTACCCATGATTCACAATTTTCAACTAAGTTAACGCATTACTCATCAAGTAAACGATTATCAATCGGTGAACAATAACTCTCCGACACAAAACACAAACTATTCTGATCACCTGAGTCGTACGTTGTGCTAAAGCAGTTCCGGTAAGTAATTAAAAAATGTTCAAGATTGTTCCTTTTTAACAGTGAACGAATCGATTTTTCTGTCCTCGTTTTATCGTAGAGACTTCGTCGAGCTAATATTCAATAAAAAGTTATTTATTATTCAAACTTTATTGGAAAAATCATCATTATATACTAAGTTTTCTACTTGATAAAGAATATTAGGTAACCAGTAAAATGTTTGTAATGTAAAGTTGTTGATTAAGGTTAATGTTCCATACGGTAAACAATAAAACTTATTTTACGACCAATAAAAATAGTATTTATTCAAATGCTCATCCTTACCTAAAAAAGATGTATAAATTTGGTAGTCGTAATAGAGGAGATAGAACATGTAAGAAATATTTGTGTTTAGTATATATTTTTTCAGACATTTTCATCTCACTTTCTTCAGGTTTCATCACTTTCAGACGGTTTCATCTGAAATAAAAAGATAGGTCTATCGTTTGTATACGAATATAAGAAATATGTTTGTTTAATTTACATCTTCTGGTCTCTTGTTCACTCTCAGGCAAAACGATATCGTTTATATACGTTATATATATATATATATATATATATATATATATATATATATATATATATATATATATATATATATATATATATAGTTTTTTTCTTGGGGAAATTGGTTGTTTTCGGGCTAGCGGTCAGCAGTAAAACAAGTGTTTAATCGTCTCAATATTTCGTCATTTTTTTGATGACTTTATCAGGAGACTCTAAAATTTTTTTTTTTTCCTTTTTTTATTTAATAAACAATGAAATAGTATAGAACATCGACATGTTAAAATATAAATTCACATAACAATAAATATATAAACTTACAATTAATGACTATGGTTTAAAACGTGTGTATCTAAATAACGTTCATGAACGATACGGGCCCCAACCAGGAATTAACAATCTTTTTTAAACACTAAGGTATTTCAACCTGCAACCATCGAGGTTGAAAAGACTGGAGCACTTTCAACACGAACATCCATTGTTTGCTGTTATTTGAGAATATGGCAATAAATACTGCTAAGACCACTAGTATCTGATTTAAAATTCATCGTGGTCTTATTTTGTCTTATATGACACATCTCCAAAAACAGTCTTTTTTTGTAGTTGTTCATCTGTTGTATGACTTTTACATTGTCGAAATCCATATTATGTCCAGTACTGAGGAAATGGTCAACCACAGCACATCTGTTGTTGTGATTACGGCAGTCACTCTTGTGCAATGTCATTCTCTGTTTAAGCCACTGACTGGTCTGTCCTATATAAGACTGTTCACAATCTTTGCGGGTCAGTTTATAAATTACATTTGATTATAGACCGATTGGAATGGTATCTTTGATTTTAGTGAACAGATTAGCGATCGTTAGTTGATTGTATTGACTGATTTTTATGTGAGGAAAGTCCTTGAATACTTTTGTCACCCCTTGGGATAGACCATTCACTTTTGGGATTTTTTTGTAAACTAATTCTGGCCCGTTGTCTTCTAAAGGGCCATCATAGAATTGTGTGCTGTATATCAATCGTTTCAATATATTTTTCGGGTAACCATTGTTCAGAAACAATTCGTATAGAATTTTTAATTTTTTTTGTAACAGAGTGCTATGGCTGATCCGTGTGATCCTGTTTTTCATTTGGACAATTGTGTTATATTTTTGGCTTCTGGAGTGATTTGAATGGTAGTTGATGAATCTACCTGCCGCAGTGGGTTTCTGGTACCAATCCAAGATTATCTTGTTGTTATGTAATCTTATTACCTTGGTGTCCAGAAAAGGTACCGAATTGTCCATCTCTTTTTCTAATGTGAACTGAATGTCTTTATGTATCTTATTGAAGGTGTTCAACGTTATTTCTATATGTTCATTGGGGACTGCACAAATTACATCGTCGACATATTTGTAAATGAATGGAAAATGAAATGATAACTTTCCAATTGCTTGTTGAAACACGTGATCCATTGTAATAGTTGCCAATATTGGACTGATTGGAGAGCCCATTGGCGTACCTTTCTTTTGTTGGTAAAATTTTTTGTTAAATATAAAATACGTACCGTTTAAAATGAAGTTTAAACTTTCAAAAAACCCTTCATATGACAAGGATGTATGTCTTTTTATTTCTCTCCAGTTGTCTTTTAATATTTGTATTATGAGATCTTGCGGAATGTTCGTGAACGAGGAAACAACGTCCAGGGATATGAGAGAGTGTTCGGCAGGAAGTGTCATATTCGGCATGTTTTCAACAAATGTGAAAGTGTCTTTTACATTGTAGTTATTTTTGTCATCAAATGCGAGTTGTAATGTGGTGGATAACATTTTTGATAGTTCATAGGTTGTGGAGTTCTTTGAACTGACAATGGGACGCATTGGCACTTCCGGTTTATGTATTTTCGGTAAAAGGTATAGTCTAGGCAAAGTCGAGTTGTAGATTTTTAAATGTTTCTCTTCCTGTTCATTGATCTCTCTTTTTGTTTTTAATTTGTTTATCAACTTATTGTAATGCATTTGTGTGCTTGTGGTTGGATCCCTTCTCAATTCTATATATGTGTGTTTGTCTTCAAGCAGAGAGATACCTTTATTTATATATTGTTCTCGTGTCATCGCAACGGTAGTGCCTCCTTTGTCTGATTGTAATATGACAATTTCGGGATGTAACTTAAGAAAACGTTTGCTTTTGTTATATACTGTGTGTAACTGGTCCATTTTGTCCCTTTTTGAATTGTTTACGTAATTGGAAGTTATATTAGTGATTCTTGCTCTGACAATGTCTTTGTTTTGTTGTGGGATAATGTCAATTATGTTCTCTAAGTCTGCCAAGTAATCATTTATTTTGAAATTGTTGTTGGTGACGGACAAACCAAATTTGGGTCCAAGAGATAGGAAGTCAACAATGTCGTCTGGGATAACTGTGTCTGTCAAATTTTTGAACCATTTAGAATTGTCCAAAAAATACACTACTTTATTGTCAGTCTTTTTTAGTTTCTCAAACTTTTTAATATTATTAATTTTAATCTTTGTAAACTTACTATTATAACTGTCAGTGGCTCCAGTCTGGAATTCGTGTAAGATTTGTACGGGAATGATGTTTTTCACCTTCTTCTTGATGGAGTCCAAGTACTTTAAGAGTTTCTTGATAATCATACAGGTTGTTTTTATCTCAAGGGACAAGATTCTTTGTTTAACTTTATCAAAGAAATTCTGTATTTCCTTATCCAATTGTGGAGTAATATTTAAAGTTAAAGATGCTTCAATTTTACTAAGTTGACACTGAATGTGCTTCGGAACAATTTGCTGTTTGCGGCATCTCAGTAAAAATATTCTTCTGTTGTTGTGGTTCGCTAGTTTCCTATTGGTGTTGGTCCATTGCTTGAGTAATAATGTGGTGTGATAACCATATTTTGTGGATATTTCTCGATAGAAGCCCATTTTCGTAAGTAATAATTTGATATGTTTCTCGACCGTGCAATTTATAGTTTTTTTCTTGGGGAAATTGGTTGTTTTCGGGCTAGCGGTCAGCAGTAAAACAAGTGTTTAATCGTCTCAATATTTCGTCATTTTTTTGATGACTTCATCAGGAGACTCTACATTTTTTTTTTTTCCTTTTTTTATTTAATAAACAATGAAATAGTATAGAACATAGACATGTTAAAATATAAATTTATTGCCATATTCTCAAATAACACCAAACAATGGATGTTCGTGTTGAAAGTGCTCCAGTCTTTTCAACCTCGATGGTTGCAGGTTGAAATACCTTAGTGTTTAAAAAATATTGTTAATTCCTGGTTGGGGCCCGTATCGTTCAAGAACGTTATTTAGATACACACGTTTTAAACCATAGTCATTAATTGTAAGTTTATATATTTATTGTTATGTGAATTTATATTTTAACATGTCGATGTTCTATACTATTTCATTGTTTATTAAATAAAAAAAGGAAAAAAAAAACTTTAGAGTCTCCTGATGAAGTCATCAAAAAAATGACGAAATATTGAGACGATTAAACACTTGTTTTACTGCTGACCGCTAGCCCGAAAACAACCAATTTCCCCAAGAAAAAAACTATAAATTGCACGGTCGAGAAACATATCAAATTATATACATATATATATATATATACGTTTTTATCACTTTTTTTGGTAAAGATGGGTTTTATTGCATTTGACCAGATGCCGTCTATATTTTATTTGTCCGCTTAAATACACTGGGTTGTGTTATTGTCTTTATATTCAATAAGTTCGCTTATCCTATCTAAAAGCTTCGACAACATTTAAGGGTAACAACATGTAACCACCCGATGTACGATAATGGTGGAACATCTTTAGAGATGGCTTCATTTCAGTATTTAAAACCAACATTTTCTTTTATAATGTGATCAAGTGTCGTGTCGTGTCGTTCCCGAATAATTCCAAGGGTGACTGTATCACTGAACACTTTGTTATCTATTAACTTTTATTAGCTGTGAGTTTGTATTTGTAGATGTATTTAAAGCTTTATTATTTCTATTTAATGTTTTCATTAATATTAAATGCTTACTATATAAGTAAAATTTTTACTGAACTTTACTTTTACTTTATCTTCTATTGATTTTGGTAGTTTTGAGAAGTATTTAAAGATTACTTATATTTCTCTTTCTCACAGGATACTATTCTGATTATTATGAAATATTCAAATCTGTTACTTTTCATTTAAACACAATTTCTGTTACTGTTCATTTAAAATAATATTTAAAACAGTAGTTCTTGATTAATGTTTTGATCGATATTGAATGACTTCTATTTAAGTGAATATTCAAATTTTGTTTGAGTACTGGCATCAGCATATTCATATGATTTAAAATTTAATTGAGAAATATATCCATGGTATTATCACGCGCTATTTTATTGACTGATAAAATTATCATTGTTGAACATGTATGATCTGTAATTTAATAAATATTGAGAGGTCATTGTTGAAAATATATGATCTGTAATTTAATAAATATTGAGAGATCTTCATGGTGTTGTCGCGCGCTCTCCCTTCAATACCATGAAGTGGGTAAATGCTGTTTTGCTTTTCTAGTATCTGGAGTGGGTACATTGCGCGATCTCCCTTTGTACCCATTGCACAACTCAGTGCTAGAGGTTACACCGTTAGGTGTAGTTGGATGATCCATTATGTTTTGTTTAGCTCTTTGGGAGGGTATCTCATGCGCTCTCCCTTGATACCCCGTTCATACCCGAAGCTGGCACTGTTGCGCCCTCTCCCCTCAGTGTCAGGAACAGTACCCAGAATGATAATTTTATTATTGACTGATAAAATTATCATTGTTGAACATGTATGATCTGTAATTTAATAAATACTAAGAGGTCATTGTTGAAAATATATGATCTGTAATTTAATAAATATTGAGACATCTCCATGGTGTTGTCGCGCGCTCTCCCTTCAATAGCATGAAGTGGGTAAATGTTGTTTTGCTTTTCTGGTATCTGGAGTGGGTACATCGAGCTCCCCCTTTGTACCCATTGCACAACTCAGTACCAGAGGTTACACCGTAGGGTGCGGTTGGATATCCATTATGTTTTGTTTAGCTCTTTGGGTGGGGATATCGCACGCTCTCCCTTCATACCCCGTTCATACCCGAAACGTATCAGTGTCCGGAACAGCACCCATTTTGATATTTGATTATTGGTCGATAATATTATCATTGTAGAAGTTATATAGAACACCTCTATTTGAATACATGTTGATTGTTATCATGCATTATAATTATGGTTATAATGAGTATCTCTCGTTGAGAATGTGAATTGTCTAGTATTAAAATATATGATTTGTATCGATCTGATAAATTTAAAGTAACAGATAGTTAACCGAGAATTGTTTGATGGATTTGGAGTGTTCAGGGTTACTTTTATTTCCAGGTAGTTAAAGCTGCAATGGTTATAAGCTACCACTATGCTCGTCAAATTCATATACCCAACTAGCCGCCCAGTTAGAGCCATTACCGTTAAGCCATCCCAGTTAATATTAGGGAGATATGTATATCTGTTTCTATATATATATATATATATATATATATATATATATATATATATATATATATATATATATATATATGTTAGATATATATATATATATATATATATATATCTAACTATATATATATATATTATATATATATATATATATATATATATATATATATATATATATATATATATATATATATATATATATATATATATATATATATATCGCTTCACTATATGGCCTGCCCACTTCCATTTCAATTCGTTTACCTTTCCAATGGTGTCACATACTTGTTCTCTGATCTATGTACCAGGTGTCCCATTAAGGATGGATCGCGGCCGTATCTTGAAAACTATTTATCCCACAGCTTTGGGGAAAAAAATTGTACTAAAAATGATCAGGAGAAATTCACCAAAAATATTTTTAAGCTTCTAAAACGACCACAAGAGGGCGTGACGGGCTAAACATTTTTAAAAATAATTTTTTTTGTGTATTTTCAAGTGTTAACCGAGTAAGAAAAATTCTCAGTTATAATTAGCAAACTGTCTCCTACAACTTTGTTTTATGACATTTTGTCGTAATTTCACGAATGGAGGAACGGGGGGGAGTTTTACCTATTTAGATAAAAAGTCGTCTAATGTCCATTTGCCTAAACCGATTTTCCTCAATTTGCTGGCAATTGCTGGGAAAAGATAATCGGGGAGATAAATTATTTAGTTTATAAATAAAACCGCGAGGTGGCGTTATATTCAACAATAGTTTTTTTGAAGTTTTGTTCAGTTTTTTTCAAATGGAATGGTACAGCTTTTATTACATGGCTAGAAAGGTAATTTAAAGAGGAATCATCCAGTAAAAACCCGAAATGGATATCTCTGACATGTCAAGAGATATTTCGATTTTTCTGAAAAAATCAGTTATTATTTCACTACTACCTGCATTAAGTTAAAAAATATTAACCTAATGTTTACCTTCCTTCACACTTTATCTAGGCTTAGGACTGATCCAAATTCTTCGTGCCATATTAATTTGGAGCGTGTTTAAAGGCCAACGGGCCAACAACGAAGATAATAATAACAACAGTCAAATAAAAGTAACAGGACAACAGTCTAATAATTAACAGAATCTGAACTTTAACGCCTTTCTAAATGTTCAAAATGCCTTCCATCCTTAGAAATGCAAAGATTTATTTTTCGACGAGTACTAAAAACGGCAGCTTCAATTTCCGCTCTTAAAATGCTGGTTATTGAATTTTGAATTATTTCAATCATGTTTTCTCGCGTGGTAGGACGAGTTTGAAAAACAAGGTCTTTTAGTCTTCCCCACAAGTAAAAATCGAGGACTGTCAAATCCGGTGAGCGCGCCGGCCACGAAAATAATCTACCCCGTCCTATCCAACGATTTGGAAACGAAGCATCCAAGAAGTTTCGAACCACCTGCGAGAAGTGGGCAGGGCATCCGTCATGCTGGTATCACATTTGTCTTCTTGTTTCCAACGAAACATCTTCCATTAGTTCTGGCAGTCCATTTTGTAAAAAATTTAAATATGTTTCACTATTCAAATGTCCATTAAAAATAAAGGGACCAATAATTTTGTCTCCCAAAACACCACACCATACGTTCACACTCCATCTATTTTGGTGGTTGATTTCTAACCTCCAGTGTGGATTAGCAACTGCCCAGTAGTGCATATTATGTAAGTTAACGCCTCCATCACTGCTAAAAGTAGCTTCATCAGTCCATAGTATGCGTTTTAAGAATTGTTTATTTCCACTACACATATTTTTTAACCAGTGACAATAGTCTAACCGTCTGTCGAAATCGTTATCCAAAAGGGCTTGGTGTAAGACAACATGATAGGGGTGCAGCTTGTTATCTCTTAAGATTCGATGAACGGATGTCTTGCTAACACCTAATTCTTCAGATATTTGTCTGATACTTAAATGGGGGTTGGTTTCAACATAAGCCAGAACATTTACGAAATACACCGCCAACAAGTCATAGATCTATTTATTCGTAAAAGGAATTGTTAGATATTATTATAATAATTATTAATAATCAATAAATGCAATGTTGAAAATGTAATGCATTTCAAAACTGACAAGTTAATTTGACTGTTTTTGTTTGTTTCCATGGTTCCCTTCTTACACTCTTTGTGTAATGGATCTAAGGATTGCATGCTTTTATTTGGAAACCCGAAAACGCATAATTTCATTCATCCATTCATTTAGTTTAAAAGAAAGAGTAGGTATATTTATTAATGACTGATTTCAATATTCTGTCAAGTAGTATTTAAGCATCACAAAAGTGAAAATGCAACAATTGGGGAAAGGCATTTTTTCCGCTTATGTAATTAAATTAGAAAATATTATCAAGGTCAGGATTAGAACATTTATGATGATTGATACTGAATAGATAATTTTATTTTTTAAATAAAATTGTTGCGGTTGCGATTGCGACCTAAATATTAAGACCAATTTTTAACTTAATATTACGGTAAAATTTAAAACTAACTGACTTTTTTCAGAAAAATCGAAATATCTCTTGACATGTCAGAGATATCGATTTCGGGTTTTCACTGGACGATTCCTCTTTAAATTACCTTTCTTGCCATGTAGTAAAAGTTGTTCCATTCCATTTGAAAAAACTAAACAAAACTTCAAAAAAACTATTGTTGAATGTAACGCCACCTCGCGGTTTCCCAGATTTTTTCCACCCTCTCAGATTATCTGATTGTCCCAGCAATTGCCTTTTAAATGAATCCAAATTGAGGAAAATCGGTTAAGGCAAACGGACATTAGACGACTTTTTATCTCAATAGGTAAAACTCCCCCCCCCCCCCCCCCCCCCCCCCGCCCTCTATTCGTGAAATTACGACAAAATGTCATAAAACAAAGTTGTAGGAGACAGTTTGCTAATTATAACTGAGAATTTTTCTTACTCGGTTAACACTTGAAAATACACAACAATTATTTTTTAAAATGTTTAGCTCGTCACGCCCTCTTGCGGTCGTTTTAGAAGCTTAAAAATATTTTTGGTGAATTTCTCATGATCATTTTTAGTACAATTTTTTTTCCCCAAAGCTGTGGAATAAATAGTTTTCAAGATACGGCCGCGATCCATCCTTAATGGGACACCTGGTATGTGCCAAACATACACCTTTCCATTCCCCTCTGTGCTACCCGAAGTTTCTGATTGTGATGTTGTGATTAGAACAGGTAGCACGCACTGATCAAACATTTTTCTCTTTAGACAAAGTGGGAGTTTACTTTTAAATACTATATTGAGCCTGCATTATTACTTTCCATTAAAATCCTTTGCCCAAGATATATGTAGTGGTCTACCACCTCTAAAGTCCTTCCTAAAATATTTATTCTTCTGTGTTCAGCACATTTATTGAATATAACCTCACTTTTTTCAGCTTTATTTTTAAGCCGTATGATTATCCCGCCCTTTGCAGCTCTTATCTGATTATCTTATGATTATCCGTATGTATTTTTGTAATTCATCTGGATCTTATGGTAGGAACGACATCGTTCGCAAATCTAAGGTGGCTTAAGCACGCACCATTCACTTTTATTCCATCTTATACCCAATCCAGATTACGGAATACCTCTTCTAGGCAGGCTGAGAAAAGAACAGGCATTATTGAGTCACCCTGCCATACACCCCGTTGTATAAAGGTCATCCATGTGAACCGTCGCTGTAGCTTCATAATATATGCATCTCAGTAGGCTCACATATGCTTTATCTATCCCTTGGTTAAGCAATGCATCCATTATAGCTTGCTTTGATATTGAGTCAAATGCCGTTTCATAGTCAATAAAAGCCAAGCATAATGGGTGGCATGGTGTATTCGTTGTGCCTTTCTAGGGCCTGTCAGACAACCTGGATATGATCCATTGTACTGAATACACTCCTGAATCCTCTTTTTTTTTTGGTTGTGCGTCATTCAGTGTTCTTAATATTATTTTAGTTGTTATCTTAGTGAACACTTTGTACAATACTGAGAGGAGGCTTATTGGGCGTTAGTTTTTTAAAATCTTCCTGCGTTCCTTTCTTATGAAGAAGAATAACTTCAGCATTTTTTTATAAGTTGGGTACTTTTTTTTTCTTTGAGGCATTTTTTATGTAAAGTTTGACCGTCAGCTTTTAACATTTCAACCGTTACATTGTCCTTTCCTGAAGCCTTTCCATTCTTCATCGCTTCTATGGCATTTGTCACTTCATCCAACTGGATATCTGGCTCTGCTCTTCCGTGGGCATTTCTCTAAATAACTAATTCTGATCTTCATATAACTTTGAATAAAATCTTCTGTAAACCTCTAACATTTCCATACGTTCATTGCACACTCTGCCATCCTCACGCATTAAGGCAAACATTTGTGTCCTTTATTTCTTAGCTTGTGTTTTACTTTATTTATTCCCTTGTTTTCTTCTAGTGTTTTGAACTAACTGCATGTTGAAATAACGCGTTTCCTCTCGGATACGTTTTCTTATAGTTTTGCAAAGCTCAACGTACTCTACTCTGCCAAAAAGACACCCTGCATTCCTCATTGTACACCGTTTTTTTATTAAATTAAAGAACTCGTTGGATATTTTTAACTGTTTGACACTTTTTTCTTCATACTGATCTGTTATTTCCATCTGCTCTGGATCTCGCAACACCGCAAAGCAGTTCGGTAAAGCAATCTCAAAATCGCTGCCCCTCTGAAGCAACCTCCCAGAATTCACTTTGTTCTTCTTCGATTCTACCTTCTTTCCTTCTATGTTCTCTTCGACACTTTATCCTAACCTTTGCTCAAATCATTCACTGATCACTTCCAACTCTGATCACTTCCAACATTAAAACGGTTAAGGACAGTACAATTGCAAAATATTGTTTTATCATTTGACATGATGTTGTCATCGTTTGTCAATTTCACTTCCGAGACCACATGGATTTTTGTAGATGGATGTCCATTTTCTGCTGATTTTTTTCTTATAAAATGAATTTATAATATATAGTTCTTGTCCTTCCGCAAAATCATCCAATCTGTCACCTCTATTGTCCCGCTCACCACTTGCATATGGGCTAGTTGGATTTTTGCCAGTTCTTGCTTTTCCAATTCTAGCATTAAAATCACCCATCAGAATTTTGTACCTGCATTTCTTGTTGTCTAGAAGATTGAGTATATATATATATATATATATATATATATATATATATATATATATATATATATATATATATATATATATATATATATATATACATATATATATATATATATATATATATATATATATATATATATATATATATATATATATACATATATATATATATATATATATATATATATTGGTTGATTTTGTGGAAGGACAAGAACTATATATTATGAACTTGTTTTATAAGAAAATGGACATGAAAAAATCCATTTGGTCTCACAAATTAAATTGACTACATCATGTCAAACGATAAAACAATATTTTGCAATTACACTGTCTTTAACCGTTTATATGTGATATATGCAGTGTTAGATTTATTTTCTTTGGGCTGCGTTCAATGAGACAACGCTAGTTGATCGTCACACCCAACTACTGGGTTCCAAAATTTCATGTGGGGCACAACAACCTGCATCTCCACCTAAATGAGCATTTTTCTTAGTTGCTTAACTGGGGACGAGCCCCATCCTTTCAACTGAAGGGCACATGTTTCGTTTCTTGATATTCGGACTCTTCAAAGAATAGAGAGATTCCATCCACACTCAATGCATAGTTTCGTCGACTTCCCGTCAGATGGCGTATGTATGCAGTGTTAGATCTCTAGGCAGAGATGCAGGTTGTTGTGTATTCCACATGAAATTGTGGAACCCAGCAGTTGGGTGTGTGACGCTCAGATACTGTTGTCTCATTGGACGTAGTGCAAAGATCAGAAATGCATAAAATCCAAATCGCGAATATTCGGGTTTTCCCACATATCTCCGGAAAAAATTTAGAATTTTTAAAATTTGGAAAACTAACGTTGCAGAGTTCGATAAGGTGCAACTTTTTCTAATTTAATCATCTCTGTATCTCTTATGGTTTCCGAGATCCCTGTAGAGTGCTTTCTTATTTAGGACACACCGAAAACTCGAATCAAGAGTTTATTTTGATTAACATCGAAGTGTGATTTTCTGTGGCTCAACAGTCCTATTTTAGATAATATTATGCGATCACATTCTGGATATTCGGACGGACTATAAGTTTTTTTCAGTGAGTTCTATTGGAGGTCGTCATTTTCACAGAGTTTCTTTAAAACGAAGTTTTTGTCCTCCTGAACTACGCTCGCTTGTGGTCACTTCATTATATAATATATAATTTTTTAAACGATGATCGTCCACTCTTATTAAATGACCCACACAACGCCCTCTTCCCACGAGAACCTCAATCGACAAACAATTCGCTCTGCTAAGAACTTTTTTATTTGATCTTTTATGGTGACATTTGATATCCATTATCTGTGTTAGGTGTTTTCTGTAGTACCCCCAGGATTCTCATCCGTAAACAAGCCAAGGTACAATCACAGTTTGGTACGCGGTTACCTTAACTTTTAAAGATTTTTTTTTCAAAAACTGCACGGCAAAGTTTGCAAAAGGTTCTAGACGTTACTGGTTGCTGATTTCCGAATCCAGATCACCCTTGAGTCAATGATACTGGCCAGATTCAGATGCATAAATGTTTTTGGTGTGACTGGATGAATTACCACGAGCAGCCATAATTTTAGTCTTGTTTGTGTTAATTTTAAGGCCTACTGTTTCATACGCCCGCGGTTATGTCCGCAAGATGCAGTTACGCTCCAAGAATTTGTTGTGTGCTGTTAAAGCTGATGATTCTGATCATGATTACGATCATCTTTCTGACAAAATCTAGATTCATTATTAAAGCATATCGAGTACAAGGTGTATTCCAGGTCTCTTTCAATGCTAACTCTGCACCATTCACGTCTTGTGGTGCGCAGTAAGCAGAAACATACAATCAGAACGATAAGCATACATCCATCGCAAGTAAATCGCGATTAACAGTCATTCACAGTTCTACATGTAAAACAAATTACATGTTACAAAATCACAATACTGTTGCTAGATATTTTAATGCCAATTTTGTACAGGCACAAGTCTAAGATGTCATTCGTCACGTCCTTGGGTACTTTTAGGACGACCAGAACTTAGTACTCGTGCAAAATCCCGTTTATTGCTATTTCGTACTAATTGCTTGTGCTTTTTCAAATTGATGTTTTTTTGCGGGAGGCTCAAAACGCCTATATTAGTGAATATGGGTCCTGGTAAAAGTGAATTCAGTAGTCATGAGAGTGATTCTGAAATAGAAGTGCCGAATACTGAGGAAGAGGACGATCAAAACAGTATTGAAGAGGACCATAAAGAAACTGAAATCATGTGAAGGAAATACAGATAAAAATAAGCCATACTTTTTTAAGAAGAATAAATACAAGTGGTTCAAAATACTCCCCGTTAATAGCAAAACTCGAGCTTAAAACACAATTAGGTCTAAGATTCCAGATGTAATTGGTGAAGCGTATAGGGACAACCCATTCAAACTCGTAGATGCATGGAATTTATTGTTATGACGATTAAAACAATATTGAAGAGGACCATAAGGAAACTGAAATCAGGTGAAGGGAATATAGATAAAAATAAGCCATACTTTTTCAAGAAGAATAAATACAAGTGGTTCAAAATACCCCCCGCTAGTAGGAAAACTCGAGAAAAACACAATTAGATTTAAAATTCCAGATGTAATTAGTGAGGCATATAGGGACAAACCATCCAAACCCGTAGATGCGTGGAATTTATTGTTTGATGATCATATGTTGAACATGATTGTTTAGCATACAAACGAACGAGTAACTGAATTACCAGCTTCTTATGGCGATCAAGCTCTATCATGTCAGTTTACGAATCACATTGAAAAAACTAAGCTGAAAGCTTTTATACGTCTTCTTCTTTTCTCTGGCGCATTCAAACTCAATAACAAAGATGTAAGTTCGTTGTGGACTACGAATTTAACGGGACGTAACTTTAAAATGTTTTTCTTTTTTGTGTTCAGCATTGAAATTTGAAGATAGTAGCACAAGAAAAGAAATAATAAGAAATGGTGATAAACTTGCTCCTATATCAGAATTGTTCAATCTCATGATTATCAATTCCCAGTCAAATTATACTTGTGGTGAATACATGGCCTGTTCGAGACATTATGTTGCAAATGTCCCTCGTAACTGTTAAAGACATTACGTTACAAATGTCCCTCGTAAATTTAATTGGTTAAGAAGTATTATTTGATACTGACTTCGTACTACTCTGTGGTAGTGGAAGTGTTTTGTTTAATATAATCTGTGGACAGCCGTTACACAGCTGACATTTTGCCGCCTAAGACACAAGTAATGACACGCTGTCAAGAAATATCTGTAAAAAGAGAAGCCGTAAAACAGTATTTTTTCATTGTACACTCCTTCTGATGTTATTGTGATTGTATTTAAAAGGTGCGTGTCTGGCATAAGTAAAAGGTATAATAGTAAATTAACTCGAGCCTTTTATTAACGAACCAGTGGGTCAATTTAAGCGGGTAGCTTTCTTGTGATTCACACGTAACATGGCCGTTGGTGAGGTGCTTGTTGGATTTTGGAGAAAATGTATATATACAAGATGTATATGTCCAATAAACCCAACAAATATGGATTAAAAATAATGTGTCTCTGTGATTCAGACACATTATTTACTAATTCCGGTAATCCGATATTTATATATTCCGGTATCCTATCCGGGTCCGATATTTATATATTCCGGTAAAGACATATCTCTTAATCCAAGAAAATTGGCAGTTCTAACTTTGAATGTCTTATAGCTTGTTCAACCATTATAAACAACGATCAACCATTATAAACGGCGATAACTGGTTTTTGTCAGTAGAACTTGCAAAAGAACTAAAAAATATACACGGTTTGACATATACACGAACGCTACGTAAAATTAAAAGAGAAATACCAAGAGAATTTTACCTAATAAAGGTTACCCAGTGTCATCAACAATATTTGGCTTTCACCATTTTGTCTTATGTTATAATGTTATCTTCATTGCATCATACAGATACAATAATTCAAAATGAAAAATGTCTTCCTGAAGTTATCGATTTCTACAATTCTACAAAAGGTGGGGTAAATAGTTTGGACCAAAAATGTGCCAAAGTACAAAGCACGAGGGGTATTTTTTAAATAAGGTCCGTTTGTGAATGAGAGTGAGAACGACTCGCAGTTGCCGCAGTGCGCTTAGAATGAGTCTCTGCGCTTCATTTGCAGCCGTATCGTCTGTATGTGTGCTAAGCCGTAGAAGTTTATATTGTTTGAGAAAATTGAGTCGCCTGCCGACTGTGAGATACGATCTGTAATTCTATTCTTGAGTGCAAGAAACTGGGCATCCATGGAAATTCACCGTAAGATTTGAAGATTTACGGTAATGCTAGCAGTGACAGTAAAGTTCGAAAGTGGGTGAGAATGTTCAAGGACGGGCGCATGATGAGCCACATCCTGGCGTCGATTCTGAAGATTTGGTTTGTTACGTAGACAACACAATTTGAGAGAACAGACGTTTCACGATTTCAAAGTTACCAAGTGAATTTCCACGAATTCCACTTCAAGGTAAGTTTCGGAAAAACTGAATGATCGAAAATTGTGTTCTGGGTGGATTTCAAGATTGCTTTCCGACGATCACAAAACAAAGATCGTTTTTGACTCGATACAATCGGGAAGGAGATGAATTGTTGCTGATGATGTTGCTCCGTGACAATGGATGGGAAGAACTGGATCTTCCACTTTACAGTCCAGACTTTGCACCCAGTGATTTTCACTTGTTTCGGTACTTAGGAGTTCCTTGATGGTCAACGGTTCAACGACGACGAAGAAGTTAAAACTGCAGTCGTGTATGGCTTCTATGGCTGGCTTCTTCACAGGCGACATATTTCTTTGACGTCGGAATTCAAAAACTTGGGCGGTATGACAAATGTTTGAACAAAAGTGGAAATTATGTAGGAAAGTATATAAAAGTACGTAGAATATGGAAAAAAAATTAATGACATAGTATTTTTCTTCTTACTAAAAACCGGATCTTATTTAAAAAATATATGTCGTATATTAAGGAACCCACGCAGAGCTAGCCATGTGTTGGGGCATATTTTGCCATCGACATTTAACCGAAAGTACAGTGTAAGTAATTTTGTTTCAATTTTTTTTTGTTTTATAATATGGTTTTAAATAAAACAAATCTGTTGATAAAATTTGCCAAAAGTATATATTGACACTCGTGAAAAATTATGTTATATAAACTTTGTAAATTAATAAAGCACTTCGGGCAGATTTTATTATCTAAAGTTCCATAGGTTAATAGTAGAGAACATAAATATATATAATTAAATACATTAAATTGTTATGAAATGATAAATATAATGATGTGAAAAAATGATATTCTAAGATTAAATGTAAGCTATTACTATAAAAGTAAATCGTGTTTTAGGAAGGATTTTGGAAAAAAAAGCATACCAAAGATCTAAATTGAATTAAAACACGATTGTTAATAAATGCAGTTCTGATTGGAGAAATTATTAATCACTTGATTGTGGAGTTTTTAATATTCTTCACCTTCATCGGCCTCGCCTTCAATTGAATCCACAGCAACCTAAAATAAAAAATACAAATCATTTCAATAAATACTTCATACAAGTCTTACATTCAATGGAAGTAAACTAACAGTTAACAAAACATATTCGGTAGGCAATATTAGTTTTAATTATTAATTAAATATCCTGATTCGGATAAAACATTTGAATCCTTTCATAATAATCTTTTTTATGGTCGAAATTACTAGCTGTTTCATATCATTCATAAAAAAATCGCGTTATGGCAACGTCTCAATGTCAATTCTTGTTTAAAGCTAAGATGTATATAAACAGTAAAACAAATTTATGAAAATGTTACGGAGCCTCTTACTAATTTATTGTATTCAAAGACAATTGGGAATTATTTGAGAATAATCTCAAATTTATCTCGCATCAAAATATCTGAACTATTATTGAAGACATTACCAAAAGCAAACACACATACACACACACACACATATATATATATATATATATATATATATATATATATATATATATATATATATATATATATATATATATATACATATATTTATATATATATATATATATATATATATATATATATATATATATATATATATATATATATATACATATATTTATATATATATATATATATATATATATATATATATATATATATATATATATATATATATATATATATATATATATATATATACATATATATATATATATATATATATATATATATATATATATATATATATATATATATATATACATATATATATATATATATATATATATATATATATATATATATATATATTTTTTCCGACGCCCTCAAAAAAACGTTTCCATTAATGAAAAATACGGGCGATTTTTTTTTAACAAAAATAACACGTCCCTCAAGACGATCTAAGTTAATTTTTTGATAAAATCGTAGTTTTTTTTGAAGTATCTGTTAAAGTATACGGATTTGAGAAAAAGATATAGATATATTTTTGTAGGAAATTAAATTCTCCACGAATAAGGTCCTTTCCATTTTCATTATAAAATATATATATATATATATATATATATATATAGATATATATATATATATATATATATATATATATATATATATATATATATATATATATATATATATATATATATATATATATCTATATATATATATATATATATATATATATATAGATATATATATATATATATATATATATATATATATATATATATATATATATATATATATATATATATATATATATATATATATATATAGATTTCTACAAAATTGGTCCTATATTTTTTTCCAAGGTCCGAAAATTCCGAATTCTAAGTTTTTTCTAACCACGAAACATCTAACGAACGTATACGATGAGAAACTCGGTCGTGCTTTCGGTCTTCTTCGCAGACATTTGCAATCAAGCGATATCCACTCCAGGATTGCCTTGGTCCATCTGCTGTCCCATCGCCTCGCTATATGGCCTGCCCATCTCCATTGCAATTGCTTTACTCTTCCAATAATGTCACAGACTTTCCTTTGTTTCCTGATCCATGCGCAGGACTTTTTGTCTCGGTAATGCCAAGCATACATATTTCCATTCCCCTCTGTGCTATCCGAAGTTTTTAAATTGATTGCGCTGTGAGTGTCCAGGTTTCACTTCCGTATATCATAAGGGGTAGAACGCACTGATCAAAGACTTTTCTTTTCAGGCAAAGTGGGAGTCTGCTCTTAAACACTATGTTGAGCCTGCCAAATGCCTGCCAGCCATATTTAACACGCCGTTCCACCTCCCGGGCGGTATTCCCCTCCATTGAAATCCTCTGGCCAAGATGTATAAAACTGTCCATAACCTCCAAATCCCTTTCTAAAACTGAAATTCTTCTGTCCTGAGGGAAGTTATTGAACATAACTTGACTCTTTTTCAGATTTATTTTCAAGCCAAATGGTTCGCCGGTCCTCTGCAGTTTTTGTATGTGTCTTTGCAGCTCCTCTGGGTCTTGTGAAAGGAGAACGATATCATCTGCAACTCTAAGATGGTTTAAGTTTACACCACCCTGTTCCCAATCCAGTTTACGGAATACTCCTTCAAGGCCAACCGAGAAAAGAATATACCCGATATTGCGTCACCCTGCCGTACTCCTCGTTCTATATTAATTCCCACTTCAAGACTGGCTGGCTGTAGCTTCATCATATATCGATCCTAATAGGTTTACATATGCTTTATCTACCCCTTGGCTAAGCAGTGCATCCATTATTGCATGCTTGGAGATGGAGTCAAATGCTTTTTCGTAGTCGATAAAACCAAGCACAGTGACATGCTGTATTCGTTGTGCCTTTCTATGGCCTGTTGTACAACCTGGATATATATACTCTCATATACATATATACTCTGACTGTCATTAGTGGTCTTGATGTTGTGTATTCCATAAAACATTACATGGCAATATCTGATAAATATGGTACGTAATCGATGACTAATGGTAATAAATATGGTACGTAATTCATTGAGGATTTATTAAATTCGCTTGCAATGATCGATGTGTTTTTTTGACATTCGAAGTAATGCCCAGATAATTTTTATTGTTGAGTATTTGCGCTTTTGGGAGAAATTTCAAACAGATAACACTACAAAAGTCAAAGAAAACAGTAAAATTCAGCTTATTCAGAATAAACCGTGCACCGACGCGGCCCATGCCGCAAACTTCAACTAAAATGGTACGAATTGATTTGTAAAAGATGTCCAGATCCTGAGCTATATCTTAATGACGATTTTTCCCAACCATTTCCTCCACTTTGTCTATGTTTCCTTCAATCGAAAACGTTGAAGGTCAACTTGGGCAAAGCAAGCCTTCTAGCAAGTCTATTTTTTGGTAAAGTTTACTGTTCATGGGTCATTTGCAACGATTCAGGACAAGAACTTTTTTCACCAATACAAAATTTGAGAGGTAAAGTCTTTGTCCAATTGTAAAAAACGCAGAGGTGGACTGAGGTGGACTAACCTAACCAACAGCTTTAAATAAACTGGTCGTTTTATGTATGTATGTATTAAATTCATACATACAGAATGTACGAATTAAATATTTGTTTATAAGGGGTAATAGTTACTCATTCCTTTTGTTAGAGTGTTGATCGTGAAATATTTTGTTTTTTGTCGAAGGTTTCGTTTTAAAGTTACACCATATACTTATAATAATTATTATATACAGTAGGGCCTCGTTAATCCGAAGACCCTTTCCGGATTGTCCAGACGTCCGTATTATAGTATGCCATATTTAATGGTAATAAAACACGTGTTTAACCTGAGTTTCTTTAATCAATTTTAAAATTAAAGCATAAATACAACAATGTACATGTTCAAAATTACAACCATATAGGAAAAACAGTAAATTAAAATAAAACATTAGTTAATTCTTCTTGAAAAAGTCTGTAATATTCTTCTATTTATAATTTTCGCATTTCATCTCAAAAGCCCGGTCTCTATCATCTCAAAAGCCCGGTCTCTAAGTCGACGGAGAAACATAACGGCGTGGCTATCAAATTCGTTATCTTCAGCCCATTTTAAAGCAGTGTTTAAAGCTTCCACTGCCTCTGAATTACCAACTTTTTCGGAGGCGAGAAATTCAACACTATTGTCCTCATCTTGCTCATCGGCATCACCAGCAGCCCATTCTTGAGCTTCTGCCTCACTTATTAGAGGATCATTGGGTCTCCTCAACCTATTAAAAAGCTGGGCTAAAGGAACATCATCTTCTGGTTCGTCATTATCAGTGAGAAATCCACGGTGCAAATTCTTCCATGATTTGTTAATTAGGGATGCCTTAACATCACCCCAGCAATTAGCCAAAAGAAAAACTGTGTCCTTTAAAGATATCGATTTTAATGAGTCCATGAGGTTCTCAGAACATAATGCAAGACAGTTAACCAAAAGTGATTTGCGGTAATTTAACTTCACATTTTCACGTATAACGTTCTGGTCCATTGGTTGTATACACGTTGTGGTGTTAGGCGGCAGGAACATTGCAAAAATGTTGCCGTCTTCAGAGACAAGTTCATCTGCTGATTGATGCCCAGGACAATTATCCAATAATAACAGTGCCTTGGGAGGCAAATTAACAGACAAAAGATGGCGACGGACCGCGGGAAGGAATTCCGTTTTAAACCACTCAAGAAACAAGTCTTTCGTAACCCAAGCATTTTTTTGTGCACGATAACAAACAGGAAGACGTGTTGATTTAAATGCCCGCGGGTTTTTTGATTTTCCTACCACAAGCAATTGAAATTTATGGGTTCAAACCGCATTTGCACAAGGCATGAATGTCACTCTCATCTTCATCATTTTCCTTCCGGAAGCTCATCGCCAGAGAGTAAAGTATGATCGGGCAATAATCGCCCGTATAAACCAGATTCGTCAGCATTGTAAACCTGTTCCGCTGTTAATTTTTTTTCTCTAATAACTTTCTGTAACTCTAGTTGGAATGGTCCGATAGCGGCTTCATCATTTGATAGTTTTTCACCGACCATTTTTAAACGTCTTGTTCCGTGGCGTTTTTTAAATTTATCTAACCATCCCCGGCTTGCATTAAACCCGATACTGGAGTTTGTAATCTGGCGATGAAAAATACGAGCTTTCTCACAAATCATATCACCACTTACAGGAACATGCAATCGCCTTTGTTGCAAAAACCACGTAAACAAAGCATCTTCTAAAACGGGATTTTTCCGATTTCTTCAGTGTTTTTCGTACACCGGGACCACGTTCTGTTAGGCTAACAAACTTCAAGATTTTGTCTTTGTTCTTCTTTATGTTGCCTATAGTTGACATGGCTATATCAAATTTCCGAGCAATGATAGGGTAGCTGTCACCTTTATCTAACATTTCTATAATCCGCAATTTGTCTTTTAATGTCAATGTTGAGTGTTTACGTGGCGGCGCCATGATATTAGCAAGCGCTTTAAATTGACACTGTAGATCTATACCCGCCAGCCCAGCGAATCCCATTGCCCGGTCGGGTTACAGCGATCACCGAACAAGCGGGAGTCCGGATTAACGAGGCCCTACTGTATATCTATATAATATGTTCAATTAACAAATTACTTACTTCTTCGTAGTCTTTTTCTAAAGCAGCCAGATCTTCACGGGCTTCAGAAAATTCTCCTTCCTCCATACCTTCCCCAACATACCAATGAACGAAAGCTCTTTTAGCATACATAAGGTCGAATTTGTGATCGAGTCTAGCCCAGGCTTCAGCGATAGCAGTGGTGTTGGACAACATACATACAGCACGTTGAACTTTAGCAAGATCACCACCTTAAAAAATGAAAATTAGATCACAATAATTTAATGCAGAAGAATGGTCCCTTTACCTGGAACAACTGTAGGAGGTTGGTAGTTGATACCAACTTTGAAACCGGTAGGACACCAATCTACAAATTGGATGGTACGTTTGGTCTTGATTGTTGCAATGGCAGCATTAACGTCTTTCGGCACGACATCACCTCTGAAAAAATCGTTTTATATATTTATTTAAAAATAAAAGACATTTTTCTTTCATCACTCGAAATGACGATATAATTGGTATTTTTTGATTTAGCAAATAATTTAGAGGAGAAACTCAATAACACGCAACAACTCACTTTTTAATAAAACCAAACTTTTCAGCTCTCCGAAAAAAGTTGTATGAAAATTAAAAAGACATCCATAATATATACTAGCACACATTTTTTATAAAAGGTAAATATATAAAGGGTGAGGGAAGTGTCATGCTACCATTTTAATCATTTATAACTTTTAAAAGAAACAAGTCAGTTTTTTTTTCAATTCCCTTGCTATTTTGTACTAATTAATTTTTGAAATGTATGTAATTCCCATAAAAAATAATCCGAAGCCGTCAAATAAATTTTGCATGAAAATTGTCTCTCCGAATTTACGCACCTCGTCGTCGAATCGAAGTTTCAGGATACTTCTCTACGCATTCAATTTTCAGCGCTTCGCACTATTCTTGGAGAATATTTTAAAAACCAATAAGGCTATCTGAAAGAAGCAAGTTCAGCAGAACAGTCCAAGTTATACTTTAAACTAAGGTTAAAACAACGCGCAGCAGTACAAAACGCATGGTTCACTCAACAATGTTTAAAGAAGAAAGTGTATCCCAAATGTGTTCAATTCAAGATCAACGCGACCACAGTTTCTGCGAAGAAAGCCCTGGATTCTTGCAAAACCACCTGGCTAAAAGAAGAAACAAGAAAATGGTTCAGTATTAGAGACATCTTACTCCTACATATAAGATACTGCACTCTGAATTATCATATAAACTCCATCCAATTGAATTTGATATTCTAGCCGATAAAACCAGACA
The DNA here is from genome assembly GCA_031761425.1 of Cosmopolites sordidus. Taxonomy (NCBI): domain Eukaryota; kingdom Metazoa; phylum Arthropoda; class Insecta; order Coleoptera; family Curculionidae; genus Cosmopolites; species Cosmopolites sordidus. The sequence continues at coordinate 245,517 of JARFXV010001304.1, read as the reverse complement.
AACAATTTCACAAATTATTCATAAAAAATATATTAAACAATCACAAAAGCTTTTAAATCTATCTAACTTACAGTTAAATGACAACCAACAACCAGAATCTCCGCTCAAATATAACTTCTATAAAAGATACATTAACTTATCAAATATGGTTTTCACAAATAAAGTGATTAATTTGATTTAAAATGGCCCGAAATATAACCCAAATATTGAACAAAGTTAAGTTTTGGATATCCCTAATTCTAATTTTTCAAAAGAAAAAATTAAAAGGACTCTAGAAATGAATCGAGAATACCACGACAAAAATGAAGACCATATTATCAAATCCATTAATTCTAAAATCAAAAATAATAATTTAATTATAACTAAAGCAGATAAGGGGAATTCAATTGTTATTCTACAAAAAGAAACTTACGAAACAAAAATTAAAAACTTTCTAGATAATGAACACCTCGTCGAAATAAAAAATGGCCCTACCACAACAATTGACAACAAGTTAAAATCAACAATAAAAAAATATAAACACCATTTTGTCAAACGAAGATAAATATAAAATAGTCAATATGAATCCTACTCCTCCAAAACTGTACGGTTTAATTATAATTCATAAAGAAAACTTTCCAATAAAACCGATAGTCTCATACACAAATGGCCTTTTAAGAAACTTAGCTTTTTACTTAAATAAAATCTTCAAAAACATAACGAATTTCTCGCGAAAACAGTCAATAAAAAACTCGGTGGACCTTACAAAAAAGCTTAGCAACTATCTATAGCAAAAAAGGGTTTTTAATATCCTTTGACGTTAGCAACATGTTACTCATAAAAATGTTTACTCATAAAAAATAACATCAATCCAATTATTAAGTAAGATATTTTAGAACTCTTCAACTTATGCATTAATGAAAATTATTTTCAATTTAATAACGTTTTTTACAAACAAAAGGATGGCCTAGCAATGGGTTCCCGACTAAGCCCTTTATTATCAGAACTGTTTATGTCAAACTTGGAACATAATTTTTAAATAATGGATAAAGCAAAAAATATATTGTTTTGGTTTAGATATGTAGACGACATTTTGGTTTATATATATACTGGAAATGACAGACAAATAGAAGGAACATTAAAGCATTTACATAGTATCCATCCAAAAATAAAATATACACTTGAAAAAGAACAAAATCAAACCATAAATTTTCTGGACCTTTCAATATCCAAATAAAATAATAAACTAGAATTAATATCTATAGAAAACTCACATACTCAGATATAACAATTACAAAACAATCAATCCACCCACACATAAATATGCTGTATATAAGTCTATAATCCACCGAGCTTTCACAATTCCACTATCTGAAAATAATAGAAAAATAGAACTGCAAAAAATAAAACTAATAGCACAAAATTACGGCTTCAAAGAAAAAGAAATGAGTTACTTAATAAATAAAAAACGGTAAAAAAAATAGTAAACAATTACTAATTCATCAAGTATATCCAAAAGTAAAACAAACAAATTATAAAAAGTACTGTAAAATTTCATATTTCGGTCCAATTTCAGAACAAATAGCTCGCTCTTTGAGGAAACATGTTTTGCAAATATCGTTTAAAACCACCCAGTCAACCAGTAAATGAATTTTTAATTTCAAAGATAAAACATCACCAAATACAAAATCTGGAGTTTATATGTTAAGTAGCAACGAGTGCAGTAGCTGCTATGTTGGACAAACCGGCAGAAATTTTCAGACTAGATTCAAAGAACATAAATCTGCACACATATTAAAGAAACAACACTCTAATTTTGCGAACCATTTTATAGATACCGGACATATATTTCCCGAAAATTACAAATTTGAAAGTTTTACATACAGCGCCAAAAAGCAAAAATTAAACATTTTAGAATTATTGAAATTTATAATATAATAGACAACTATTAAACGATCAGACGGATCTCCGCAATTCCCCACTATTTAAAGTATTGTAAAAAATTAATTCCAATAAAAGTATAAAATTAAGTACCTAGGACAGATAAACAGCTGTAAAAACCTTAGTTTTAAAGTAGTGTTTGAGAATGTAAAATCGCCTCAAAAAAAAACTATAGTCACACAAATTTAAAAATAAAAGTGATCTCAGCCTTTGATAGGTATGCTCCCGTGGTTACCCGTAGGGTAACTAAGCCAAAGGCCCATTGGTTGACCTCAAATTTGAGGTTGCTTATTTCAGATAAGGAACGTGCTCTGCATAAGTATAAATTATCAAAATCTAATAGTGATTGGATAGCATATAAAAAATTGAGAAATTTTGTTGTTCCGGAGACGAGACGTGAAAAGAAGAATTTCCTTAACGATACAATTAATCAAAATAATGTGAGGAAAACGTGGTCAACCTTAAAAACATTTAGTATAGGTTCTAAGTGCCAACGAAGTTTACCTGACAACTTAAATAAACCGGAACTTATAAATCGGTATTTTGGAGAATTTGTTTCGGATGTAAATGGTAATTGCGATGAAAGGATTACTTACTACTATTCGAATAAATTTCCCTCGGCAGGGGCATTCTCGTTTCAGTTGGTGGATGAGAGGGTAGTGCATGATATTGCAGTCCCTTTCTTGATGTATATATACTTAATATAATTAATAGCTGCATAGAGCAAAACTACTTTCCTCTAATTTGGAAGCAAGCTGTAGGGATTCCTCTTCCGAAACATGATAAGCCTTCTTCGTTTTCTGACCTGCGTATTATTAGCATACTTTCAGTTCTTTCTAAGATTTTTGAGAAAATTTTATTTGAACAGATGTACGAGTTTCTTGTCTCCAATAAAGTAATATCCGATTCGCAATGTGGCTTTAGAACTGGTTTTTCAACGTCTACAGCTCTGGCTTCTGTGACTAGTTATTTATTTAACAGCTATGACAGGGGCTTAGCTAGCGTGCTTGTATTACTGGACTTTTCTAAGGCATTCGATATATTAAACCACAGCCTCTTGTGCGCAAAATTGTCTTACTATGGGTTTGACGAATCATTTCGTTAATCTAGTAAAATCGTTCCTAGATTGTAGAACACAATATATTTCTGTTAATCATGTAAACTCGTCTAAAGTGAATGTTCTTTCTGGTGTGCCTCAGGGATCAGTGTTGGGTCCATTATTCTTTATTGTATATACATCTGATATTTTGCGTTCTGATCAGAACATGGAAGTACGGGCTTATGCTGATGACACACAATTATATTTCAGTTTTCCTCCACGTGAATACTCCAGAGCCAATAATATATTTAATAATCAGTTAAACAACCTTAAAAGACTCTCGTTAGCACATAATTTGAAATTAAACTCTTCTAAATCTAAAGTTATGCTATTTTGGACTAAATCTAACTATATTTTTTTGAGGACGAATCTTTCAATATCTGTTGACAGAGAGAGGCTTGGTTTTGTTGATTGTGCGCAAAACTTGGGTGTTATTTTTGATTCGAAGTTACGTTTTAAAGATCATGTATCCAAGTTAATTCGTAAATCATTCGTGCACCTTAAGTTACTTTATGCTAATACGCACATTTTGAACCAGGCTTTAAGAAAGCTATTATCAGAGTCGTTGGTACTTTCACAATTTACTTACTGTGACTTTATTTATTTCCTATGTCTCGACTCTGTGGACAGGGGCAAAAAGGGGCAGGGGCACAAAGTAACGGACAAATCAATCAATAATAAGACTATAAATTTTATTTTTGAAATGCATTTGTAATTTTTATTGTATTCATTTCTATTTCTTCTTTAAGTTTGTGTAGAAACTTTGCAAATATCTACGTATTATATTTTTATATATTTACCTGTATAACATACAGCAAGCCATATATTTTCCATGCCTTGGATCACATTTAACCATCTGGTTCGCTGGCTCAAAGCAAGCATTTGTAATTTCGGCAACTGTCAGTTGTTCGTGATAGGCTTTCTCGGCGGAAATTACCGGGGCGTAGGTGGCCAGAGGGAAATGGATACGAGGGTATGGTACCAAATTTGTTTGAAATTCAGTTAAATCAACGTTGAGTGCTCCATCGAAACGTAGCGAAGCGGTAATGGATGAGACAATCTAAACAAAAATAAATATTTTATCAATATAATTGACAGGATTGGCATTTATTTTTATTCTATCTCTTTAATTTGAAACAGAAAATGAAAACGAGACTTGAAAAATATAAAAAATTAAGGGATGTCATTCAAAAAGTCGCATATAATTTTTTACCATCGAAAACGAAAGGGAAGAACACTTTAAAGTGGAATCTAATTCATATAATGTCCATCGGTATCAAATCTTCAACAACAAACTTTATAATAGTTCGAATTGTATCCATTTTTCAGAAAATGCCAAAAATTCTTTACAACTAAACTTCGCAACACGCCATCTAACGAATCATACTTAACAAATATCATAAACATTTAGTCATACTTGCGCCATATCTCGATCGAGCCAAGAATTTTTAAGTGGTACATTAGCAAACTTTTAACAGAAGAACTTTTAAGTGGTTTTGAAACATAACAAAACTTGACCAGAGGTCTTGGTTGTTTGGAGCAGATTCCAAACCAAAGAGACCAAAAATTCTTTCAACGCCATTCTTATATATCAGGATATATTTCTCTTACATACTACCAATTTAAATGAACAATTTTAATGATTTTCATGAACCTGGGTATAGATCTGTACAAAACAGTAGGTTCATCTTACATAATTTTATATCTCTTGCTACATCATTAGATTTTATTAATTCCTTTAGTGCTAAACTTGAAGAGATTTACCACTAAACACCAAAACACTTTTTTGAAAAAAAGTGTTTTGGTGTTTAGTGGTAAATCTCTTCAAGTTTAGTGTTTCACACCAAAGGTTCCAATAGAAGAATTGAATTCGTTTAGGTTTAGAACTTTCTGCTTCCTTCTGTTATTATATTTCCCCTGTGTGATCAGTTTTCCTTGTTAATGTAATTTACAAGTGACTGAAATAATCAATTGTTTCGAAAATATATCCTGAATTTATTATTGTTTCCAATATAAGAGATCGAACTGTTCATTTTTATGAAACATATATGTTCAACCGAAAAAAAGATAATAACTTTTCAAAAAATGGCTTTTTTTTATATACACAACTTTTTCAAAAATTGACCAAATTGATTTTTTTTAAATTTTTTGTCTGAATGTACTTTTCAGAAAAAAATATAAAAACATTTTCAGATGTCAGGTTTTATAAAAATTTATATTTTTTGAGGAAAACCGCCAAGTTCACCATTTTTATTTTTTTTTTCCCTGAAAAAAAACTTATTCTGCGGATAATGCCGGGCATTCCAAAGTGGGCCGACCTTTCTTTCTATTTTTTTTTATTGAAAAAAATGTCTTATTTTTTCTCAATCGTTTATTTTTTTCTTTTATAAAAACTTTGTTTCATATAAAAACATTCTTCTTATAATAGAATATATTGAAATTATTTGTACTATGAAAAAAAAAATTTATCGGTTGGGTAAAAAAACTCAAAAAATTCTGAGAAACGTTTTTACTGGGGCAGAAAAGAAATTAAAAAAAAAGCCAAATCCAAAGGGACCTGGTTCAAAAAGTCGGATTGATTTGGCATGGAATGCCCCTATAAAAACTATCACCTAACTCTGCTATTATTAAATGAAACTTAAAATACCATTTATTACTTTAAAAAATCATGTAGAACACAAAGACGGTATTAACTCTTGCAGCCATTGTGTAGAGTGTTTTAAATAATAAGTGCAAATTTACATTCACTCAGACGCCTACACAACAATGGACACAAAACAACGACATGGGTGTTTATAATAACAATTTTCAATCTCATGTGAATCATACTTTCGCCGCTTCGAAACAAAAAAATCAGTAACTGATTTAAACGATTGCAAATACAATTGTTATTTTATTTACCTGTCCAATAAGTCTATTCAAGTTTGTGTACGTCGGTCTTTCAATATCGAGATTTCTTCTGCAAATATCGTAAATGGCCTCGTTGTCTACCATGAAGGCACAGTCAGAATGCTCTAAGGTGGTGTGAGTGGTCAGAATTGAGTTGTATGGTTCAACAACAGCAGTAGATACCTAAAATTATATTTACATTATCAAAAATGCGGTAATTCATAAATATTATCATCTTGTTTTTAGTCGTGTTAACACAGAGTCTCTGTTAACAAATCTCCGAAACAGTTAATAAAGATCTAAATTTAAAGATATATGTTTATTTTTTCATGAATCATTTGATTATTTGCAACAAATATTTTTCTAATATCCAATATTGTCGATTAATTTCGTTCCATAAATGTATATTGCACATTTAATTTTAAATATAATTTAACATTACTGAATCTGAAAAGAAGGAATTTGGGAGCAGTAGGGGTAGACATGTTTCACAACATTTGCCAGAAAGTGTGGGACATCGAATGTGGTGGGACTGCCTTATCGCTCTCATTCCACATGCCAGTAAAATCCCCCTTCACATTATCAATTAACGTTTAAAATCCTACCTATCATGGCAGATTCCCCCACAACAGGCTGAATTCGTTCCAGGGAGACGTACACGGGAACCAGTGACGGCTCGTGAGGGAGGGCTCGTGAGGGAGGCTCCATCATTGGATTATAACAGTAAACAATTTTTCAGAGCAAAACACTATATTTTATCTTCGTTCAGTTTCTTTCCTTTAACTCATTTTAAGATATTATTAAAATCTCCAAATGTAGAAGAACGTCTGTCGACCCATCACACCAAATAATGCGGATAAAAATTTACTTCGTTGGTCGGACGTTTACCTCCAGCGACCGTACTCTACGTCATATTATCTCGTCGTTGGCGTTACATGTTTTGTTGAGGTTTAACTGCTTTCTAAAACATGCGATTTAGACGTAGATTCCCTGCGACCCAGCGTATCGGTAATTAGTTTTAAACTTTAAAATTTAAAAATTTCTAATAAATCATAGAATGAGTCAAAAATGCATCGTATAATTTTGAGAAATACCTCATATTAGTAAAATATGCGAAAGAAATCGAAAAAATTGATGAAGTTAAGCAGATTATCATATTTACTTTATTATATTTTTCATTCAAAAAATTATAACCTGTTTGCTACCATATATTATTCTATAAACAATTGCATGAGAACATTTATTACGAAATATAACTATAATTATATAATCATAATAATATAAAAATTAAAATATAATCTCATAAACAATTAGAAAACTTACAAGAATTTACTGAATTAAAAAACAATTGTTTTCTATCTTCTCAAAAAAGAACCCATCCTACGCAGTCGACTTTTAAATTAATATTGTAACTTTTGTACATTTTAGTGAATTATTGATTCATATATCTACACGTTTTAGTAAATGTAAGTTTTGAATATGAGAAAATTCTTAGTAATTTTAAATTTTTGATGGAAAGGAGATGAATTGCGAAGAAGTGATGAATGTCAGTCAATATTATATGTAATATAAATAACTGAACAAAATAACCAGTACTTACTTGTGGAGCTGGATAAATAGAGAATTCTAACTTTGATTTCTTTCCATAATCAACACTTAATCTTTCCATTAATAAACTGGTGAAGCCTGATCCAGTACCACCACCGAAAGAATGGAAAACCAAAAAGCCCTGCAAATTAAATCTATTATTATACATACAAGTAACAAAATTTTAAAAGAGTGTCAGACAAAATTTTAAAAGAGTTTCAGAGAGACAGAGAAGTATAGAAATGTAACTATATTTCTATACTAACACACTAAGTAACGCTTTAATTCAAATATAGGGATGGTATTCCATTAATAAGTAGTCATAATTAAAATTAAATATAGTTGTATAATGATAATGAAAGATTGATTTGATTCAATTTTTATTTTTAAAATGACCCATATGTGTATAAAGCGATATACGTGTGTCTATATATATATATATATATATATATATATATATATATATATATATATATATATATATATATATATATATATATATATATATATATATATATATATATATATATATATATATATATATATATATATATATATATATATATATATATATATATATATATATATATATATATATAGACTGCGTCCAATGAGATAACAGTGCTGAGTGTCATCGGACACCCAACTGCAGGGTTCCACAATCTCATGTGGAATACACAACAACCTGCGTCTCCGCCTAAATGATCGTGTTGTTGATGACTTGACTGGGGACGGGCCCCACCCATCCTTTCCATTGGAGTCATGGGCACATGTTTCGTCTCTTGATGTTTAGACTCTTCAGGGCACCGACCGATGTGTGTGTTATAAAGCTTTAACTTTCGTTTCGTCCAAGCTTATGCACCAACTATAAGTACCAGCATGAGGAAATTTAGAAAAGAATGGTAAAGTCAAAGAAGAGCAGAGTGGATTCTTGGAAACTGCTGGAGAGGGGCAGCGATTTTCAAATTGCTTTGTCGAACCACTTTGATGTGTTACAAAACCTGGAGGAGATGGAAATAACAGTTCAATATGAAGAAATCACCAACAATATGCTTGAAACGGCTACTTCAATAGCCCCAGAAGGAAATTGTTTCAAATAGACAATATTCACCGTACAACCACAGATTTAATGAAAAAACGACGAAAAATAAGAAATGCAGGGAGTCCTTTTGGTAGGGTCGAGTACGCTGAACTCTGCAAAACTATAAGAAAACGTATTAGAGAGGCGACGCGCGGGTTCAACAAGCATCTAATGCAAAAAACTCTGAAAGAAAACAGAGGAATTAACAAGGGTAAATAGAAGCTGATAAAGAAATGAACGCATATTTATGCCTTAATACATGAGGATGGCACGGTGTGTAGGGCGCATATGGAAATGTAAGAAGGACGTACAACGGAAGAACAAATGCCAGATATCCTAGTGACAAATGCTATAGAATCGATGAAAAATGGCAAGGCTCCAAGAAAGGGCAGTGTAACTGTTGAAATGCTAAAAGCTGGTGGTCCGATTTTACATAAAACACTCGCAAAATTATACTCAAAAAGCCTCAAAGAACAAAACACTATGTAAAGGCATAACAAATGCACCATGCCAGTGTGCTTGGTGGCACTCGGCAGACTCAACATGTGTTGTGTTTTAGAGCAAACTCCCACTTTGCCTAAAAAGCAAAAGTTTTCGATCATTACGTCCTGCCCGATATGATATGAAACCTAGACACTCACATCGCAATCAATTAAAAAACTTCAGGTTGCACAGAGGGAAATGGAAAAATGTATGCTTGACATTACAAGACGAGACAGAAAGCTTTGCACATAGATCAGGGAACAAACGAAAGAGTGTGACATCATCGGAAGAGTAAAGGAATTGAAATGGAGATGGGCAGGCCATATGGCGATGCGATAGATGGACCAAGGCAGTCCTGGAGTGGATATCGCTTGACCGCAAACGTCCACGAAGAAGATCGAAAGTATGGACTGATGACATCGTTAAGTGCTTTGGACCCGAGTGGCACAGGGAAACGCCGAACCGTGAAAGTTGGAAGCATGTTGAAGAGGCCTTCATCCTGCAGTGGATCAACACGGGATGATGATGATGATGATATATATGAAATCATGTTTGCAACTTTGCGCAATATGTACGCAGTATTCCCTCATAATTATTAATCAAAGACGCAAACCTGCAACCAGTTCATATCCAGGTTAGAAACACTAAAGTGGAATAGGAAAGACTTTTTTTGCCAATTAATAAATGTTGAAGCTTCATTGATTGGATCCCACATACGTTCAACATCCACAGTCAGAAAAATAATCTGCACCGTGAATGCGACTATATTTTGGAGAAAGGAAAAAATATTACTGACAATTGGAAAAACGATTATTGACGATAATATATGTCTGATTATGCATTCAGACATAAATTCCCACATTTGACGAATAAAAAGAAAACATATCAAGACAATACGTTTCACAAGTCGGCAATTCTCAACTTCATTGACCATATTCTGAGGATTTGATTCAGAATGATTATTCTCCACCTCTAGAACGAAATGGAAAAATTTCGATCGTTTGACGAAATAATGAACTAAAGAAACACACATTTTGAAGAAAATTGATATTGTTAAGGGTATGGAGCTAACGTCAAGAAATGTACATTGTTGTCAGATTTGAAACATTTCTAATATTTTAAGAAAAAAAACATTTCCAATATTTTTTCTCCCTAAAACTTCAAAAAATCCATTTTAAGTCTTAGTCAATCTATATATATATATATATATATATATATATATATATATATATATATATATATATATATATATATATATATATATACGGCAGCGTGACGCAATATCGCCTATTCTTTTCTCGGCTGGCCTTGAAGAAGTATTCCGTAAACTGGATTGGGAACAGGATGGGGTAAAGATCAATGGTGCAAACTTAAACCATCTTAGATTTGCAGATGATATTATTCTCATTTCACAAGACCCAGAGGAGCTGCAAAGACGCATACAAGAACTGCAAAGGGCTGGCGAACCATTTGGCTTGAAAATAAACCTGAAAAAGAGTCAGGTTATGTTCAATAACTTCGCTCAGGACAGAAGAATTTCAGTTTTAGGAAGGGATTTAGAGATTGTGGACAGCTTTGTATATCTTGGGCAGAGGATTTCCATGGAGGGGAATACCGCCCGGGAGGTGGAACGGCGTGTTAAATGTGGCTGGCAGGCATTTGGTAGGCTCAACATAGTGTTTAAGAGCAGACTCCCACTTTGCCTGAAAAGAAAAGTATTCGATCAGTGCGTTCTACCCGTTATGACATACGGAAGTGAAACCTGGACACTCACATCGCAATCAATTCAAAAACTTCGGGTGGCACAGAGGGGAATGGAAAGATGTATGCTTGGCATTACAAGACGAGACAGAAAGTCCTGCGCATGGATCAGGGAACAAACAAAAGTCTGTGACATCATTGGAAGAGTAAAACAGTTGAAATGGAGATGGGCAGGCCATATAGCTAGGCGATGGGACGACAGATGGACCAAGGCAATCCTGGAGTGGATACCGCTTGATCGCAAACGTCCGCGAAGAAGACCGAAAGCACGATGGACTGATGACATCGTTAAGTATATTGGACCCGAGTGGCAGAGGAAAGCCCAGGACCGTGAAGGTTGGAAGCATGCTGAAGAGGCCTTCATCCTGCAGTGGATCGATACGGGCTGATGGTGATGATGATGATATATATATATATATATATATATATATATATATATATATATATATATATATATATATATATATATATATATATATATATATATATATATATTAATATCAAGGGAAAAATAAATAAAAATAATAATTATTGTTGCTTTTCGTTACAGTTAGTTAATTTCGTGCGCATTTAATAACAAGATGTTTATTTATAAAAATGCTACTAAAATGTGTTGTAAAATCTGCCGTACAACTTGTATCTACATCAATCCTGATTAAATTATGTTCTATTGTATAGCAGGAAATATTCTACAGCTAACATTGCTAGGATATCCCGTTATTTCAATAAATTCCGAATTAAATCTAATTACATGGTTAAGGCGAGGAGAGAATTAAAAAGTAATGACACTATCATTGTATTGTGGCAATTTATGGTCTTTTCAGATGTTAGATGATTATCCACGTGGGCACTTGGTATCGACTACCACTGAGTTTATATATATATAGAGGTTTACAGACTGTGTAAAATCGATGGTACTAACGATTTGGCAAAATTGATATAATAAATAAAATTATTTATAATCAAATTAATATCAGTTTTCCAAGTTACTGTTTTATTGTTAAATTTTAATATCAAAGTTTCAATTAATGTTTGATCAATTTGTTCTTCGATCAAAAATTAGTAAAAAAATATTAATTTATATATAAATATTATTGTAATAGCGAAGGACGGCTGTCACTTGGATGCGAGCATGACCTCAGCCATGATTCTTTACTGAGCCACTTTTGTCGACTGAGCCACTGTTGAAAGATCGTAGACTTTGTAGTGATTCAAATAACCCATTGTCTTCCGGAAGCTGGGTATTTAAGGTGAGGATGATACGGAACTTGAATACGCGGTCCAGACTGTTTGGCTTTTCGCTCTTGCCTTTCGGCTGCGGCTTTTTGGCGATTATTTTTGCCATGGAACTACACTGGTCTGTATAGCTTTTGACATCATTTAGGTCTGTCGTTCGCAGTCTTTTCTGCTTCAGACGTGCTTACCATGGAGTTCTTTATAGACATTTTATAACGTCTTTGTATCTTCTTTTTATACCTAATAAAACCTAACCAAATCTAATAATCTCAGCTGAGCTTTTAGGATTTGATATTCTATGTTCAAACAGTTGGCTCTTTCAAGTACGTCCACATTGGTCTAATAGCCTTGTCATTTTATTTTCCAGAGACAGTCTTGGTGAAATCTATCGAGTTATTTAATTTTCTTCCCATGCATGACCCAGGATTCAGCCTCATACAGATATGTATAAGTATGTGTAATCATAATGGCATTGTAAACACTAATTTTGGTATGTAAGTCTCGGTTAATAAACACCGTTCTCATTAGACGTCCAAAATTGGCACCATCACTCTTTATTATATATATATATATATATATATATATATATATATATATATATATATATATATATATATATATATATATATATATATATATATATATATATAACCTCTTCTTGCATGTTGGCAGAGCAGAAAATTTGACTGGCAAATACGGGAAGCCATTTCTTGCAGTGGTTGACCATTCCCAACAAAGTCAACTGTCTCTCTCTCTCTCTCTTTACTTGGAGTAATTTGTTTCAACATTTTTCGATTCTTTTTGTTCATACATTTAAGTCCAAACGCCCCGTAGGCCTCACCAAGTAAAATCAGTACTGTTGCCGTTGCGCTATGGGCTATAAGCGCAGCGTCATTCGCGTACTGCAGCTCTACAATGCCAACCTGCCTTCTTTTCGATTTGGCTTTAAATCGTACCGGGTTGAACAGGCCTCCATCCATTCTATATGATATCTCAACTGAATTGGGCAATGTGACACCGACATAATGCAGAATAGCGGCAACAAACCCAGGGAAAAGCGAAAGCACAATCAAACAGTCCTCATTGTCGATCTTAATTTCAAAAGCTTTACGTTCATCCATTTGTGTACCAGAATCCAGAAAATTTTGTATTCATACCATTGTGCAAAAGTGTAGTCATGCGCAATTGGTACAACCGTATACGGCATACATGTGAAGTTTGAGCCTGATATGTTAATTAGCGTATGTTTACCAGATCTTTTGTTTGTGTCACGAAAATTTACTCTTGCGATTTTTACTATGGATAAAAAATTTAACAAAGAATTTCGTGAAATGTTGTGTTTCCACTGGAATTTCCGCAACGGATGCATTGAAAATGTTCTATGGGGATTCTACTTCATCAAGAAATAGAATATTTCAGTGGCAGTGAAGGCCGTGAGTTCATTGAAAACTTGCCACATGTCAACCGAGTATTAACCTCTCTTAACGACGATAATTTCGAGAAAATTGAAAAAATCGTACTTAAAAATCGACATGTTGACATTAAAGTGATAACATAAGATCTTAATATCTCTTATGGATCATTTTAACACATTTTGGTTGATATTCTGGGCATGAAATGCGCCATCTCATATGATTCTAATTGTGTGTGATTTTTTGGCCAAACATATAACGAAAATGATCGCTCAAGCACCCTATTCGCCGGATATGGATCCGTGTGATTTTATTCTCTTCAAACTCAAATATCCGCTTCGTGGTACGCGTTCTGACTCGATTGAGGGCATTAAAAAGAATTAGCTAAAAGAACTGAATGCCATTCTGGCCGACGCTTATTCCAAGTGAATGCATGATTCAATCAAGCGTTGGTATGCATGTATCAAATCAAATCGAATCTTTTTTGAAGGCGATAACAAAGATTTGGGTTAAATTTGACCCAGTCCCGATCAATTTTGTATCATTGCAGATATTTACCAAATGACACAATTGTCTGCTTAGAGGACTCTTCGCATGAATTATTTATATCCATTTCATTTACAACTGATGTAACATTTGCAGGATGGTGATTTTCCGTTAAGGGTGCAGTTTTGCAACTATATAAATTTAAATCGGAGATTATACAAATATGTTCATTTCACCGATGAAGCGCAGTTCACTCGTGATGGCATAAATAATCTTCTTAATGAACATCGATAGTATGATGAAAATCCTCACGGTATGCTTTGCTAAAAAATGAATTAATCGGTCCATTCATATTTGACGGTCATCTCAGAGGAGAAGTTTACCTACATTTTCTACAGAATCGTTTGCAAAACTTGTTAGAAAATCTAAACTTGAAGAGATTTAACTCTAAACACCAAATCACTTTTTTTGAATTGTTTGACACACGTTTCGCTAACCATGTTACATCATCAGGAGATGATTTAATCATCTCCGTAAGCTAAGAGGCCGTCCTGCTTTAGAGCGTCGGTGATCGTTTTGAGCTCTCTCGGATTATGCGATTATCAACCGAGAAGATGAGAACCGAAGTTCACCGGCCGCAATCGGGAGAGCAACTGATTACCACTATATATATATATATATATATATATATATATATATATATATATATATATATATATATATATATATATATATATATATATATATATAGAGAGAGAGAGAGAGAGAGGGGGGAGGGAGAGAGAGAGGGAGCCTACGGTTAGTGTTATGGACTCTCCATACGATACTGTTGAGTAGCCATGTCGCTGCGAACTTGATAGCACTACGTGTTTTCTCCCGATGCATTTATCAAAAGTGATGAGTTCGTGATTAAAACGCCACAACTCTTCAGGCGTCACTCTAACATCCGACGCCATGGTGAAATCTCCAACCGCAACACTATTTTCTGATGCTGCAAGCTGCAGTTCGAACGAACGGTTTGTTAATGAAAACGAAGCCACATCTTACTTTTCGATAGGCGCGCACACTGCGGAATATGAATAGGATAAAGGGGGTGATTCTGCGAAGTTTCACTCGCAATTTGGGATGAATAAGACCACTGTAAAGCATATTGCTTAAAAGATGAAATAAGGGGACTACCAACAACACCTCACATTTGCTAAACATTGCTTGATTTTTTAAAGAAAATGGAGACACACTAGCCGTTTTTTAGCTCACTATCTAATCGTGATTGAAAACGTTTCCAATCCAGAACGTGGAATTAATTGAAGGGATTTGTGGTTTCAAAAAGATGTGGTTACCTCTATACGTTCCTCGGCCAGAGCTTCTACAATCTTCTAATTGAGCCTCCTCTGTTAGCTGACCTTTCTATTGTATGATTGTTACCTTTGGAGGTACTTGAAATCATGAGATCTCAATCTGCCTACTCCCCAGGGTTCTCTGAGGAGTAAACCGACTAGATTCTCTTGTTAATTGCTGCAAAGTGGAAGCTGAGACTGTATTTAGGCGAACCCAACAGTTGGGTGTATGATGACCCTTAGCTGCTGTTGTCTCATTGGACGCAGTCCAGGAAAACCTAAAACTTCATATATACGCTACCCCACCCACGAGAAGTCGGCAAAAACATGGGTTGTTGGCTGTGGATAGGGTCTCCCTGTTCTTGATGGTATGGTATATATCGGTGCCCTGAAGGGTCTAAACATCGAGAGACGAAACATATGCCGTCCAGTTGAAGGGATGGGTGGGGCTCGTTCTCGGTCAAGCAACCAATAAAATTGTAGATATATATATATATATATATATATATATATATATATATATATATATATATATATATATATATATATATATATATATATAATAACTATTTCTAATTCACAAAAAGTTTTTATGCAAAATGTATGTTATTTATGTTTTTTTTTGTTTCAGTGTGATGTAGACCAAGACGGATTCGTCAGTCTGGAAGAGCTCACAGCCTTTATGAAAAGTAATGAACAGACAACACCAACGTCCGGTCCACCAACTCCCATCGTAATCAACAACCATCAAAGATTCGATCAGAACCTTGTTGTCGTAACAAACTCGATTTCGAAGAATTCATGGCGATGATCACGAACGACAGTTTCCTCAGAGATTTTGCCAATCTTGGAAATCGGTAAGGGAATATTTTTAGTAACGAGAGTATTTTTTATATTTACAAAGCGTTTTTAAATACGTGGAATTATTGCCAAAAAAGGTTTTGAACAAAGTGGAAACAGTGGTGTATCATGTAAAATTTATTGATCGTTAAACTTATTTTTATTTGAACCTTTGCTCGAAAAATTCTATTTTCTGGGTATGTTCACATAATGTGTCACCCATTAATGACAACTGTGAAAAATTAAGAGTCCTTCGAAATGAAAGAGTCAGTTTTGATCAAATCTTTGGTTGACCGGACGCTGGTGTTGTCTGTTCATTACTTTGGATAATTAAATGTATTAAATAAACTAATAAATAATATTTATTAAGAAAACCAAATTATTAATTTATTAATATAAACAACATCTTTATCAGGCATTATTATTAAAAATATATAATTAGTAGATATGACTAATGATATTCACATATTTTATTTTTTGCCTACATTATTTTGCATATGTATATATTACTATTGCGAACTCTAGACATACAATTCTCATTGGCTTTATGCATTAACTCTATCAGCCTACACAGGGTGATTACAGTTTCCTTGTTCATCATGATCGATAAAAATCTCATATGAAATATGCGTTCTGCACTTACGAACTCTCTGAATAAAGAATGTTTAATGATAATGAAGATGATTCATCATCTACAAAATAAGAATGCGAAACTGACAATAACCATTTACTGTACGATACATTTTCTTTACGAGAAGACTATTATTTGTATCTTCTCTGATATTTTAACTGTTAATTGATAATTCTTAGTTCGGTAATTTTCCGAAAGTATATTTTATTTAATAATTTGTATTCTTTAAAATTATTAACATATTCGAAAGAACACTAAAGTGCAATACTCATTATACTTATTGCATATAAAATGTACTGTATAGTATATAAAATATCTTGAACACAAAAACTCTATACCATTACTAAAATGCAGGGGCGGTTCATGGGGGCACATATAACTAAATCTTGAAATGTTGATGGGGAAATGCGTCGCAACCAAAAATTTTGCATTTCTTCGTGTCATACACACACTTTGCTGTGTGAAATACCAGTGTAACTGTCAGGCATCAAATTTTCATTTCATTTTTTAATTTTTTAAGTGGGACACGTGCCTACGTGTCCTTATGGACCAACCGCCACTGCTAAAATGTGGAAAACATAGACTCAAGACTCACCGTTGAGGTCACTACTGATAAAATGGTCAACAAAATCCATTATATCGTGTTGTCCGATAGCAGAGTGAAGATTAGAGAAATTATTGAGAAGGAAAGTATCTCGGGCGAACACGTGATGTAATAATATTATCAGAAAATGATTTAATCTTCTGATTCATTAATTTTCTGATTATACCAACGTGGTTACCGAAACGTTCATCGAGAAATTATAAATAAGCGATTTGGTGTTTAATGCGAAATCTCCGTGAGTTTTTTTAAACGAAAGGTTGCCAAAGAATAATTGATCTAGCAAATAAGATGTTGACGCTTAATCAAACAATAATGATTATATATTCATTCTAAGTAATTGATTCACATCAAAACCGTCTTCACATAAATCGATAAATGTTTAATTAAACCAACCACCGATATAGTTGTCTTTTCGATTTATAATCTCTTTTCAAAGTGACGCCAAGTAAAAATGCAAAAATCACGCGTCTAAAATTAACGATACTAATATTATCGTAAAATATTCTAGTACTTAGTTGTTTTAATTAACCATCACTAATTGGTATCAACAATTAAACACAGATAAATGTAGTCTTGATAATACAGCAATTAATTCCCGCAGATTATGCAAATTTATATGAAATCATTTTTGCTCTGGTGCTAGGTACCGTAATATTCAATATAAATGAAATTGATGTCCCTCATTACAGATATTACATTAATCAGTCTACCGGAATGGGTGTAGAAAATTGGTGTGGATTAATCAATCAACTTCGTTATTTTCCGGTTAACTATAGGAATATCCCATTAAATGCCCATAGATATTTGATAGAATTATGCTAAGAAATAATGATGGGCATATTATTGGTAATATCGTGTCTAAATTTACTAGAAATTAGAATAAAAAATTCTGGATTTTATCGAAAATGTTTTCCATATATACAGGGGATTAGGGAAAGTACTTTATATTATATTTTATATTATATATATTATATTTATATATTTTTTTTTTCATCCATAACCATATATATAACGTTATACCAAAAGGAACCAAGCGACATTTTTCAACTTTTGATTAATTAAAGTTCTACTTTATTAAAAAATCAGGTATTAATAGTAATAATAATAATAATAATAATTTACTGAATCCTCAAGACAATACAAATATGCATGGATCAAATCAAAACAAGAGCATGCACATTACCATGCATTTCTGCATTTCTGCGCATGCATTTCTGTATTATTTATTCTGTATGCATTTCTGTGCATACAAAGAATATATAACATTTAAACCTACATAGAAATATTTTATTCTTGATAAGGTATATAATTTAATAATTTAATAAAGTATTTATTCAATCCCCACAACAATAAAAATATCCATGATTAAGTCGGATTGACAGAATTGACAGAATGTTCAGTGACACGACCTCAGAAATAATACATGAAATGATAATCTTGCACAAATAAACATTGTATACATAAATAAGCATTGAATCTAATTATTGATACGACATATATTCTTCTAAACTATAAAAACTTTGACTTATAAGAAATTCGCGGACTAATTTTATAAATTCGTTGTCATTCTGAGCATGCTTAAATCGTTGTGGCAACTTATTATACAGCTTCACACTCATATAGTAAACATTATGTTCAACTACCTTACATGAATGTATTGGTAAAACAAGTTCATCAGAGCCTCGTGTGTCATAGTGATAAAAATCACTATTTTTTACGAATGCTACAAAATTTCGCCTAACAAAGATGATAATCTCCAAAATATATGGTATGGTATGGTATGGTATGGTATTAGTTATTATCAAAATACCAACAATGAATAAGACGTTATAGTTTCAGTTTTATTTCATGTCAGTTTTTCAAAATGAAATATTGTTCGCCAAAACTGATTTTTGATCATTTTGGCGCTTGGCTTTTTTTTGGAAATTTGCCGTAAATGAAACTTCTCGGGTCTTTTTCATTATTCGTTATATAGCTAAGAGATTCAATAATTGAGTTTATTTAACTCGAAACGCATTTAATAATAACAATAATTGGGTATATTATTTTTATACATCGTCGCTGTCTGCTCTAACAGCTTCTAACATCTGTGCAAGTGATATTAAACTGTTAATTTCAGTAAGTTTTTTGTCTGATATAGCTTATAGCCTGTTGGATACAATATTTTTAGTTTTGACGCAACAAAACACAACTCTGAAGGCTTTCTTCCTCTCAATTGTTTCTTTATATTCTTCTTCTGCATGTATGTACTTAAAAAATATAGAATATGGACAATCCTCACTAATTTGTATTACCTTTGCCCTCAGCCAGCTAATTTTTTCGCTGTTTAAGTCGGTCTTTCGATTCACAATGCTTTTTTCCAGGTCCTATGTGTTCAGAAAATTATCTTTTTCATTTAACACACTTTTAACACAATACTTTTTCTAGAGCAGTTTATGCTGATTTGCTTATACTGATTCAAAATATATACTTATATATTTTTAGTATATATTTAGAATATATTTAGAGCTCTCTCTACTTCACCGAAATTTGTGTCATTGGGAAGGAAAGTGCGGCTAGGCATGAGAGACTTGAAATAAATATGTTCTATTGATGTATGATATCCTAAAACGGCTTTAAGCATTAATACAATCTTAATGTTTCTATTCTACCGCACACATGAGTCAGACCATACGACTAATATTTACGACATACGACCTTTTATAATACGCAATATTTGTTGGTAGTTGGCATTTTTTCTCGCTCGGAAGCCGGAATTTTTCATTACATTTGTGTATAGTGTCTTTTGTGTGAATCTTTTAATAGTTTTCGTGTTTTAAATATCTGACCAGGGAATTTTCTTTTTCTGCCCTTCTTAAGTCTGGCTTTAAAATGAACCCTTTCTTCCAATATTTTTTTTTTCAGCCCTATGTAAACTAGCTTTCAGCCCTATATAAACCCTCAAGGACACAGACTTAACCTTTATTGCACGCGATCATCAAAAAAGCTAAAGTCTCAGAAAGAACCAAGCGACAAGTTTTTAGTGAGTTAGAAATCTGTATTTTGTAAATTGGGATTGGTCCCGTTGTCAACAGAGGTCGCCGTACTACAACTGGGGGTTGCATCTTTTCGGGATAACTAAAACGACGTAAAAGAAGTTGCTTGGGGTCAATAGCTCTAAAAATTTTATCGCTTGGTTCCTTTTGAAATAATATTATTATATAATCATTATTATTTAATTGTCTCTTAAAGAGATTTACCATTAAACATCAAATCACTTAATAATGTTCATGGATTCCGCAGTTGGTTCCTTGTGAAATATTTTCAAAATACTAAAATAGCTTTTTAAATGTTTCAAACGTTTATTATAGATTTTGCTCTACATATGTTGCGCCTTGTACGTTGTAGGGCTTTATCATGAGTAGCTTGAACTAATAGTAATGGTTAAACACAGTGTTTCCAAGTATACAGGTAATTTTTTTTAATTATATTTTTTAACGTCTAATATAATTATCCGAAATATC
The DNA here is from genome assembly GCA_031761425.1 of Cosmopolites sordidus. Lineage (NCBI taxonomy): Eukaryota > Metazoa > Arthropoda > Insecta > Coleoptera > Curculionidae > Cosmopolites > Cosmopolites sordidus. Next base: position 224,648 of record JARFXV010001304.1, on the reverse strand, counting down.
CGCTGGTAAAAACCGACCTATTCAATTACAATATGATCTTATCTATTACCGGGGTGTTTTGGAAATTTAGCTGGCCATTCGTGGTTATTATATGACTATTTGTTACGGATTTTATATTTCTAATATTGTTTATATCTATAAAATGATTGTTTTCAATACAATGTGTAGACATTCCGGTGTTTTTTATATTATTTAAGATATCATTTTTCTGTTTTTTTATTTTACAACCTATACTTTTACCACTTTGACCGGTATATACCGCTTCACAATACTTACAGTTAATTTTATATACACCCCATTTATCTAAAGTATCCGTTTTATTCTTATTATTAAATAACATTCTACCTACATTAAGTTTATTTACATAAATAGTCTTATAGCCTAGTTTATTTAATCTTTAAAAAAGCAAAAAGACAAATCGTTTAAATTTATTAATTACACTTCTAAATTTAATAATACAGTGTGTAAGATGAAATAGTTAATAATAATATATATATATATATATATATATATATATATATATATATATATATATATATATATATATATATATATATATATATATATATATATATATATGTTTCGTCTCTCGAGGGTTGTTGGCTGTGGATAGGGTCTCCCTATTCTTGATGGTATGGTATATGTCGGCGCCCTGAAGAGTCTAAACCTCGAGAGATGAAACATATGTCATCCAGTTGAAGGGATAGGTGGGGCTCCTTCCCGGTCAAGCAACCAACAAAAGTGTTCATATATATATATATATATATATATATATATATATATATATATATATATATATATATATATATATATATATATATATATATATATATATATATATATATATATATATATATATATATATATATATATATATATATATATATATATATATATATATATATATGTATGTATATCAAGTGGTAGAAGTATAGGTTCTAGAATAAAAGAATCCAAAAAAGATCTTAAATAACATAAAAAGCATCAGAATGTCTACCCATTGTATGAATATCTATCTATACATTGTATATATTACAAGAATGCAATTAAAAATGTTATTTGTTAGACAACCTGTAAACCTATCTAAAATGGTTAACGTAAAAGTTCCTAAAATAGTTATTGAGAAAAATAATTAGAGACATAGGAAAAGACTCTAAGAGATTGTATAATTTCTTCATTTTTATATACTTTTTAACTCTCATATGATTCAAAGGGCAACAGTTGTTTTGGTGTCGAGGTATTTGGGGCTGATTTCATACGAATTTAATGCCCCGAATTCCATTAATTTTTATCTAGGAGATCAAATTTTTAAAATATAACATTTTAGGAAAATATACGTTACGAAATCATTCAAACAAAAAAACGAAACGTTTTATTTTAACGAATTTTTATTATTATATTATACAAATATTAATATATAATATATAGAGGAAAAAATCATTAATCAAACCAACTAATCACTGAACACTTCAGAAGCTTTTTTCCGTCTCTTTTTAAACTCCAGCAGTCTGCCTTCATGTGCGTCTCCAATCTTCCTTGGTAGCGGTCCTCCATAGTTTTAATATGAAATGTTGAAATGTTTCACGTTGTTTTTGAGTTATCCCCAAACAATCGGTACGCCGAATTTTAAACTTTTTCTTTTCCCGGTAGTCCACTATCGTAAATGTGCTCTACAACTTTTACAGACCAGATATGGTGCCCAGGTTTTATCCCGATCTAGCCTAACACCAAACCTAACACTAAAGTATTCAAAATAAGCTCGCTTCATAAAGTTACTAAGGGTTTTTCTGTTTTCTTTCAACGTGTATTCTCCACATATGCAGAAAAACACATCAGGATGATTTACACTTCTTCTACTTGAACTCATTTTCTCTCTATTCAACAACACAAATACAACAGTATACAACACAGTACGTTTGGCTTAACTTTATAACAACTCTTTCCTAAACACAAATAAAAGCGAGTCAACTTCTATCAACAATCTATCCTGCACATTGAAGGTCACTTCAGTTGCCGGAAAGGTAATGCTCATGTCATCTAGTAGATTTTTTAGGAACTAACTCAATGGCAGACAACGGCATTTGCCAGGAACCTATTCTTGTATAATAATTTTAAAACACCCATACTTGACTGTATTGAATTGAAAAAAGAATAATTTAATATATTAATATATAAATATATATACAAATATAATTAAAATCAGTCCTAAAATCCTAGGCACAAAAAAAAATCTTGTAGGACTCTGTTATTTGTTATTTGATGCAAAAAAAGCGCATTAATGGCGGGAACATATTTTCGGAATATCTTTAAAAATAAAAAATTTAACTTTCTTTTGATTATTTATCTCCAGCTGTAAAATTTGCTGCTGAATTGGTGTTGAAACTGAAGTCATAAATAATGTTACACTACAACATTATTTTATATTGATATATTTATATTTCAGGATAAAATATTTTGATTAACAAAATATAATTCTTTCACGGCTGTATTCCTGCTTATGTGTGTATATTGATATTGTTATTATAGAACACGCTTGTTTAAAAACTATAAGGCATGTGGTATATGTCACGCTGACTAGTTCTGAAAAATCAACCTTTTAGAAAAGGTCTATTTGGTTAGTTTGGTTAGTCATTTGTCTCCGTCATTATCCTCATTTCCTTATACAAGATGACACAAAAAAAACTAGAACTTTTTAACAATCGAATAAAACCAAGAGTGGTGGAAGAAAAACATTTTATTCATAGTAATTGAAACCTTAAAATTTGCCATTTAAGAAACATTAATGGAATTTATCATTTTTTTTAAATTACGTCCTTTAGATGCCTTTCTCCTGTACGAATGCATTCTTGAAATCTGCTTTTTAGATTCTTCATTCACCGCTGCAACATCTCAGCTGGAATACTTTGAATTTTATCCTGAATTCTCAGTATTAACTCATCCAGAGTTTTTGGTTGAGTCGTGTACACTTTACTTTTGAGATAGCCCCACAAGAAAAAATTACAAACGGACAAATCTGGCGATCTATGGGGCCAGGGAATGTTACCGAATCTTGAGATCACACGGTTACCGAACAATTCTCGCACAGCTTTCATTGATTGCCGTGCAATGTGTGATGTTAATTCACCCTGTTTTCTTGAACGTATGGAAATTTTTTCAATTCGGGTGTAACGAAAGATTGTAACATCTCCATGTAACAATTCGCATTAATAGTTACTGTGATCCCCACTTCATTAAAAAAAAATAAGGTCCGATGATTCCAAGTAATAAAACAGAACACCATGCTGTCACCTTACTAACGTGTAAAGGGCGCTCATGAACTTCAGTGGGATTTGTGTCTGTCCAGTAACGGTAGTTCTGCTTATTCACGTAACCTGCAAGAGGAAAATGGGCATCCATAACTTGCTTAGAAATTAATCGTCATTGTTTATGTTTTTTATCATTTGTTGACAGAATTATAATCGCAACTGGTAATCGTTTTCCTTCAGTTGTTGCACTATCTGCAGCTTGTATGAGTGAAATTTCAAATCTAATTGAAGAATTCTGCTAACACTCTCCCGGGACATTTCAACCGCTTACAAATTGAACGCAGTGTGCTCCGTACGACAGACTCGCATACAATATCAATGTTCTGTGGAGTACGAGCACTTCTTGATCGTCCTGTTGGTTTCTTCTTTAAGGCAGATCCAGTCTCCTCAAAGTTATTAATCCAACTTTTTATCGCGTGTTTTAATGGGACGGCACCATGACATCCTAAGTTGTAAAAACATTGGAACTCCATCTGCGTAGCTTCCAAACTATCACTGTTTTATAAAACATTTTCATGGTTAACGCACGCTGTTGGCCGATCCACTGCTCCATGGTTACTAAAATGGCAAAGTGTTTACTTGCTCAAGGTCTAGGTTCTGCAGTGCTGCCAGCTGCTCATGGCTGCCACTACGCATTTCAAAAATTCCCGTTATTCTGTGTCACCCTGTATATGTCTTTTCTTGAGAAGTGGGTGCTCATGATCTTCGTTTTATTTTCTATCGCAAAGTTTATTAGTCTTTCCCATTTTCAGTGCTTCTTTTATGCTTACTGTCTCGTCCGTAATAGAAAACCGTATAATTCCCATTTATTAAAGTAGCATTATACTGAAAAGAATCACGAGTATAATTTATTTAACTGTTCGATAATCGAACTAGCTAAATATTCAAACAAGATTCTGTTTAACAATTAAACGTATTTTCATTTACACGGATACGTAAACAAATAGTAGTTACGCCACAGAATCTCTGTATTCGAAAATGGTAACCACTCTTTTGGGACCACAGTTTGTTAATGTTATACCTAATAATAGAGGTACTGAAACATTTGATTTGCTGTGCACCGAATTTCAGAAATTCTTCTTCCCTCCAATACCTTTCTCTCCTTAATAAGTGGTGAAATTTGTCAACGCGGAATCTGCAATTTCAAACTGTTGGAGTACTTCACTTGGGGCTATGTTAAGGATCAGGTTTAAGAAAATAATCCCTAAATGATCTAGAAGTTAACATATAACATCCGACATTTTATTAGTGAGACAGAGACACAATTTTATAATAAAAAAGAAATTAATTTTTGTATGTTTTCAAAACCAATTTATTTAATTAAATTTGAAAAAAAACTGTACTGCCTGTTATAAACAAATAGGACAATTAATACTATTTCTAATACAAAAGTTGCTTCCTTTTACTACAATTGTATTTAAGTTTTTTAGAAATTAAAGCTTAGAATGGCTTTTGGTAACTATTAGTAAAAACTTTTACATTTTCAAACCGAATAAAACAAATTTTTTACTTCGTTGTCTATCACTTTTATAATAAATAAATAATAATATATTTTAAAATAAATAATAAAAGTGATAGATAATAAAGTAAAAAAATTGTTATATTCGGTTTAAAAATGAACTATCACAAAGTAACGGAACTAAGGGACAAATCAATCAATAATTTTGCATTTTCTGCAACTTCTGAATTGGATTAATTTTTATTAATCGAATACTAAATTTCTAATATTTAAAATTTCTTGTTAGTCTCAACTAGACTTACTCATTTAATGAAGGCAGCGATTATTTAATGGTTCATCCTCTTAGCCAACACTTTTCCTGCAGTATTATATCATCATCTATATTAATTTCCTAATCAAATTATTTTTGATTCAGAAATGACTATGCACGATATAATATTTAAATGCAGATGTTTAAGTAACTACACATTCATTTAAAATATAAAAAATCAGCACTTTGATATACGAGGTGGGTAAATTAGATAATGAGACTGGTGGTGTAGCCCTCGATCCTGTAACACTGTTGGTTTCCCATTGGTTAACTTACCTTTTAGAGGGTAAATTAATTCTTCTATTGGAACCTTTGGTGTGAAACACTAAACTTGAAGAAATTTACCACTAAACATCAAATTACTTTTTTTGAACTGCTCGACGCACGTTTCGCTAACCATGTTAGCATCATCAGGAGATGGTAATCTCCTGATTATTTGAATCTGAAAATTAAATCATCTTCTGATGATGCTAACATGATTAGCAATACGTGCATCGAGCAGTTCAAAAAAAGTGATTTGGTGTTTAGTGGTAAATATCTTCAAGTTTAGTTTTAGAGGGTAGTCAGGGCAATACCTGATACATCTTCAGTACGAGTTTGTACTCCCTAGGGTCATAACAATTCTTTCCGTAAACCGGATTTTTTTAGTGTTTTTTTTTAAATGAGTGGCAACAATTTCGAGCAAGCAATTTTGAGGTGCGCAATAAGTTTTGTTTCAAATATGGGCACAGTGCGACGGAAACATTGTATAATTTCCTTATCTTTATATACTTTTTATCTCATATGATTATTTGATGGGGACAGACGCAAAAACTTGCTCTTTATCGGGTCCGTCTTTATAGGGCCAATGAAGCAAAATCAAATTTTCCAAAAATTTTCCCCCTTTTTTCGAAAATTTGACAATTTTCCGAAAATTTTTTTTTTGGTTTAGTATTAAAATTTAATATTGTATTTCATACATCCTCAACTTATCTAATGAGTGTAGCTGAGCTATCTATTATAGCTATTTTGAGCTATTATAGCTTTAAAAATATATATATTTTTATATCTGAGCTATAAATAAAATCCTATTCAAAAACTGTTCGTGATCCAGCAATTGAACAAATGGAAGCTGCATTATCAGTATGGATTGAAGACTGTAGGTAGAGGAGGGTGCCTCTAAGTGGTGCTATAATCCATGAGCAAGCTATCCGTTTTTATGCACATTTTAAAAAACTTGGTGATAAACATACGGATGGATGATTTGAAGCAACGAAAGGTTGGTTCAATAAGTTCAAGGTGCGAAAATTATTACATAACGTCAAAATTGTTGGAGAAGCTGCATCTACAGACACATCAACATATCCAGAAGAATTTTCAAAGTCAATTGCCGATGATAAATACAAACCTGAACAAGTATTTAATGCAGACGAAACTGCCCTGTTTTGGAAAAGAATGCCAAACAAAAACTTTATATCCAAAAGTGAAAAATCCGCCTCTGGGTTTAAAGCAGCAAAATATAGGGTTACACTGCTGCTCTGTTCTATTTCAATCAGGAGATTATTTAATTAAACCATTTATGCTTTACAGATCGCTAAATCCCCGTGCTTTGAAAAGACTGACTCTAAAGTCATACTGGACACCATAAAATTTGATCCAGATATGAATGTTTTAAAAATGTTGACATAGCAAAGTGCTTTGTTAACATAAAATAATCATTGCAAGAGCTGAAGCTATACTCATTGAAAGCGTGATGGGGACAACTGCAGCCTGATCTAACTGTCGGTAATGATGAAAAAAATATCGGTAACAATTGATCCCTTTCTTGAAATAAGAATATCAATTGAATATCAATCCGAATTGAAGAAAAAATTACTAAATTCGTTAAACCGTGGCGTAAGCCTCATATTAGTTATTAATATTGTTAAAAAATCTTTCATTAAATTGCTTTTATTATACAGGGTGTCCCATAACTTATCCACGATAAAGCGAGTGTTGATAGTTGAGATCAAAATATGGTTCCCGATTCTAAAGAATACAATTAAAAACGTTTAATTATTTCAATACACAATAATCACACAGCAAACCTATATATTTTTTTTGGCAGTATGACACTGTCAGTAAAAATATTGTCAATGTAAGTATCATTGACATACACAAAATATACCGTTGTGGTCAAAATAATAAGAGTATGAATCCTGAATATAAACATTTTATTTTAATGTGTTTAATGAATTAATTACAGAATTATTATAATATTATTAAGGTTACGCAACGTGCCCTGATACAGAAAAATATTGATAAAACTAAACATTATCCTAGTGTTAAGTATCAAACAATATGTATTTTTTTTCTGGTCAAAAAATAAGGGTATATCACCTATAGCCTTAAATTGTGAAAACTAATGCCTACAACTATAACAAACTTAACAAATATAAAATATTAGTATTTAGTAGAATATCCTTTTTGTTTAACCACAGAACTTCTGACAAGTTTCAACCAGTATAGAATACCAAGTTTTCTTGACTTCTTCCTACAAAATATTTTTGTTTGATGTTTTTTCACAATGCCTTTTTTTAAATGCCTTTTTTTGCAATGCCTTTTTTTAAATGTTGCCAAAGATTTTCTATTGGATTTAAATCCGAAGATTGCGACGGCCAGGGCCACACTTCAATCTTATTTGCGAGAAAGCATCGTGTCACTACTTTCGCTGTATGTTTCGGATCGTTATCCTGCTGGCAGATCCACTTTAGCGGCATATTCATTTCAGCATAAGGAAGCATAATTTTTTCTAACATTTCCATGTAGGTTTCTTTGGTAATTGTATCTTTGATCCAATATAGGGACCTACACCATTATAGGAAAAGCAACAGTTTAATATTTCCTCCTCCATGCTTTACTGTTCCTAATGCATTTCGCGGATTTAGTTCTTCATTCTTATATCGCCTAACGTACCGTTTCCCATCTGATTCAAAGAGATTTATTTTTGTTTCATCACTAAATAAAATATTTTTCCAATTACAATTTCTTGCAACTGTTCCATGAAGAACCATTTCTACCAATCATCTACGAATTGTCCGTGTATTGATTTGTAGACCCATTTTCTGTTTAATGTCGAACGAAGTGGAAGATATCAAAATATTTTCGATATCAATGAACGAACAGCAAACAATTTAAAAGCCACTCTTATTTGTTTGTCACCTAAAGTTTTTATTATCGTCAAGAAATATTAACAATTAAACAAATAAGTCTCCAAATATATTCTGTATTATATTATATATATATATATATATATATATATATATATATATATATATATATATATATATATATATATATATATATATATATATATATATCTTGGCTCTTATCGACTACGAAAAAGCATTTGATTCCATCTCAAAGCATGCGATAATGGATGCACTGCTTAGCCAAGGTGTAGAGGGAGCCTATGTAAACCTATTAGAATCGATATATGATGGAGCTACAGCCACAATTCACCTTGATGATCTTGAAGTGGGAATTAATATAGAACGAGGTGTACGGCAGGGTGACGCAATATCGCCTATTCTTTTCTCGGCTGGCCTTGAAGAAGTATTCCGTAAACTGCATTGGGAACAGGATGGTGTAAAGATCAATGGTGCAAACTTCAACCATCTTAGATTTGCAGATGATATTATTCTCATTTCACAAGACCCAGAGGAGCTGCAAAGACGCATACAGGAACTGCAAAGGGCAGGCGAACCATTTGGCTTGAAAATAAACCTGAAAAGAGTCAGGTTATGTTCAATAACTTCGCTCAGGACAGACGAATTTCAGTTTTAGGAAGGGATTTAGAGATTGTGGACAGCTTTATATATCTTGGGCAGAGGATTTCCATGGAGGAGAATACCGCCCGGGAGGTGGAACGGCGTGTTAAATGTGGCTGGCACGCATTTGGTAGGCTCAACATAGTGTTTAAGAACAAACTCCCACTTTCCCTGAAAAGAAAAGTCTTCGATCAGTGCGTTCTACCCGTTATGACATACGGAAGTGAAACCTGGACACTCACATCGCAATCAATTCAAAAACTTCGGGTGGCACAGAGGGGAATGGAAAGATGTATGCTTGGCATTACAAGACGAGACAGAAAGTCCTGCGCATGGATCAGGGAACAAACAAAAGTCTGTGACATCATTGGAAGAGTAAAACAGTTGAAATGGAGATGGGCAGGCCATATAGCGAGGTGATGGGACCACAGATGGACCAAGGCAATCCTGGAGTGGATACCGCTTGATCGCAAACGTCCGCGAAGAAGACCGAAAGCACGATGGGTTGATGACATCGTTAAGTATATTGGACCCGAGTGGCAGAGGAAATCCCAGGACCGTGAAGGTTGGAAGCATGCTGAAGAGGCCTTCATCCTACAGTGGATCGATACGGGCTGATGATGATGATTATATATATATATATATATATATATATATATATATATATATATATATATATATATATATATATATATATATATATATATATATATATATATATATATATATATGAAAACAGGAAGAGAAGACTTCACGAAACGTTAACGTTCAAAAATTTGTATTTATTTTAGAAAATTTTGTATTTTTAAAATTTTTGTTCGTTAGGCAAATTTATTACTTTATTTTTATTTATTATATATTATTTATTAGAAGAAGAATCACTGAGAAATTAGTCTCCGTTTTGTTTTTTTTAACCTAGTGATTCTTTTATTTACATAAGAACAGATATTCTTGATAGTTTTTGAGTTTTAGATCACGGCGAAAAAACCAAAAAAAAAAACCAAATTGCCCATCTCATTCAGTCAATATATGAGGAATAGTAGTAAATCAATACATTGTTTGAAAGTTTGATCATGTACTACTTCATGTAAACTACTTTATTCCAAAAATTAATAAAACTTAACTAATTCATGTTTACATTTCTGTCAGTCAACATATTTTTTTGTTCAAATATTATAGACGGCAGCATATTTGTACTCGACTCTATTCTTATGTTCTCAACTATATTTCCTTATTACAACACATTTTTGATAAAAGTATTTTGATTAAAAGCTTGTTAATTATTTCAAACGTATGTTTTTGCTTCACATGTTGTATTTTGATATTGCTATTTTAAAACCCTTGTTTAATATATGGCATATGGAAGATGTCACACTCTCTGGTTCTGATAAAAACCTTTTAAGACCGGTTTTAAATATATTTTTTCAATGAAGTTTTCATGCATCATGCATTATCGTGAATATTTATGTTAATATCGAATTATGGAACAGTGTTTTCTGTTCGGCAAATTATCAACATAAGCAAAGCTAAATATGAATTAATTTATAAAATATAAAAATCGGTTTCAAATTATCTTAGGGATTTTCCATTAGTTGCTCTCTTAACCCTTTTAAACACAAAACGCTGTGTTTTATTAGTAACATTTATTTACATATTATTAATTCATGGGATATTTACAATGTTTACGTTCAGATTCTTTTTGATTTGCCTTTAATTAGTCAAGTTGATTCACATTGAATACTTTAGTCGATAACTTGCAAAGGTGCTTTATCCTTTTTGTATTTCCAAAAATAGCCATAATGTGGTTCAATTGTAAAGGCACAACCTTAGATACCACACTGGGAGAATAGGCTCGTAAAGAAAATTGATTCACTTAGAGCATATGTTGGACGGCTGAATGGGTGAGTGGCAGAAGAAAACTAGGGAAAACTAGAAAGAAAAATTGAAATAATCATTGGGTGAAATGCGATACACTCCTCGAAGGACGCAATGATTACGACACCCCAACTTTAAAACAGAAACTTTCAGTATATGTGACAAAGCTGAAGATATACAAGAAAGGCAATAAGAGAAAAATGGATAACAAATTATTTCAAAAATCAGAAAGAACTTTTTACAGGAATCTCAATTCACTTGCTAGTAACTCGATTAATGGCTTCCCGACTAAAGAACAGATAAAGGAATGCTGAAGCAACCGGCTAAGTACAAAGATTTGACACAACAACAACGCTTGCTGGATAAGAGAAGAACTCAGGCCTATCAAAACTACGAAGAAATGAAAGATGGACCATTTACAATCGATGGGTTTTCCAATGTAATTAAACAACTTCATAACTGGAAAGCACCAGGGCCTGATAGACTGCAAAATTATTGGCTGAAGAAATTATGGTTAACATATGATAAACTAAGTAATATAATTAACGATATATTAGTCGAGCCACAAAATGGTCCAATAAATCAAGGAACAACACATGATATACCAAAGGACTATCAGAATAATCAAGATCACACAAAATATCGCCCCATAATCTGCGTCCTTACGATATATAAAGCCATAATAGCTTGTATTAATGATCGAATATATGCACATTGTGAATACTATATCATCGCCGTGCAGCAGAAAGACTGTACAAAAAGAACAATGGGATGCAAGGAACAATTGGTTATTGATTCAGCAGTTTGCAATCTGGCGTATGCGATGAAACGAAATATTAATATGGCATATATCGATTTTAAGAAGGCTTTCTATTCTGTACCTCACGAATGTCTTATAGAAATCTTAAATATCTATAAAATAAATCAGCCAATAATAAATCTCTTGAAGAGCTTCATGTCGGTGTAGAGAACCAAAATCCAACTTAGGCAGGGTATTTTTCAAGGAGATTCGATCAGTTTCCTTTGGTTCTGTATCGCTATGAACCCACTTTCAAACCGACTGAACTCCACCAAATATGGTTTTGGCTCGAAAAACAATGGTGAACTTATACGGCTAAACCATTTGCTCTACATGGACGATCTGAAATTAATGTTAAAAATAGTGGAATAATTTTCCAATTATATACGAATACAATTTGGACTGGAGAGGTGACGCATATTAAGCATCAATAGACGAAAACCGCTGAACAATGCTTCTGAAACACAGAACGGACAAAAGATCGAGACGAGTGCTGCAGATACATACAAATACCTGGGTATGAAGCAGATACACTGACTTGATCACGGTTTAATGAAAGAAGAGCTCACCTGTCAATTTATCAAAAAAGTGAGACAAATTTGAATAATAGACTTAAATAGGAGAAACACCTATGCATGTTCGATGCTAAACTATTCCTTCGGGATAGTTAACTGGAGCGGAATCGACGTACAACATTTGCAACACAAGATTAAGACACTGCTTACAAAATTGCAGAAACACCACTCTAGAAATGCAGTGGAACGCACAACATTGCCGACAGCAAGGCGGTAGGGAATTCATCGATATTAATAAGTAACTGGTCCAACAAATAGGAAATTTGAGGAAATATTTCTTGAAGTAGGCGGAAACATCTATGCTCAACACCACTACGACTAAACTATGATCAAGTTCAAATCTACGCAAAAACTGAACTTGATAAATTACAATCATGGATAGAAAAGAGAATGGGAGACATTCGAACGAGATCACTCAGCAACAAGGGGACATATTAGCGTCGAACTACTGGCTAGCTGCTGGGCAGATGTTTCCGGAGACAGAGGGCTCCCTCTGGCAATACAACAAGCTATACCTACCAGAAATTACCTCAAGTTTATAATTCGGGCCGGCAGTGTGATGGATGATCGATGTAGATATGGATGCCGAGTCTCCGAAACAATCCAGCATATAACAGGAGGCTGGAGGAGATTTGCAACTAAAATATAAGCTAGTTGCAAAACATTCTGATTTTTTTAGCATGTTTTTGAAATATAAGGAGCTTCAAGAACAGGTGAAAAGACAATGGAATATGAAGTGCGTGGAAGCAATACCGATCGTACTATCATCAACTGGAATCATTCCAAAGAACTAGATAAAAAATATTAAAACTTTGGGCATTAACGATCATCTTTTTATAATCAGTCAGAAGGCTGTATTGGAACAGCTCGAACCGTTCGAAAGTTTTTTAATAATAATAGGAAACCAAGGACATCAATCGTCACGACTGCAACGGTGTGGCCCGAGAACATGGAAAGGACCCCACAGAACTTAAGACTTTTGATATCTAAGATATCTGGGACAAGTCAGATCAACCCAACCTCCCCCACCCCCACCCCATTAGGATAAATATTTGGATAAATATTAATTAATTTATAAGATAGAAAAATCGGGGGGGATTTTCCATTAGTTGCTCTCTTAACTCTTGTAAACAAAAAACTGTGTTTGATCAGTAATATTTATTTACATATTATTAATTCATGATATTTACAATGTTTACGTTCAGATTATTTTTGATTTGCATTCAATTAGACAAGTTGATTCAAATTGAATACTTCAGTCGATAACTTGCAAATGCCTCATTATGCTTTTTTATTTCCAAAAATAGCAATAATACTCTCCAAACAAAAAAAAATGTGTCGTTGAAGGACAGGGTTTTGTTGGGGAGACTATGATGCAAAAGTGGTTTCCTCGGTTTAAGGGCGGATATTTTGATCTGAAAGAGATCTATTCTAATCTTCTAGATGTAACGTCTAATCTTCTAATCTATCTCCTAATCTAATATCCTAATCTAATCTCCAAATCTAATCTTCTAATCTAATCTCTTATTCTAATCTCCTAATCTAATCTCCTAATCTAATCTTCTAATCTAATCTTCTAATCTAATCTTCTAATTAGATATAAAGATTAGATTAAAAGATTAGATTAAGAAATTAGAAGATTAGATTAGGAGATTGGATTAAAGGATTAGATTAAATCATTAGATTAAAAGATTAGATTAGGAGACTAGATTAGAAGATTAGATTAGATTCTAAACTTCTAATCTAATCTTTTAGTCTAATCTCCTAATCTAATCTTCAAATCTAATCCTCTAATCTAATCAAGAACCCATGTCGAGGAAATAAAGATCATAACAGTCGAAGATCAACACACCACGGTACGTGTGATAGCAGATAAGTTAAATATTAGCAAATAGACTGATTTTAATCATCTGAAAAAAATGTGTGGGTCTCTCACGAACAGCAATTGAAAGCAATCGGCCAAAATTAAGAAACAGGAAAGGCGTCGTTTCAATCAAGACCCGGCAAAGAGCTTCAATTGGGATGTTTTACCTCATCCGAGTAAGGTAGCGAGTAAGGTACTCGCCGGACATCACACAAAGTACGTTAAAAACATAATTAAGGAGTATAGATTCGGGAAGCTATTGAAAAAGTATGTCGCTTCAAGAGAAAACGGAGCAAAAAAGATCTGTTAAAAGTCTTGAGGTAAGTTAACAGGGGTTCTGGGAAATCACAAGGACAATGTAAATTAGATTCATTCTGTGAACGAAAATATATTGGTTTCATAATTTCTACATATAAATAAATTCTGCAAGGAGAATTAAAGTTATTTATATACCTATGAAACAAACATGGTTAACGAAACGTGCATCACAGGAATCACTGCTGACATTTCCGTCGCTATTGTAATTAATGAACAACTTAATAACATAATAACAACTTAGACCTCCCATATGCTGGTCATGTATAATGTAAATATGTAGCTTAACACTACGTTTTTCTTCAATTACCTAATTATGGCCAGTATATTGATTTTCAAGAATAATGATGTTTCACCAAATCATTACCTGAAGTAGTTATAAAAAAAATACCGCACACATACACATCTTAAAATGATTAAACTTTTTTCCAAATTTATAATCACAAACATCCTATAAGAATAGTAAAATTATGCATGTCTTCGAGTAAATAATGTTTGAAATGATAATGATTGGAATTATTTGCCTTTATGACACAAACCTGTCTCCGCTCATGAATTATATACATAATGCAGACATATGACCCTCTAGATACAGTATTATTCATGAGAAAAGCGTGAAAAAAAGTTTTAGAATTGGAGATTTCACCTTATTTGAAATTAATGTATAATGATTCATAAATAAAAAAATTCATAATTATAATAAAGCGGAAAAGATTAAAAAATGTCTTATTTAATTAAAATTTATTATATTATTAAAAAATAATATAATCGAAAAATTAACGTACTAATTAAAGTGTTGTGATAAAAATGCAGTCTAAACAAAAACGTGGCTATTATTTTAAAACTGATATCTAGTTGTTAAATCCCCCATCGAAAAGTTTTGATAAGAATTATTTTTAAGTAAATATGTGTAAAAGCACATTTGGAAAATAATATAGTTATTATTAAACGAATAAAATAATGAACAAACAGAAAAAATAAATTTCAAAAAAAAATAATGAAATAAACTAATGAACATTGTTAAAATAATGTTTTGAAAATTAAGAATCAGCCATACATCAGCTAAAAAATTAAAAAAAAAATTTTAATTACATTTAAAACCAAACCTGTAGTCTGTACGTGTATATAACGATATGTTTTTTTTTGTAAAAAACAAACCAAATTTATACCGAAATGTATGGAATAAATGGCTATAAAAATATGATATTTTATTTTCAAATAATACCTCAAGAGAACAATGTAACAAAAAAATACTTTTCCAAACAATTGGCGATGGCTATTGGCGAATTGGCGAATTCATTTCACATCGAGTCACTTGACCCAGAGTGGAATGGGTAGCACAGAGCGGAATGGAAAGATGTATGTTTGGCCTTACTAGACTGGATAGAAAGCCCTGCACATGGGTCAGAGAAAAAACGAAAGTGATTGACTTTATTGGAAGAATAAAATAATTAAAATGGAAGCGGGCAGGCTATGTAGCGAAACGATAGGATGAAAGATGGACGGGCCAAAGCGATCCTGAACTAAATACCGGTTGATCGCAAACGTCCACGGAGAAGGCCGAAAACACGATGGACTGATGATTAAGTATATTGGAACCGAATGGCGGAGGAATGCTCAGGACCGCCAGAGTTGGAAGCATGCTGAAGAGGCCTTCATCCTGCAATGGATTGATACGGACTGATGATGATGATGATGATGATGATGATGATGATGATGATGATGACATATGATAGGCAGTTCTTTGTTCTTTTACGCATATTTATCTGATTTGACTGCGTACGACTTGTGGCCATTTTCAAAAAGTGAAACTAGAGACGATGATAGTAAGCCGTTTTACACAATTTCAAATATACAACCAAAGTATTGGACGAGATTTTCAGAAACAATAACAATAATGCTTCAAAAATGTTTGCAAGAGCTGTTAGTGTTTTATTGACTCACAAGGAGTCAATTTTCAATAAATAAAAAATAAAGCAACTTTTACATTTAGTGAAATCAAAAAAAAAATTGGGTACGAACCTGCAATCCAGTACATTGATCTGCTAGTTTCCTAACACGATCCAAAACAACATCTACAATTTCTTTGCCAATGGTGTAATGGCCTCTTGCATAGTTATTGGCGGCATCTTCTTTTCCGGTAATCAATTGTTCGGGGTGAAAGAGTTGGCGGTATGTTCCCGTACGTACTTCATCTGAAAAGAAATATAGTTCCTTTAATTCAATGCATATTTTACCATTATATACTATTTATATACTCTGAATATCGAATATATTACGTGAAGTATAAAAAGAATATATTATAAAAAATGAGAATTAACGGTATTAATAATTGATTTCTACCGGGGTAGTCCCAGAACTACCCGACCTGATGTATAGATGATAGAAAGTACTAATCTTATAAAGCTTAAGTTTGACGTTGACTGAGAATTAAATAATGGTGCCGATTATACACGATTCAGTGCGTCACCGACCCGAGCGCGCTTGATGTCGAGTAGAGCCGAGTAAACCCGATTCAGCGTCACCGATTCGAGCGTGACGGTTCACTTACGTTCACTGCTCAGTAAAAACGGGCCTAAAGAAGTTTTCACTTAAAAAATCTTTTAATTCATGCAATTTAAAAATCTTTTATCTCATAAAAAATTGTATGTTAGATAAAAACAACAGTAGTACACATTTACCTGGGTTAACTACGTAGTTTTATTCACTAGGCCACGGTTATACCGATATAAAAGTAATAGTTTGCATATGAGTAACGGGTGTTTCACATGGCCTAAATTAATGTGTCACCTGTGAGACACACCTGCTTACGTGGCAATTTACGTGTTAAAGTCATACTGGAGACCATAAAATATGATTCTTATATGAATTTTATGCAGTATTGGCAATGTTTTAACATATCAAAGTGCATTGTTAACATAAAATAATAATTGCAAGAGCTGAATCTATATACATTGAAATAATGCTGGCAAAAACTGTTACCTGATGTCACTGCCGGTAATGATGAAGAATTCGTGCAAATTTAAACATTAATTAAAAAAAAATTCTACATTGCGAATGGTATAGGACGAGATGGTTTCGAACAGATAGAATCAAGTGACTTTCAAGAATTGCTTGAATCCCAAAATGAAGATTTGACCGAAACCGACATGGAGGAAATGCTTAATCCCCATTTCATTGAAGAGGAAACCTCGACGAGCAACCGAAAAGGTGACATTAGACTTAAAAAACCTGAGTGAAGGTTTACGAATAGCAAATGAGCTTTGTGATTTCTTTATAAAAATTGATCGGTCTAGGGAAAGAAGCAGCGACGGCTCGTGAGGGAGGGCGTAGGGGGCGCCGGCCCTCCAGCATTTATCACAGTAAACAATTTTTCAGAGCAAAACACCATATTTTATTTCCATTCAGTTTCTTTTCTTTAACTAATTTTAAGATATTATTAAAAATTAAAATCTACAAATATAGAAGAACGTCTGTCGACGCATAACACCAAATAATACGGATAAAAATTCCACCCTCTCGCCACAATTTTTACATCGTTGGTCGGACGTTTACCCCGCGGATAAGGAACGGTGACTGTACTGTGTTTAATCTGGACAGCCATTCCAATATATCGATACGGTAAAACGAAGATGTAAAACGCTGTGTGACCGGTATGTCATTTTAATTAAAGTTAAAACCGAAACCCGACTGTGTCATCGTCTGGTGTTTTTTTTCCGGTCGCTGCGTCGACCACGCCCCACCTTACAAAAAGATTAAATTACGGGATATCCGGGGATTCGTGCAACGTAATATCTCCCCAAAGGGCGAAATAGTAAATTAAAGTATAGGCGCGGTTCCGTGTCGTAAAACCGTAGCAGTTGACTTGATAAAAATAATTAATTTATATCAGTGAAGTATAAAATTCAATTTTTTACCTGATTACCCTTAAAAAATCTTATTCTAGAATACTCCAACAGTCCTCGATTTTTTTCTTTTTTTAGTGGATAATTACAACATTGCATTAGATAAATGTTTCAAAAGATTTGTCCTTATAATAAATCAAATAAATACAGTTATTTATTAACATTATATATGAATTTATTGATATTTTAATTAATGTAAATTATCATTCCTATTTTAATTAATGTAATGTTAAATTTGTAATTTAATTAATCTTATTTATTGAAAGTTATATATTTTTTGAAATTTAGGGATACATTTGAAGGAATACAGATTTGAATTTTTGTAGAGTCATACAGATTGGTGGGTCACATTTTTTAAGATACTCAACTGAAATCTGGATCAACTAGATCTTAATAACACTGTTCATTTGAAGTTTCATTGAAAAGAGCATTGCTTTTCCATCAGTAATGGGAGCATGAAGTTTAATCTGATTGACATTTAACACTAGTGTCAAATTATTACATTCCATGACATACGAATTATCAAATTAAAAAATAAACTTGTAATAATTCTGTGTACAGACCAAAATAATAAAAAAATTAAAAATTCGAATTTTGTCGTGACACTCGGCATGTGGGGTTTAAATAATATCCTGAATAACTTTTTCTAAAAGCTTTTTTTCGATATCTCTAACGCGAAGCAAACTATCGAGAATTGACCCTGTTTGTGAATTCGTAGTAAGCTAAGTTTAAAGTTTAGATTTTAGTTGAGTTTCTTAAAAAATGTGACCCATCAATCTGTATCACAGTGCAAAAATTCAAATATTTATTCCTTCAAATAACGAGAATATGGGGATGTATTCAGCTTAAATGCGACACACTGTATAACTGGATAAATACATTTATAAGAATCAGTATGGATTTAGAAATAAAGAACAAGAAAATGTCATTTCTATAATACTCTTAATGTTTTTCCCAAACGCAAAAGCGAGACAGTGTGGTTCAGGTAGAACCGTCGCCGGCCGTCCGAATTTTCTAGGCGTCTCGGATAATAAAATAAATATTAGAGGCGCGGCACTGGAGAGCGGTTATTCCTAAGCGGTGATTAACCGATAATTTAAATTGCGATGGTACAGCTATTGAAAGATTTAATGGCTGTATTATCATTATTATCGTCGAGTGCTAGTATAGTATAATTTTATTTTGGAAATACAGTCGTCTTCAGTTATTGTTGGTGACTACTTAATTTCACGTTCAAGAATACCATATCGTTACATTACCGAATAGCTTACGAATATCCGAATAACAAGCAGTGCAATAGGATACTAACACATTTTAATACCATAATTTTTTTTTCGATAAGTTCCTGTCGTTCTTATAATTCGTTTGTTTTTCCTCCATTTTTATTTTGTTTGGTCAAGTGTATATACACATTCGAAAGCTCTTTTCTTACTCTATAAAACTGTTGGCATCACTTTTCTGAAAAAGTTAATCTCAATTAACTTTCAGGCTTTTGAAATGATAATTCCAAACGGCAAAAAAACATTTTTGACAGTTGCTACATTTTACCTTTCGTCATGGTCAAAAAACTATAGAAGCAGTTCGAGACATTTGCGCCGAATAT
This sequence comes from Cosmopolites sordidus, assembly GCA_031761425.1. Taxonomy (NCBI): domain Eukaryota; kingdom Metazoa; phylum Arthropoda; class Insecta; order Coleoptera; family Curculionidae; genus Cosmopolites; species Cosmopolites sordidus. Next base: position 204,850 of record JARFXV010001304.1, on the reverse strand, counting down.
GGAAAGGACGCTATAAATGATCGAACTGCTTGAAATTGATCTGCCAAGTTAAAAAGTGGCAACTTCGACCTGGACAATACGCTCCGCTCTGGTGGATCTTCCGACTTCGATAAGGGCCATGTTAAAGCTCTTTTAAAGAAAATTGACCGTCAAGCATGACGAGAATTGCCTGAAGAGATGACTGTGGCCTTGCAATTTTCAATCTATCGAATTTGCTCAAACTCTAGTTTTGATACCACACAGACTAACCGACAACAAGGAAGATCGCCGCAATAAAGCTGTTCAAAATCTTCGGGCAAGATAACGCCGAGAAAATTACCAAGCAACACGTGACCACAATGAGCGCTTCTTGTACAGAATAGTCACAGGAGATCAGGAATGGTATCTTTATGTCAATACGAAGCAAAGGATATACGTCGTTAACCTTTAATTATTGACGTGCGGTCTGTGAGACCGAGCGTTATTTACAATTTTTAGAAATTCCCCCTTTCCCCGCACAGGGTGTGTTGGGTTTCTAAGTACCTTCGAGTTTAGTTGCGTTCACGTGATCGAGAAGAATATTAGTGCTGACGGGAACGAATTCGGTACGATTAACTATGTATAGTTATTTGTTGTTTCATTTGCAGAATTGCAATAAAAATGCGAAATGAAAACTCAGAGTACATCGAGTAAGAAACAAACAAAAACAAATCAAATTTATTGGAAAATTGTCATACGGCGAAGTCAAGAAGGGTAATGTTTGGAAAGTGAAAAAGTTGGAAATGTAGTCGTTTTTAAGATGCCATCACTGGGCGTGATCTGGCTGAGATCTGAAGGCTCTAGTGATTCTGAAGCCGATGATATTGGAGATAACTATGTAGTCGAATGAACTGACCATGATACCAACACTGAGGAAGGAGTCTCGGGTTCTGAAGACGTGTAGGAACAGAGTCAGTTGTCATCAAGCGAAGACGAGGTTCCTTTGTCTAATTTTCAATCGTATTATGAAAAGAATAGATACAAATTGGTGAAGCATCCACCAAATAGATATGTGCGAACTCCCAAACATAATATAATTACGCGGCAATCTACCTCAAAATTGACAGCAAATGAAAAGAATCGGTACTCCATATGGATGCGTTTTTTTAACAGTGATATTTTGGACGAGGTATTGAACTGCACTAACGTAAAAAGTCTGTCCAAGTAACAAGTTTGGCAAGACAGAAATTGACTTCCTCTATTGTTATGTCTAGTTTGTCTTCGCCTATTATCATTTATTCTTGCGGTCCTTTGTCTTATTTATGGCCTTTAAAAAGTTATTAGATATATTCCGTACATCTTTGAAGCTTCTTTTCGGTGCCTAATATTACGTCCCTAACCTTACTCTCTAGTATACTGCACGGCCTTCGTCTCGAAATTCCTGCTATTTCTTGACATCATCCAACCTTTCAATTTCCACATACTTCTCATTAAGTCACTTTTATTTACTTCTACAGTTTTTTTTTCTAATTAACTTTTGGATTCTCTTGTATTCATTTGGGCTGCTCATTTTATCTGTTCTTCGTTTTTCCATCGATATTAATATGTCTTCATTCATCCAGCTTTGTTTCTTCTTCACTTTCGGGATTTCTGATAAATTCTTACTTGAATTCATTATTGTGTTTATAATGATGGCCGATTTTTCATCTGGATTTACTTTTTCTGCAATATTTGATATGGCTGATTTCAGATTAGTGTTTATTTCCTACTAAACTTGTTTTTTTATTTCACTTTCTCTGAGTTAATCAATACTTAATTCACTTGCTTGTTTTATGATCTTTGTCTTTTTCAGTCTCAGTTTAAATCTCGCTTCCACCGGATTATGATCGAATTCTATGTTTGCTCCTGGATATATTTGTGTCGATAAAATGGTGTTGCGATATATTTTCTTAATCATTATGTAGTCGATTTGATTTCGCATTATTTGTTCTTTGGAGTCTCGAGGAGATTTTCATATTAACAAGCATACTTATATTTGTTCACTTCATTTCGAAGGAGAAAGTAGCCCAACAACAGAACATCCTGACTCCATCAGTTGCGTAAAATAAATCATTTAATCAGGCAATTTTAATCCATTTAATTGTTAATATAACAGCTCATGCTATAGCCTCAAATGATAAATGTTTTTTGTAGGTAAAAGTAAAAGTGACTGAAAAAAATAAACGAACGTTAATTATTTTAAAAAATTGCTCCCATAGAGTATTAAAGTATTGAAAGAAATGAAAATTAAAATTTGCTCCAAACTTAATATAAAAATAAATCTAATGTTATAAATATAATGGTGTAAATATAATGTTATAAATATAATGTTGTAAATATAATAAATATACAAGTAATATGAATATAATTGTCATCCTAACCTTTCAACAAGCTCTGCTTTTTTTCCACGTTGGGGACTGCCATGGCATTTTAACCATTGTAATTGAATACAATTATGTGCCTCTGTTGTGGGATGCACCATCAATTAAATTTTTCATTTAGTTGCACTGATAATAAGGGTCATGATGCTTGTTGTCCAGCCATATTTATAAAAAATGCCCGAAATTTTCATATTAACGCCTCGTTAACATGGCAGTCGCGCTTGCGCGCAACTAAAAAGAAGGTCTATTGATAAAATTGAAGCGAGCATTGAAGGACAACAGACCAATTAACATTGCAATGCTCGGTCCGATGTTGTAAAATGTGTACAAAATTATTTGGAAATCCTTAGATGAGACGTCCTACCCCCACCAGCCGTATTCATCGGGCCCGGCCCGTAACCCCTTCAGACTATTACTTATTTCGATCGATGCAGCACGGGCTTTCAGAACAACACTTACATGCTTACATAGAAGTGAAAATATGGCATCAAAAATTTTTTTTGCCATCAAAAAACGAGAAAAGTTGTTTTGGCGCGGAAACTACTCTTTGGTAGAAAAATGGGAAGGAGTAATAGCTAACAATGGCCAATACTATGTTGTTATGGAAATAAACGCTGAATTTTGCGAAAAAATCGACATTATTAGACGAAACCCCTGTTAGTAATAAATGAAAGACAAGAAAAAAAAGCTCTAATTTAGTCATAACTTCAATCAGTTTTTTTATGAAAATTACCTTATTATGTGATGTTATCGTTTGATTTCTGAGGTGAATAAACCCCATTAATGTTTGGCGTGTTTTGTTACCCTTTTTGTGACAAACCCACGACAATATATTTAATCTGTGCAAAAATAGTTATATAATAAAGTAATAAACATAAATTATATGTTATAAAAAGTGACTAAATATAAGATCAAACATTAAATCAAAGTTATGAATAACGAACTAAATATGTCATTTTTTATAATCCTGAATGAAATTAGAAAAAAAGTACAAATAACCACAAACACCAACTTTATTAAAATTATTGTTAGTCAATTCTTCTATTGGAACCTTGTCTGAAACACTAAACTCGAAGAGATTTACCACTAAACACCAAATCACTTTTTTGAACTTCTCGATGTACGTTTCGCTAACCATGTTAGCATCATCAGGAGATGCTTTAATCTAATTCTAAAACTACACTATGTTCTATTTATATGAAAACCCTACCTAACGAAGCGTGTAAAAATCACGAACCGTGAAGTTTACTAAGCCTTACATTAATAATTGAAAAAGTTGACTGAACGGGATAGGTCCTTTATCTCGATTCATGATTTTCTTACATTTTTCTATTTGAATACTTTCATATGTATCCAAAGCCCTATTGTTATTAACACTTTTAATTAGTCATAAATTACTAATATCTATATTGTGGTCATGTTCGATTGCATGTTGGGCAACACAAGATTTTTCATTTCTCCCATATCTAATGTGGGCAATATATTCTCTGTGCCTTGTCAATATGGATCTTTTCGTTTGCCCAATATACCTTCGATCACAGTCTTGACAACTAATTTCATAAATCCCCGATTTTTCACGTTGATCTACTTTACTCTTTGGATTACACAGAACTTCTCCTAATTTATTATATGGTTTATACACAACTTTAATGTCCCCTTTTTTCAAAATTTTGTCTAGCCCTCTTGTTAATTGGGTATCAAATGGTATTACCATGCATTTATTTGTGTTCTGATCCTTTTGAAAAGTCGAAGATTCTTTCAATAATTTTCTGAACTTATATTTTCTAATTAATTTATCTACAATGTTCTTATTATAACCGTTCACTTCAGACACCTCTTTAATTAATTTTAATTCCTTGTAATAATTATCTTTATTTAAAGGAAAATTAATTAATCTATTTACCATAAAATTTAAAGTAGCCATCTTATTTTGGAAGCTATAATTTGAATCGTTAGGAATGTATCTCGAAGTGGTGGTGTTTTTTCTTATTTTTATTATTTCTACTGACTAGAAATCATTGAAAAGCATATATTATTAGCAGAAGTCTAATTAGTCATTGGAAAGCGTATATCAACGTAATAAACAATATTAAGGTGAATGATTTGTAAATGAGGTGAAATTTTCTGTGAACGAGGCAGAAGATTCAATTACATTTTTTTATAATTTAACCATTTCGTTTTAGATCAATTTGTTATTCAAATATTTCCACGAAAATGAATGAATTAATAAAACAATATGATCTGTTGTGAAGCATTAAACTCAAAGATATTTAACAGTTCACAACCAACCATTTAACCAAATCACAAATTTTCGCTGTCTGTTTCGCTAACCATCTCATCGTCATCAGGAGATGATTCAATCTCTCTGAATATATAATATAGTATACTTTATACAATATAAAATAATGTAAGAGGGTTCATCATCCTTACCAAAAATTCATAAACTAAGAAAATCGTAGAGAGATATTATATACCATACAGACCTAAGGTCATCATAAAAATGTGGAAATGGTAAATCAGTTCGTGACTTAAAACTGCACCCATGCAAAATTCAATTGGTGCAAGAGTTAAAGCCCCAAGGTGCCGATCAGAGGCTTCAATTCGTTAATCAGGTAACTAAACATTTTGTAACATTCAACAACATATTGTTTTCGGATGAGGCTCATTTTCATCTCAACAGTCATGTAAATAAACAGAACTGACGTTACTGGAGTGCAACGAACCCGAAATACAAGCTTCAAAAAACCATACATTCGCCTAGAGTCACTGTATGGGCTGCAATGTCAGCGCGAGGAATAATCGGCCCGTACTTTTTTGAAGACGGCAGAGGAAGTGCAGTTACCGTCAATTCATTTCGTTATGTGGAAATGTTGGAAAATTTGTTGGTACCTGAACTGCAAAACATTGCTGGTTATAAACAAAGAATATGGTTTCAGCAGGACGTACTAACGTCACACACTTCCAACACATCTCTGCGACTAGTTTGTGAAATTTTTTGAAGCAACAAATTGATTTCCAGGAGAAGTGGCGTAAATAGAACTCCACGTAGTCCTGATTTAGCCCTATGGACTTTTTCTTGTGGGGCTATCTAAAATCGAAAGTTTACGTGAATAAACCACGTTCTTTAGTGCAATTAAAAGAAAATATCCGACACAATGGCAGCTATTCTAGAAATTATGTACCGCGTCGTCCTAAGGAATTTTGCTGGTCGTTTAGATGAGTGTCTGCTAGAGTATCTGCTCCTTTTACCACAATGGAAGGAGTGGAGAAGGAAGTCTGAGTCCGCTACTGTTTTTAAACACAATAAATGAAATAATCAAAATATGTAAGAATAAACTTAAAGAATACTACGTGGGATGAACGAAGATGAAACCAGTTAATGTAGAAATGTTATGTGTATATGCAAAAATACATATATATATATATATATATATATATATATATATATATATATATATATATATATATATATATATATATATATATATATATATATATATATATGTATATATATGTATGTATATATACATACATATATATACATGTATAAATATATATACATATATATATATATATATATATATATATATATATATATATATATATATATATATATATATATATATATATATGTATATATATGTATGTATATATACATACATATATATACATGTATAAATATATATACATATATATATATATATATATATATATATATATATATATATATATATATATATATATATATATATATATATATATATATATATATATATATATATATATATATATATATATATATATATATATATATATATATATATATATATATATATATTTATATATATATATATATATATATATATATATATATATATATATATATTTAAAAAATATATAGAAAGAAGAGAGAAAATATTTAAATTCAACATAGGAGTATAGAATAAAGCAGCTGAAAAGTTGGATGACGTGGGATGAACAAAGATGAAACCAGTTAATGTAGAAATGTTATGTGTATATGCAATATATATATATATATATATATATATATATATATATATATATATATATATATATATATATATATATATATATATACATATATATAAGATATAATTCTTATGGCCGAACCTGAGAAAATATTTAAATTCAACATAGGAGTATGGAATAAAGCAGGCGAAAAGTTTGGTCTACACATCAATGTAAATAATCATGATATTGACAAATAACCAAGATCATTGCAAGGAGTGAACTATAGCCTAAAACAACATTGAAATCAATCACATTGAAAAGTATAACTACTTAGGTTAGGTTTTACTAATAGGGAAAACGAATTGAACAACAGACTAGCGAAAGCAGGGAGATTGCTCCAATCGCTTAGCAGAGGCTTTTTAAACAACAAATATCCAAAAAACAAAATTAATATATAAAACGATATATATCCCCACACTAACATATGGATGCGAAAATTGGGTCTTGAATGAACGGCAAAAGAGTAGAGTTCAAGCCGCAGAAATGATCTTCGTAAGGTACAGTGAATAAAAAGAATAGACAAGGTCAGGAATAACATAGTCAGGGACAATTTGGAAATACCAGCCCTGATATCAATCATTTCGGTCATTTAAACACAATGGTTCAAGACAGACAAACCAAGAAAGTTTGGGAAGCTAGAGCGATGGGAAAGAACAAAAGGGAACGCATGGTAAGGACATCACAGAAACAATCCAAAGAAGAGGCAAAACATGGCAGGAAGCAGTTAACCTGGCCAAGGACAGTAAATTATGAAGAAACTTCATTAACACATTCCGGGTATTAAGAGGATTAAGGATTAAGTAAGTATGTTAGATGAGTGCCGTGAACATGCAGGTTTACATTTGGTTGACATTATTTTTAAAAAGTAATTTCCAAAAATGTTTACTTCAATAATTAATAAAGGTTTTTTTTTAATGGACGTCTATCTTTTATTTACATCGCAATATCAAAAATAAACTTGCTTTTGGGAGACCTTGTATATAACTAATAACTAAAGTACCTTTCTAAAAACACTAAGCCAACAAATAAAGAAAAATTAACAGATCTCTGAGAAATGTATTCAAACAAATAAGAATCTAGATTAAAATAACCGGCTTTAGTCTTCCATTTTCTACCATCATTCTTATGTACTTTCGCCACGTTTCCTCTTGTGTTTTATCTATAACTAGCAATTTTATACGGTCTTTTTTGTTAAATCTATTATGTTTTCTATTTGCAACATCCTGAATCGCTTATAAAGCATAATAATTGATCTGAAGAAAATTAGTTCGAAGAATCGCATCAATTATTAACGTTTGTGGTGTGATTATTTTCAGCCGATCTCGAGAAGCTATGGTGTATTTATTACGACAGTCATATGCAAGTCGTTAGTAGTATTTATATCTTTATAATGTACCGTAAAGGATCGGCAACAAAACCAATAGGACCATTTTGTTAATGGCGTTCAATAATAGCAAATATTAGCAGCTTTAAAGATGAATGTAATGTTTTTAACTGTATTCTTAAAGTTAAACTAGACATTGAAATATGAGGTCAAGTTATAACCAGTATCATTATCTACATTACTAATATTATAGATATTTTGTTTGCAAATGGGACACATCACCTAGTAAATTAACATTTCCGCGAAAAGGGTTATATTTAGTCAAGATTAGTAACATATACACTCATTATCAAAATGTTGGACACACTTAAGACATTTAAAAAAAAAATAATTCGTATTTTTCATTTGTTTCAAATACAACTTAAAATAATGGAAAAGGAAAACAGTTTAATTAACTTCGAGCAGAATATAAACGAATAACACAGGTATTTAATCACAATAACACACTGTTTTTGAATATGTTCGTTATGCTGGTTCTAACGGCTCATATATTTTTTTATATGTATCTGTATTTTTCGAGATGACGGTGTCGAAAAGATACGATTATTTCGTATATTTTACCTTTTGTTACATCATTGAACATGGAGAAAGCTTTGTTTTCCTGATTTCTTCGAGTGAGTACATATGATACTCCAACAATAATCAGACATAATGTGTTCATTCCATAGACCTTGGTACCTCTCTTCCATGTTCCTCACTGTTCCTGATGAAATCGCTTTCCTTGTTCCTCACTGTAAGAGCCAAAGTTGTCTGGCAAATTGTCCAAATGATCGTGAAGGTAGTGAACTTTGATGCTCAAGTTACATCCAAGCTTTCTGGAATTTTCCAGCATGTTTTGCACCAAGTAAGGATCACTTTTGGACTTATAATTTAAAGGGCAAAAGTCTAATTTGCGGTCCATCGAAAAGGCCAGTCTTAAGTTTCTCTTTGTTCAAACCAGGAAATTTCCTCAATATTTAATTTAAACAGAAACCATTTTGGTCCAATGTTTTGACATTCTGTTTCATTAGTCCCAATTTTGTGTCTAGTAACTAGTGCTACTACTCTACTACTCTCTAGTAACTAATGCTGTATTTAAGATATTTTGTTTCCCAACTGTCAAGAGTTTTCTTCCAGCCCAGCTTGTTTTAATTTAATGCTCGCTTTTAACTCTGCTATCCCACACACAGAGAAAACCTGGAAATTTCGTGTAGCCGCTTTGTTAACACAATGAAAAGTTTACCATTTTTAAATCAACGTATACAACCCACTTATCATCATGGTACTTAAGTTTTACCAGTACTGAAGATGTGGTTTCATACTCCTTTGATATAGTGGAGTGAGCAATGGGAACTGCACCATCCTTATTGCCATTATATAGCAAAACACATTTCAAACTCCGCCTGGAATTGTCTATAAAAAGTCTCCATTCATTTGGCTGGTAGTTCAAAAAACCCACTTTTGATAAAAGACCACCGATATCATTTCAGAAAACAACATTATTTTTTAACCAAAAAAACGGAAGCAGTTCTTTTTCTCAAGTACCATAACATGTAATTTTAGTACCTAGAGAAAGTAAATTCCTCTCTTTGAGTCTGGATGCCAATTGTTCTGATCTTTCTTTTGAAAGCTCGAGGTTTTATAAGGTCGATTAAAGCGTCTTGAGTAAAAAGTTCGGGTTTTGACGACGTAGCTTCGAAATTATCACTTTCTTCGATCGTACAAGCTTGTCTACCTTCGGATGTACTACATTCTGTATCGAAAGATCAAACAGGCCACGAAAAGTTGGAAAAATCGAAGAGTCTTCTGAATGAGAAACAGGTCCTTTAGCAGATACCAGATCGGGATAGGTAATTTTTCTACGGTTAATAGCATGTACCTTGACTAAGCAAAAATAACAGTCATCATAGTGATTTTTTGGTTCCCATCATAGGCACACCAAACTTCAATTGACTTCTTTCATCATTCGTCCACTGCCTTAAATGTTTACTACACATTTTGCAAACATTGTTTGGCATCCATGGTTTATCAACGTCTTTAATTATCAAGTTAAAATAAACGGAATAGACATTTTACATAGATTCAGATATAGATTTTCGAAACTTGTTCACCGTATACTCGCCACAAACGTAACAGAAAGTGTTCGGGTCATTTAAACGGTCGTTTTGACGATGACATGCTCCAGGTTTTATTTACTAACTTTTTTATTGAACAAACGACAAAAATAAACAAGTTAAATAGCTACTGAGAAGAAAATATTATCAATCTGAGTATATTAAAAACTGTACGTACTTTTGATAATATAATGTTACTGAGAGTTGCTAGACAATATGTTACTTTAAAATTACGTTTAAGTCTCAGCGGCACCAATATATTTTTTTTTTTTATAGACCTGTATAAACTCAAAGAGATTTGAGTTGATTTAAATCTCTTTGAGTTTAGTGTTTCACACCGAAGGTCCCAATAGAAAAATTGATAGACGTGTGTAATTAGTCTACTATTTTTGAGCATCAAAATATTAGACATACTTGTTCATATTATAATTTCTTAATCCTCTAAAGTTTTTATCATAATTTATCAGTTTAGTTCAGTTATTCATCAGATTAAACTTGTGGAATTGCATAGAAAAAAAAGGTAGACAGTTATGGGGACTGCCGACAGAAGTGAAAACTTAAAACTTCAGAATAACTGTGTGTTTTTTTAATTTTAAATTAGTTATTCTTTAAATGTATAAATTAAAAATGTATATTTTTTCCACGTAGGATCGAGGATCTAAACAAATATAGAAATGGACATTTAAAAAAACTAATTATATTACAATACTTTTTTGTAAAATTCTAACGGTGAAATTGAATGATACAAGTTTATAAACAATCATTTTGCCAAAAAATAACGAAACACGTATTTTATTTCTGACAGTTTAAACCAATAAACAATAATTTTGAGAAATTAAATTTATTATAAAATTTTATAGAATGTTAATTTTAAAATCCGCAACAAAACCACCACCCTAGTAAGATACCACCCTAGTAAGATAACTCCTAAGCCACTATGAAATATTCATTGAACGATGTATTGCAAAGATTAAATATTAGAAAAATAAATAATATCAATTTTTTCAACGCAAATATTGATACCAATATTGAAAATATTCGAAAATAAATGCTTTGTTTTTGTTATTCAGTTTTTTACATAAAAATATTAGCATATTAAGTACTCACTCTTGTACTGCACAGCGATTCTACAATTAAACAATTAAAATAATGATTATCTAAAACACAATTTAGTTTAAAACGCACATAAAACACAATTGCCGTCGCCAGTGTGGCGCAACACGTCACTAGCATGTCGGTGACCCGAACCCATAAGTTTTGCCCCTGGAGAAAATCGCTTATCGTGGCTAAAGTTTTCAGTTCTTTAGCCGCCAATATTAAAATTTCTGATTCATTATACTAAAACTAAGTATTACTCAGAAATAAAGACAATTAATTTTTCATTACACGCAAACAGGATAATTGATGGGGACATAGTACATCGTTTTCCTTCGGTTGTCAAGTTGATTCGGTTCAGCGAGACATACGAAACTCATCATTCAACTGGGAGGCCTTCTGCTATGTCTAGAAGAGAAAAGAGACTCATTTTGAGACTTGCATCAAATTCCTGTAAGACTGCAAGGAGCAAATGCCGAGAGTATGAAAAAAATTGAAAAGGAAACCAGCATTAAATAATCGTTACAAATCAGTCTGAATGGCTCTTTCGCTGAAAAGGTCATGTCATGGACTGAGCAGTGGAAGGAAATGGTCTTGAAAAACGTCATGACTTTTCGTTATATTTTTGTCATTTCAGAAAGGAACAAAAAAAATATCGAGGAGGCAAACGGGAGGGGGAAGTGTCATAGTTTAAAAGAGTATTGGCTATAAAAAAAATAACTTGAGTTTCTTCCTCATTCAGTTATCTCTCAAGAATATAAAAATTTAATAGAGTGATGCTTCGCCAGTGTTCCAACAAGATAACCCTATTTATTCGACAAAAATTATAAGGAACTGATGACGGCTTAAGGCCAGAAACCGGTCTCGGGAGACGCTTTCTGACGTTTGATAGCAGCTGAAGGATATGGCAATTTTTATGTGGAGCCAGGAAAAAAAATCTTTGTTTTTTGAATTCTTACGAACTATTTTGAACAAATACAAAACTGTCCTGAGCCCTTAAACAAATTTCCAACACTAAACCCTAAACAAACAAACCCAGATTCATTACCACCGAATGAAGATGAAATAATTAGGCAAATCAAGCGACTTAAAAATAACAAAGCTTCTGGTGAAGATGGAATCACTGCTGACAATCAAGGAAATAACCAAAATTCTACAACCGACTTCCGAGAAAATCAAGAAATCAAACAATACACAGATATACATAGTGATATGAGAAAAAGAAGACTTAAGTTTTACCGCCACATAAAACGAATGAATCCGAGTAGGCTAACTAGACAAATAGTCGAATTTTATGAAAATAGGAGTAGAGCTATTGTAGAAATAATTAAATGGATTGCTGCAATTAAAGAGGGCCTAAGATCAGCAAATATTACACAAAGTGAAATTCAGCATAGAGGCTGTTTCAGACACAAGGTTAACGTTTGGAAGGTTGGCCAGAGATAAAAATGTCGGAAGACTGGAACAACTTGGTCTGACGAAAAGAAAAAAGCTCATTGCGAAAGAATGAAATTAGTATGGGCGCAAAGGAAGGCTAACAACAACAAAACCCTCTAATTGTACTTCACGTGGTCCACCAGGGCCCATACGTGAATAATAATAATAATAAATGAAAGCTTAAATACTGATTATGTGCCAAGAAAGTAGAAGATAGCAGATATGTCATCTATTCGCCAAAACACTGGATTGCTTAAACTGCAAAGGTATTTCGGTAACCAGCACTTTCAGGTGTCACTATGAAATGATTCTACTAAATCTAATTGCGTTTGGACAGAAACAATCTGAACAATTTGAAACAAAACAACCCGGTTTCTACACAAGAAGAATACAATAATTCTTTACCACTCTTATAGGCCACTACTGTATATTCTCGAGGTTGCAATTAAGACTTCGAAATAAATTCGAATTGTGTTATTCGTCCGAATATATGTAGAATTGTATTTAAAATAAGCGATTTTAGCGAGGAGAAAGCAGGTTACGCTGTAATAAGACAACGCCAAAAAAAAGGGAATGGTTCCAATTAGTCGCCACAATTGAACTTCTACCACATACAATATATACATAAAATCAATGCATACAATCCAGATCTCTCGCCGTTTGACTTTCCCCTAATTTTTGATTATTGAGATATTCCTTGTCTGAATGGATTTTTAATGATCTGAACGAATTAGAAATGAGATAACGTAAGTAGTCCCGACACCGGAGTCAACAAATTGCCAACAGATTGTTTTAAAGGCAATAAAATCAAATGGTTCATACTTTGAAAATGATCCATACTTGGACGATGATCGCTTATTTGATTAAATTTACTGTATCATTGTAATAAAAAACAATTCTAATAAGATTAAATTACTGCCAGAGGATAAATTTCAAATATTGCTTTTATTTTTTGGCATTTCCCCGCAATATATCTAAAATAATTCTGTCGCTGGGCACCTTTGCAAGTTCGTTAGAAGCTGCTGGGCTGCAAAAATAGCGTGACGGCCAAAGTCTATTCAAGGCGAATAAAATATTTATAGTGGTCGTTCACCCTCCATATTACGGGAAACGGCCAGAATAGTTTCGGAATAGCGGATGCACCGAAAATGCCAGAAAAACGATTCAAATTGTCTACTAATTATACAATAAAGCACCGCCAGGATGGTGGTAATAAGAATTATACCATTTTTAGTCACGACAACCTGTAAAATATCTCTATTTTCCACAAAAAAAATCATTCGTATCTTCATTAGGTATTATGATACCTAATTAGTTAATTATTATTGATTATTAATTAATTAGGTATTATAATTGATTTATTTTCTTTTTTTTTCTTGTTTATTAGCGGTTTAATTATTATACAATTTGCAATAACCAGTTCTTCTAGAAGTATCTAAGGACATGACAAACAGTTTAGATCTAGATTTCTTGATGTACCAACTCGATATGAAAATATCCGGCAATAGTGTGATAACTTTTTTGAAGCTTCCGGTAGGAGTCTTGAATGGCCTCATCTTAAACCGCACCATAAGATGCATCGCTTAGAATGACGGTGAGCTTAAACTGTCTGTATAAAGCTCTCCTTCCTTTAGTACTAATTCTAGTTTTCAGGCTGTTTGTGGATGGAATATAACTTTTGTATTAGAACGGCATTCAATTATGAATATTGGACGGAATTCTAGTATGTGGGAGCACATATATACTTCTGAAGCGCTTTAATCCTAATAACCATTAGAGAAAATTTTAATGCAGCCTATTTTATGACTGATATATTGCAGTCCGTCGTTAGGTTGTATTTTAAGCTCCGCCAAATCTCACCTTTCAACAAAACAAGTCGCATATCTCTTCAAATGATTTATAGAAAAGCTTGCGATAGATATAATCGAAAGGCCGGTGAATTCTTCAGATTTATCATCGATAGAACATGCTACTGGTTGAATTCTTCTTAATTTGCTCTGAGACTAATAGGCCCTATTTGATGCCCCATTGATAGAGTGGTATAGAAAACGACCCACTGAAACGTGGAATAGCATCAAATCATGTTCGGTGACTAATTCAGATTCTGTGTAGGTGAACATAATACCCGAAGAAGAGTCAGATGGTGATGGGGACACAGGTGTTAACCACAAATTAATGTAAAGTACTATCTAAACCACGGAATAAGTTATGTGTATATGGGGTTATTGCGTATAACAGCAGATCACCTTTAGTTTTCATTAGAGGCATGACTGCAGACATGAGGCAGACAGAACATGACAGCGAAACAGTATCTTCAAGATGTAATAAAGCCGGATCTTTCCTACATTAACTAACTGGCATATTAATCGGCTAAATTGGATGAGAGCAACATTGAAATGCAGCTTATGCCATCCGGTGGTTCGTAACAGTATTATTGTGTGAAACCGTTCGGACCCAAACCAAGGCCCTATTTTCTGGTACCCCTGGCATTCTGGTACCTGAACCACCACACTACGCATTACATATTCTGCAATGGCTGGATCAAAGGTTTCCTAACAAATGGATAGACAGAAGAAGAGCTGTGTAATGTGTGGCCTGCGAGATCTCCAGATATAACGCCACTGGATTTCTTTCTTTAGGATTGTACAGTACAAGCTAATTGTACAGTAATACAAAACTCTGCCGCAGGATATTCAGTACCTAAGAAATATAATTATATACATGCAGGTTAATTAATAAGGACATCTTTCAAAACGTTTGAAAATAATTCGAGAACAGATTATACTATTATTTAGCTAGCTGTGGTGGACATTTTTAGTACTTAATAAATTAAATTGTTAAATCGTTATTTTAAAAGTACATTTATTAATGAATTTATTTTTGTGTTTAGTTATAAAAAATCACTCGCACGCAAAATGCTATTTACTGCCATGGATAGTAATATATTATTATTTTTCCTTCTATTACGAGAACAAATCAACCGATTTAAGTTTTATAAACGCAGTTTAATTAGGATTTTCAATACCTTTAAAACGATGTATTACAAAATAGGCTGCCATTTAAAAATTTTAGTAACAGGTGGCTGGAGATCAGGAGGTGAAACAAAATAAAACGGACATTGATTTTGAACTTCCCCTTCGATATCAAAATTGACGTGTTTTTTCTCTAGAGTTAATTTTGATTACTAGAAGAAATAATGAAGATGGCTATAATAATTCTTCGAAACTATAAGACCTGCAAACATAAAATTTGGTTGGCGTTCACTCATAACACAGGACGCTAAGGAGGGGGGTTCATAAAAATGAACTTCTAAGGGGAATAATAGGGGCGAAAAAGATAAATAAACGCCCATTTTTTTTAATTTGTCCTTCAGACTTGAAATTCGACAAGAATTTTCTTCATGCCACGTAGATGTTCGCTAACGAGCAAAATCCAAAATTTAAATTTTTGATTTTATCGTTGTGAATCCCTCGCAATTTTGTCCTCTTGAAATTTATAGACAAAAATTGTTAAATAGGAGGTAAAAGATATGGTATATAAAAGCTAATTCTATAGCCTATTTATTGAAGAAAAAAACTAAATCCAAACATATTGCACGTGATCGTTACAGGACTGCACTAAGAACTGTCCTCTTTTTGGGCGGGTTATAGCTAATATCGACAACTTCATCAGCTGTGTCCGTGTCCGACATTTTATGGAAACAAAAAACAATTATTAATAAATCGAATGCAATTCAATAAATGAAAAAAAAACTCAGAGCATTGTATGAGTTACTGCCGCCAACCCTGTGTTTCTGTCGACCGGCAACCAGTCTATCATCTGGGTTTTCATTGATGGTTTAAATCGGCTCGACCGATTCCCGCCAATAGCAGGGGCGCTTCGCGTTTCAAGCTAAAATATCACGCGTTGGTCATTGTCACTACGGAGATGGACTCCGAGGTGATCGGATGTGTCCGTCCACTTCTGGTCTCCATGGGGGCAGACAGAAGTGGCTGTTGGTAGTTTCAGTAGCAGAAGACTGATCTGGCTTAGGAAGCGGGCACCCCCGAAGTCCACTCGCGGCCGGACGCTGGTCGATCCCGACGTAGCGTACTAAGTCGGCGTATCCCAGTTAGTAACACGGTTGGTTCTTCAAACCTAACCAAGCCTTAACTCTGACGTTGGAAAATTTCCGCTGCCATGGGATTGGCAACACCATCAAGTCTTCCATCACGGCTCATCTAACCTGAGAATAAGCACTTTAACACCTGTGAAAACCAAGCATAAGAACAGAGAAGAACAGCATCTCATTCACCACCTAATTCGACAGCGACGACTTATAACCACCACGACAGATTCAACATCCTAATCAAGAATAAACTGATCTGATCCTCGCACGTCAGGTTCGGAGCCTTTCGTAACCCCTTTTTCTAACATGATCGATTAACCTAATAAATCATTTATTACTAAAGTTTAATTTACGGCCAGCGAAGCGGGCGTGTAATACCTAGTATTTTACATATTTGACTGAACTTAAAATTAATGGAAAATAACAGTCGATAATTTCATCAAATACTTACCAACTACAGTAGGTTCCAAGTCGACAAAAACTGCTCTCGGGACATGTTTTCCGGCACCAGTCTCAGAAAAGAAGGTGTTGAAGCTGTCGTCTCCCCCACCAATAGTTTTGTCGGATGGCATTTGGCCATCAGGTTGGATACCATGTTCTAAGCAGTATAGTTCCCAGCAGGCGTTTCCAATTTGGACTCCGGCTTGGCCGATGTGGACAGAGATGCATTCCCTCTGAAATTACCAGAAAATATTCATATCACATTACATTTTTTTACTACTACTTTACTTTACTTGTAAGCAGGGCGCGTACGCAAATGTTAGAGGTTGTCAGAAAATTTTATTCCCAGTTATATGAAGATCAAAACCAATCAAACCCAACAACCCACGGAAGAACAAATGCCAGATATCCTAGTGGAGGAAGTAACAAATGCTATAGACTCAATGAAAAACGGCAAGGCTCCAGGAAAACACAGCGTAACTGTCGAAATGCTGAAAGCTGGTGGTCGGACGTTACATAAAACACTGGCAAAATTATACTCAATAAAAAGGGAGCACAGGAAGATTTATAGAACTACAGTCAAATAAGCCACCTATCAGTAATGTACAAAGTTTTCACTAAGATAATTTCTAAAAGAATATTAAAAAAAACTGAATGACGCACAACCAAGAGAACAAGCAAGCATATATATATATATATATATATATATATATATATATATATATATATATATATATATATATATATATATATATATATATATATATATATATACCAGGTGTCCCATTAAGGATGGATGGCGGCCGTATCTTGAAAACTATTTATCCCACAGCTTTGGGGAAAAAAAATTGTACTAAAAATGATCATGAGAAATTCACCAAAAATATTTTTAAGCTTCTAAAACGACCGCAAGAGGGCGTGACGAGCTAAACATTTTTAAAAATCTTTTTTTTTGTGTATTTTCAAGTGTTAACCGAGTAAGGAAAATTCTCAGTTATAATTAGCAAACTGTCTCCTACAACTTTGTTTTATGACATTTTGTCGTAATTTCACGAATAGAGGGATGGGGGGAAGTTTTACCTATTGAGATAAAAAGTCGTCTAATGTCCGTTTGCCTTAACCGATTTTCTTCAATTTGGATTCATTTAAAAGGCAATTGCTGGGACAATCAGATAATCTGGGAGATAAATTATTTAGTTTATAAATGAAACCGCGAGGTGGCGTTACATTCAACAATAGTTTTTTTAAAGTTTTGTTCAGTTTTTTCAAATGGAATGGTACAGCTTTTACTACATGGCAAGAAAGGTAATTTAAAGAGGAATCATCCAGTGGAAACCCGAAATCGATATCTCTGACATGTCAAGAGATATTTCGATTTTTCTGAAAAAATCAGTTATTATTTCACTACTACCTGCATTAAGTTAAAAAAATATTAACCTAATGTTTGCCTTCCTTCACACTTTACCCAGGCTTAGGACTGGTCCAATTAATTAATTATTATAAGATAATAATAATAACAACAGTCAAATAAAATTAACAGCACAACAGTCTAATAATTAACAGTATCTGAACTTTAACGCCGTTCTAAATGTTCAAAATGCCTTCCATCCGTAGAAATGCAAAGATTTATTTTTCGACGAGTACTAAAAACGGCAGCTTCAATTTCCGCTCTTGAAATGCTGGTTATTGAATTTTGAATTATTTCAATCATGTTTTCTCGTGTGGTAGGACGAGTTTGAAAAACAAGGAAGATGGAAGATGTTTCGTTGGAAACAAGAAGACAAATATGGTACCAGCATGATGGATGCCCTGCCCACTTCTCGCACGTGGTTCGAAACTTCTTGGATACTTTGTTTCCAAATAGTTGGATGGGACGGGGTATTTTATTTTCGTGGCCGGCGCGCTCACCGGATTTGACAGTCCTCGATTTTTACTTGTGGGGAAGACTAAAAGAAGGCATTTTGAACATTTAAAGGCGTTAAAGTTCAGATTCGGTTAATTATTAGACTGTTGTGCTGTTAATTTTATTTGACTGTTGTTATTATATTATCTTCATTGTTGGCCCGTTGGCCTTTAGACACGCTCCAAATTAATATGGCACGAAGAATTTGGACCAGCCCTAAGCCTGGGTAAAGTGTGAAGGAAGGCAAACATTAGGTTAATATTTTTTTAACTTAATACAGGTAGTAGTGAAATAATAACTGATTTTTTCAGAAAAATCGAAATATCTCTTGACATGTCAGAGATATCGATTTCGGGTTTTCACTGGATGATTCCTCTTTAAATTACCTTTATTGCCATGTAGTAAAAGCTGTACCATTCCATTTGAAAAAACTGAACAAAACTTCAAAAAAACTATTGTTGAATGTAACGCCACCTCGCGGTTTCATTTATAAACCAGATAATTTATCTCCCAGATTATCTGATTGTCCCAGCAATTGCCTTTTAAATGAATTCAAATTGAGGAAAATCGGTTAAGGCAAACGGACATTAGACGACGTTTTGTCTCAATAGGTAAAACTCCCCCCTCCCCTCTATTCGTGAAACTACGACAAAATGTCATAGAACAAAGTTGTAGGCTAAAGTTGTGCTAATTATAACTGAGAATTTTTCTTACTCGGTTAACACTTGAAAATGCACCAAAAAAATGATTTTTAAAAATGTTTAGCTTGTCACGCCCTCTTGCGGTCGTTTTAGAAGCTTAAAAATATTTTTGGTGAATTTCTCATGATCATTTTTAGTACAATTTTTTTCCCCCCCAAAGCTGTGGGATAAATAGTTTTCAAGATACGGCCGCGATCCATCCTTAATGGGACACCTGGTATATTAGACTGTTTAAAAAAATCGACTATGTTTTTTTTTCTTAAAGGTATCGAAGAAAATACTGTGAAAGTTAGAGCTCTTAATATTAATATTAAGAGGTGCATCGCAAATTTCAATTTCCTCATTTAAATAACATATGATTTTTTTTAACTTTTGAATTTTATAGCTCTTAAATTGAACGTCCTTCAAAAAAGGTCTGTTATAAATTTTCGATAAATTTACTTTTTTAAAAGTTATTCGAGGCTAAAGTTGAATGCATAATAAATTTTTACTGTTTTTGTAGATCATTCCATTTCCTATAAATTTTCATTAATACATTTTTTGAAACTCAGTAAGGATCGTAAGTTATTTAAATTGAAATGTAAATCTTATGTGGTTTAAATGGGAAATTGAAATTTGCGATGCGGCACCTCTTAATATTTATATTAAGAGCTCTAAATTTCACAGTACTTTTTTCTCCTTTCTAACAATATTTTCGATATATTTAAGATTCAATATACTATACATGTATTCTTAAATAATCAGTCTAATATATACATATACATATACATATATATATATATATATATATATATATATATATATATATATATATATATATATATATATATATATATATATATATAGTAGATTGTGTATAGGTGTGTACATTGTGTGTAGGTATGTGTAGGTATACCCCATTCTGCAGGAATTTAGAAGGCATGAATTTCGGAAATGCGTTTATAACAGATTCGATTCATTAAAACTGTGAATTTCAGTAACAAAAAAACTCGCAAAAAATTGGGTGGAGCACAGAGACGCTATAATAACCCGGTAGCTGCTAGTTATGCTATTAAATATGAGTCAATATGGAAGCCACCAAAGAGAAAGATCTGTATGAACTCTACTGTTCCATGACTTTCTTCTCGTCAGTCACACATTTTCATCATATCATACATCAGTCATATTTGTATCATATTCATATATCAGTGTATATTGTTTATATGTATGAGAATTTAGACGCTACAAGATTTTATAGTAAAACAAATACACGTTCTAGACACAAAGGTAAATAATATTTTTTTTAACCACAGAAATTTTTAACATAGTAATCTCGCTTTTTAGCTATAACTCTATCTCTTTTTTTCTCAGGTGGTTCCGCGACGTTGTGGTTATAACAATCGAAAATTCAAAATAAAAATTTTACTTCTATTATTTAAATAACACAAGCAGACATCATTTTTGTAACATTAATGAGAATGCTCTTTTTGCGTTTCATTTGGGTATAAATTTATGTAGAAACTGGACAATGTAGAAATTACCACAAGACCATAGAGGGAGTATTTCCACAGTACTCTACGACAATAGGACTGTAGAGTAACAAGATAACATCACAGTAAGTAAGATTGACCTCATAAAACTTATTTTGAACCTGGTACTTCAAAAATAAAATATGCCTCCCTTGTTAACCTAAAAAAGGTGCTTCTTCCGCTTCTCCATATTAAGCTTGGACTAATGAAAAACTTTGTCAAAGCCATAAACAAAGAAGGTAATGATTTCAAGTAACTAAAAGAGATATCACCTCAAATAAGGAAGCTTCTAGGTGATTTCCGTTTTCAAGAAAAATTAAATGAAAAGGAATTGGCAGCTTAGAAATGTTTTGTAAGTGTAGTGAAAGGATTTCTGGGCAACTAGAAAGGTCAAAAATCCAGTGCTTCTCTTGAGGGTTAAGTTTATTTATCAAATAGTCTTACAACATAGTTTATTTAATCTTTTACTCACGGAATTACTTAGTTTAGAAGTGTAATTAATAAATTTAACTTCTTAGAAATAAAGATAAAGAAAATATCTAATATATTACAATTTGATATTTACAAAAAACCGACTACAACACACACGGTTATACACTTTAGTTCTAAACAATCTTGGGAATTTTTCTATTGGTGTGAAACACTAAACTTGAAGAGATTTACCACTAAACACCAAAACACTTTTTTGAACTGCTCGATGCACGTTTCGCTAACCATGTTAGCATCATCAGGAGATGATTTACTCTGATCCTTTGCACGTCTCGCTAACCATGTTAGCATTATCAGGAGATGATTTAATCTCAAGGATCTGATTAAATCATCAGATCAGATTAAATCATCTCCTGATGATGCTAACATGGTTGGCGAAACGTGCGTCGAGCAGTTCAAAAAAGTGTTTTGGTGTTTAGTGGTAAATCTCTTCAAGTTTAATCTTGGGAAGTCAAACTATCTCCTCGTCATAGTCTAATACATAGGTTAGTTAGTTTTTCTCTAACAAAGATAATTTTAATAAAAAGCGCTATACTATAAGCTAAGCAAAAAGCAACGCCTACAAAGAAGGATTAATTGACTGACGAATTGTTAAAAAATAAACAAGGAAAGTTGAATTTACAAGAATTCTATATTAAAAAGCAAAAAGACAAATCGTTTAAATTTATGAATTACACTTCTAAACTAAGTAATAAAGTGTGTAAAAGGTTAAATAAACTAGGTTGTAAGAATATTTGTATAAATAAACTTAATGTAGGTAGAATGTTAATTAATAATAAGTATAAAACGGATACTTCAGCTAAATCAGGTGTATAAAAAAATTAACTGTAATGATTGTAAAGCGGTGTATATCGATAAAAGTGGTAGAAGTATAGGTTGTAGAATAAAAGAACACAAAAAAGATATCTTAAATAATATAAAAATCACCGAAATGTCTACACATTGTATTGAAAACAACCATTTTATAGATATACACAATGTTAAATTATTATGCTCAGAAAAGAAGAGTAAAAAATAGACCTAGAAATATTAGAAATAAAAAAATCCTTAAGAAATAGTCATATAATAACCACGAATGACCAGTTAAATTTCTAAAACACCCCGGTAATAGATAAGATCATATTGTAATTGAATAGCCCGGTTTTTACCAGCGGATATTTCGGATAATTAGACTAAACGTTAAAAAAACAAAATAAAAAAGAAATGATTTTACCTGTATACTTGGAAACGCTGTTTGACCAATAGTATTAGATCAAGCTACTCATGATAAAGCCCTAACAGAGCGAAATATATGTAAAGCAAAATCTATAATAAACGTTATAAAGGAACCAACAAACCAACTGTGGAATTCATAAACAATATCAAGTATTTTAATATTTTTATTTATTATACATAATTGAAATATTGTTATATTTAATTTATACTTATAACACTTAATTATATTTCTAAGCTCCATGAACTATTCCGTTCTGGTCAGTTCTTTAAAAAATCACTACAATAGAACTTACGAATTAAGAAGTTTTACTTCGTTGCACTGTAATGATAAGATGATGTCATTTTGGGTTCGTGTAATGATATCATCGAGCATGAAACGGTCAGTCAAAATAACTAATCGTAAAAAGTAACCGTGGAACACAACACATGTTTTGTAGACTTAAAAGCATACCATGGAATTGTATATTTGAAGTCATTTTAGTACAGTAAAATATCAAAAACTATTAAACTAATGACTACTAATAAATTATTATTAGTTAATATCCTGGAAAATAGTCCTCTTTTTCTGTACTCTGACAGAACTTCGAAATCAAAAAAAAAATAGAAAATGCTAGCTAGGAAATTTGACGTAGATAGGTAAAAAAAAGAAATAGAAAAAAATGAAAAATATTCAAGAAAATCATACATACACAACAAAAATCATGAATTGTGGCATCATGAATTAAAATTGAAAATTAAAATCAAAAAGGAAAACAAGAATGAAAAAGATATCGAAAACCAAATAAAGTAAAAGTAAAAGATAAAAGAAGAATATAGGAAAAGATGGAAATAAGTAAAAATTGAAGTAAACATAGCTAAAGAAGATTCATGAGAAAACTTTGGAAAAAGGATGTCCGAAAATTTAAGAAACCCAGAAACTATTTTAGGAAGGGATGGAGAAAGATTTTTAGAGGGAATTAAGAGAGAAATATATGACAGGACAATTAGTTTAAATAAAAATCTTTACACCATAAGGATAGGCATTGAATTAACCCTAGAACCGTACCCATATTAAAATTTCATTACCATGGGGTACTAGTGTACCCCAATAAATTTAAACACATTTACAAAAAAATATTAAACTTTTTTTTAACAATAGTTTCATTGAACACAATTAAGGCATATTAATTAGGAAGTATCAAACAATTTTGACAAATTTTATTCTGATGCTGATTACAAATGAAAGTTTGTGTACGTGATTTATGGTCTTTGGACCTTGGACAGAAAGAACACCTTCCAGATTGATTTGAAGGAGTTACCACAGCAAATGGGCGTTTTTTTCCCATAATAAATCCCCAATACTTATGTGTAGAGACGTTGGTAAAGTTCGGTATTGAAATCTATTTCCCAGTTGCGGTTTTATGAGATCAAAAGCGATAGTCTGTATTCTTAAAATCTCGCTTATCAGTGGCGTTTGATGAATGTAGCGATATCATGGAATTGATCGCCGCTGGATCATGGATGCTCCAGCGGCGAGTTTTGCGCAATGCGCTTTAGGTATGACAAAGCTGGTCGAAGGTATCAACTCCGCCCTTCGTTTGGTTATAAAAACTTATTATTTACGGCAAATTAACAGATTTATCTTTATCTGTTTCGTAGTGCATGGAGGAAAGTATGAGGACAGTTTTATTTTTTTCATTTGATAAGCTTTGGAGGGACATACAAAAGCAAAGTGAGTTCATCATGATGCAAACATTGATGTATTCAGGCCAGGGTATTTCGTTCCAGAAAAAAGATTAAGTAGTTCTGTTTTTTTTTTCATGTTCCAATAGTAGTTATATTTTTGGACAACAGTTTTTGAGCGGTAGGTATAGAGGTAAACCAATTATCATATGTTATATTCCTATTGGTATCCTCAAGAGCATAATACTCTGCAACGGATATTCCTCTAGCAGTAAAATCTTTTCCTGTGTATATTATGCTATTTATCATGTAATACGTTTTAGCATTACAAAGCATTAGTAGTTTGATCCCATATTTATCTGGCTTTGAAGGGATGTACATACTAAATGGACCTCCCTCTAAAGCCAAGTAACTGTTCATCTATTGTAGTACAGTCGGAGAGTGAAAACAGATTCTTTGAGGTCTCAACGACATGATCAAATAGTTCTTTTATAGGAGCCAATTTATCTACCTGCCTTCTCTCACCTCTTGTCGAACGATCATCAAAACGAAGACAATTGGTAAAAAATTAAAATCTTTCATAATAGGCCGAAAATAACTAATACCCGTATTTTTGTTAAATATTTCCTTTACAGTTAAATGATTTATTTTCAGCACACCAGCCAAGTAGTATAATCCAAAATGGGGTTTCAACTTTGTTAATATCTCTCTGAAACTATATCCGTAAAAAATTGGGCCTTTGTTACTTGGAGGATGGAATATACTATTCCTTTGTGGTGTAAGTGGTGAACGAGGATGAGATCCATGCCATACAAATGTTTCGCAGTTTGTCTGCTTTTTTGCGCCTGTACCTCGCAAAACATCTCGAACACTCGAGTACAGTTACCGGTGAGGCAGTAGAAACCAAATGCGATGATTCTTCAAATTTTTCATCCAAATTCTGAGGTGATTCTAGCTCTAAAGCATCAAGACTATCATGTATTCTAATAACCTCTTCCAAGCGAAAATCTTGAATAATTACATCTGGTTCTTCTTCTAATGCATCGCCTAGAACAAGATATTCTCCATCTTCTGCATCCAAAAGAATATTTTCAATTTCATTTTCATTTAAAATACGTCTTGAGGTCATTTAAAAAAAAGTTGTAGAATAAGCTAGTAGCTCCAAAAAATATAACACTACAAATACCTACTGGGGACAAGATATTCTCCATCTTCTGCATCCAAAAGAATAATTTCAATTTCATTTTCATTTAAAATACGTCTTGAGGTCATTTAAAAAAAAGTTGTAGAATAAGCTAGTAGCTCCAAAAAATATAACACTACAAATACCTACTGGGAACAAGATATTCTCCATCTTCTGCATCCAAAAGAATAATTTCAATTTCATTTTCATTTAAAATACGTCTTGAGGTCATTTAAAAAAAAGTTGTAGAATAAGCTAGTAGCTCCAAAAAATATAACACTACAAATACCTACTGGGAACAAGATATTCTCCATCTTCTGCATCCAAAAGAATATTTTCAATTTCATTTTCATTTAAAATACGTCTTGAGGTCATTTAAAAAAAAGTTGTAGAATAAGCTAGTAGCTCCAAAAAATATAATACTACAAATACGTATTGGGAACACTAAAAATAAAAAAAAACATACACTATAAAGCAACTTTGAGTATAACTAAAATATACATAAAGTTGTTATACAATCTACGTCGATAAATTTTATATAAACAATACAAAAAATATTAAAAAAATCGTCAAATTAAACTACTTGCGTTGAACGTGCCCTGGGGTACTGGAGCACCCCACAAACAGCGTGCCGCGGCCACTCATTAGCAGGACCGCCATCCTACTGAGGTATCCGCACTTCCCCCGCCCCGCGTATATGCACAGACGTGCAAAATAAACCGTTATACAGTTATACTAAAAATGTTACAAACGATTTTTGATTTGTACCCCAGGGTTCTGTTCTGGGATTAAATAAAGTAAAAATACTCAAAAAAGGCCTTGGCCCCCATTGTAGCCGACAGTTTTCGATTTTTTTTCAGCAAAATAACGCTAGACCACACACAGCCTGTCAGACAGTGCAATTTAAGAAGAGTTTGCGATAGCAACACGCAACACTCAACTGACCAGCGATATCCATATTGGTTCAAACTATTTAAGCTATTGCCGCAACTGCAACAACTTTAAACGAACTTGAAGCATGTACACAAGGCGCCTGAGATACCTTGTTACAAGAAAACATAATTTATTTTAGTTTGATTCAAGCCTCACCGAATTAGTTACAGAATATAATAATAGTCATCTAGTTCAGCAATTATCTTCATTTAATATGCATTGTTTTTCTATCCAGCTATTTCTTCATATTTGGAAAGAGAAAAAAAATCAAAGGGGGCCAAGTGCAGCGAATAAGATCGATGCGGCATCAGTTCGTAGCGGCAAATTGACCAATTTTACCGTTTTACCGGCTATTAAATAAACGAGTGTATTGTTGTGGTGTGTTGAAGTTTAGTTTTAACCCTTCGGGAAATTTGACTGATGCGACCATGACTTTTCCGGTCGATGGAAGCGTCTTCGCTTTTTTCGGGGCACGTTTACTAGGTGAAACCCATTGTTTTATCGATTGGGTATTGTAATGAATCCACGTTTTACCAACAGTCACTAATTACATAAAAAACTCCTTCAGTGCTCCTTATAAAGGGTATTCTATTAAGAGGTTTCGAATGTTGGAAACGAATAAAAGAAACGTTTCATAACATACCTGAAAGTTATTTATGACAGTGCGAAGCTGGACAGTGTACAATTACACGTGGATTACAACATCTGTCAATGTCAGGTTTCGAATGTTTTGTTTTGCTAGTCTTCTTATCTCAAACTTTGTTTATGTTATTCCGTTTCATTGTGGAATTCAGTACAATTTCAGCAATGGAGCGCTACACAGTAGAACAACGTGTTTAACGTGTTTACGTGTTAACGTGTTAACGTGTTAACGTGTTTACATTGTTAAAACGTATTTTCAAAATGGGTGTTCTGTGAGAGCCACATTTCGGCGAATTCGTGAATACTTTGGTGTATGCAATCGTCCGTCAGAAGTAACCATTCGCAAAATAGTGCGTAGATTCGAAACTACTGGATCTGTGAAAGATATCGATACAAAAGTCCGGGAACGTCCTGCTCGTTCGATTGAAAATATTCAGGCGGTTCGTGAAAGTGTTACTGAAAATCCACAAATGTCTGTTAACAGGCGCGCGCAACATTTGGGTATCAGCAGAACTTCAACGTGGCGAATTTTGAAAAAAGACTTAAGTCTACATCCTTACAAAATTCAGCTAAAGCCAGCCGGCCATGGGCAACGCCGTGCATTTGCCAATTGGATCCTACAGATGCAGGCAAATAACAATAATTTTTGCGATAAAATCATTTTCAGTGACCAGGCTCATTTCCACTTAAACGGTTACGTAAATAAACAAAATTGTCGCATCTGGGGCAATGAAAATCCTAGAGAAATCCACGAAATCCCGATGCATGCTCAACGTGTCACAGTTTGGTGCGGTTTTTGGGCTGAGGGTATCATTGGACCGTATTTTTTTGAAGATGAAGATGAACGAGCTGTTACAGTAAACGGAGAACGATACCGAACGATAATTGATGTTTTTTATAGGATCAAATAGTGGACATGGATTTAGAGAATATGTGGTTCCAACAAGATGGTGCGACATGTCATACAGCACGTGAAACATTGACATTATTGCGTACATAGTTTGGAGGACGGCTGATCTCCCGGAATGGGGACGTAAATTGGCCACCAAGGTCATGCGACTTGACGCCGCTAGACTATATTTTGTGGGGCTGTGTGAAGAGCAAAGCTTACGAAAATAATCCGCAAACCGTTCAACAGTTGAAAGAAGAAATTAGACGAATAATTCGTGACATAACTCCGCAAATGTGTTCAGCAGTAATCGAGAATTTTAACAAAAGAATTGTGAGCTGCCAGAGAAGTCGTGGCGGTCATTTGACAGATGTTGTATTCCACGTATAATTGTACACTATCCAGCTTCGCACTGCCATAAATAACTTTCAGGTATGTTATGAAACGTTTCTTTTATTCGTTACCAACATTCGAAACCTCTTAATGGAATACCCTTTATATCTCTAAACAGCGCTATGAAGTGGTCCATTGATTCAGTTTTTAATCTGCAGTAAGCCGACGCAGCACACATCGCGCTGATAGCTGATTCTCATGGCCAAATGTTCCTATAACATGTTCCGTACGTGTTCATCCGAGATGTTTATCATCATTCTAACCTGTTTTTACCATTTTTACTATTTCCTCAGTAGTGATCTCAGCGTGGCCTTCTGAGTGCAGAACGTTGCTCGTGCTGCTGCGACCATATCGAAACTCAGTAAACCCCTTATGAAAGATGAAATATAAAGAAGCAGAATTCCCATAATAAATAAGAAATCTAGTCCCACCTTATTATAATTGAAACATGAATTCGTTTATTTTTCTTAATATAAAACTGAAACATTGAAATTCAATAACCTTTTTTAAAACCGCACCTATAAATAGAATTATGTTTTGATTAAACATATCGATAATGCTCTGTTATAACAAATTCTAATGTGGCATACGACAGAAAATACTAATTTGATAAAATAGGTGAATTTTACTATTTCGGAGGTACAGCTTTAGTTTTATGAGCATGATAAAATATTTTTTTTTAGATCGATGGAATGTCGTGTGTCGTAATTTAAAAAGCTTTCGTGATTTTTGCTCTTATTATATCAGATAACGTTTTTAGACAGGAAAAATAGGGATATTACAACAGGGGTTGTAAGTGAATCGATACTGATAAAGTCGGTCCTTCATCAATTATGTTATTGAATATTTTAATTTGGTATGTCTTAAATATATCACACTTCTTATTTTGTCAATTGACAATGTCGATATTTTTGATTGAAATGTAACATGGCAATACTCAAGATAAGATTGATTGAAAAATTAACTTGAATAATATTTCTGAAAAACCGTCGAACGTGTTGGAAAAGCTCATTGGTGTTAATTTTGTTTGAGTATAATAATTCTTAATTTATTTTAACGTGATAGCTCATAGATAAATAGACAAATATGAGTAGATAGATTTGCTGGATAATGTTAGTGTTCTAAGATCAACTGGTGATTTTTTTTTATCTGAAAATATAAGGAATGCCACTTTATAAGCTTTACATTCAGCTGATTAAATACAAATTCGATTTTTTATGAATTCTACTTTAGAAAAATAAAAGTAGGCATCAATATTCTATATAATATAGCGCTCAGTATATTTATTTGGCTTATAACTTTGTGTGTTAAAAACGTGTCTATGTAACCTCATCCAATTCTTATATTTCTGGTTGTATTGTATATTAATATTTGCTTTTATTAATCGTTGAGCTTTGTAAAGTTATGATGGAAAATATATGCAGGGTCGTTATTAAGTATGGAAACGGTCAAATATCTCTTGACATATTATATTATATATAAATCTCAAAGAACTCTTTGAGATTTCTTAATGAAATTTTGTCGGTGTGGTTCCACAAACATCAGGAAAGGTTTGCCACTTTTTGAGTATTTTTTTCTTGTCATATATTTTAAATTCAAGGCTAACTTGATTTTTTGTACTTGAATTCGGCATTGTTGGAAAGAGAATTTTTTGAATTGAAGGAGGTAAATATTGTACGGTTTTTTTTTCAAAATCGATTTTTAAAAAATGACTAAAAGCTGTTTCGGTCTGTTTTAGGGTAAATATATTTTTCATATAGTTGGCTATGAAACTATGGATGCCAGATAAACTATTTCAAATTTCTTTCACTTTTATGGAATAGTTGTACCCGATCACGCGTTGATGTAGCTCAGTCTGGTTAAATAATGAAATCTATAAAAATTCAATCTAACAATACAATCGGAAACATTGAAAATGCTAAGTCACAGCAGTTGTCAAGCAGCACACTGCCCGGCATGAACAATGTTTAGTATTGCGGGTGTTTCTATTACTTTCAACAAATGGCGTACCCACTGCCGCAACATATTTAGTATAGCGTATGTTGTTGCTTTTACATTCAACAGATGGAGCTGTTTTCTAAAAAATCATATTTTTACCTGTCACAGGTGTGACATCTATATAATAGATGTGACATATAAAAACACGCGCACATTCGAATAAAAACAATTGTGTCAAATTTCAAAGCAATCGGTGAAAAACTTTCGGAGATTTAAGATTTTGAACAAACGAACATTTACATTTTTATTTATATAGATTAATACGTATTTAAACTGAAAGGGAATGAATTGAAGTACTAACAATTATTGAATACGATGATAGAAAACGCACTTATGCTGAAGTTTGTCGAGTATTTAATGAAGTACATCCGAATAAAAACATCACAAATCAACAATTTCAAAAACGGTGAAAAAATTCCATGATACAGGCAACATTAAAAGTCGTCCAAAATTATAAATACCAAAAACAAAAACTAATGACGAAAATTCGTTGAATGTTTTAATTGGTGTACTAGAGAGTGGTAAGGTTTCCGTGCAACAATTAGCTTTAAATCATAACATAACAGACGCTCAGTTCATAAAATAATTAAAAAATATTTTTATCCTTACAAAATACAATTTCTACAAGAATTAATTGAAGATGATTTTGAACGAAGACTTGAGTTTTCCGAAATTATAATGAAAAAATTATACAATATATATAAATGGACCAGTTACACACAGTATATAACAAAAGCAAACTTTTTCTTAAGTTACATCCCGAAATTGTCATATTACAATCAGACAAAGGAGGCACTATCGTTGCGATGACACGAGAACAATATATAAATAAAGGTATCTCTCTGCTTGAAGACAAACACACATATATAGAATTGAGAAGGGATCCAACCACAAGCACACAAATGCATTACAATAAGTTGATAAACAAATTAAAAACAAAAAGAGAGATCAATGAACAGGAAGAGAAACATTTAAAAATCTACAACTCGACTTTGCCTAGACTATACCTTTTACCGAAAATACATAAACCGGAAGTGCCAATGCGTCCCATTGTCAGTTCAAAGAACTCCACAACCTATGAACTATCAAAAATGTTATCCACCACATTACAACTCGCATTTGAGGACAAAAATAACTACAATGTAAAAGACACTTTCACATTTGTTGAAAACATGCAAAATATGACACTTCCTGCCGAACACTCTCCCATATCCCTGGACGTTGTTTCCTTGTTCACGAACATTCCGCAAGATCTCATAATACAGATATTGAAAGACAACTGGAGAGAAATAAAAAGACATACATCCTTGTCATATGAAGGGTTTTTTGAAAGTTTAAACTTCATTTTAAACGGTACGTATTTTATATTTAACAAAAAAATTTACCAACAAAAGAAAGGTACGCCAATGGGCTCTCCAATCAGTCCAATATTGGCAACTATTACAATGGATCACGTGTTTCAACAAGCAATTGGAAAGTTATCATTTAATTTTCCATTCATTTACAAATATGTCGACGATGTAATTTGTGCAGTCCCCAATGAACATATAGAAATAACTTTGAACACGTTCAATAAGATACATAAAGACATTCAGTTCACATTAGAAAAAGAGATGGACAATTCGGTACCTTTTCTGGACACCAAGGTAATAAGATTACATAACAACAAGATAATCTTGGATTGGTACCAGAAACCCACTGCGGCAGGTAGATTCATCAACTACCATTCAAATCACTCCAGAAGCCAAAAATATAACACAATTGTCCAAATGAAAAACAGGATCACACGGATCAGCCATAGCACTCTGTTACAAAAAAATTTAAAAATTCTATACGAATTGTTTCTGAACAATGGTTACCCGAAAAATATATTGAAACGATTGATATACAGCACACAATTCTATGATGGCCCTTTAGAAGACAACGGGCCAGAATTAGTTTACAAAAAAATCCCAAAAGTGAATGGTCTATCCCAAGGGGTGACAAAAGTATTCAAGGACTTTCCTCACATAAAAATCAGTCAATACAATCAACTAACGATCGCTAATCTGTTCACCAAAATCAAAGATACCATTCCAATAGGTCTACAATCAAATGTAATTTATAAACTGACCTGCAAAGATTGTGAACAGTCTTATATAGGACAGACCAGTCAGTGACTTAAACAGAGAATGACATTGCACAAGAGTGACTGCCGTAATCACAACAACAGATGTGCTGTGGTTGACCATTTCCTCAGTACTGGACATAATATGGATTTCGACAATGTAAAAGTCATACAACAGATGAACAACTACAAAAAAAGACTGTTTTTGGAGATGTGTCATATAAGACAAAATAAGACCACGATGAATTTTAAATCAGATACTAGTGGTCTTAGCAGTATTTATTGCCATATTTTCAAATAACACCAAACAATGGATGTTCGTGTTGAAAGTGCTCCAGTCTTTTCAACCTCGATGGTTGCAGGTTGAAATACCTTAGTGTTTAAAAAAGATTGTTAATTCCTGGTTGGGGCCCGTATCGTTCAAGAACGTTATTTAGATACACACGTTTTAAACCATAGTCATTAATTGTAAGTTTATATATTTATTGTTATGTGAATTTATATTTTAACATGTCGGTGTTCTATACTATTTCATTGTTTATTAAATAATAAAAGGAAAAAAAAAAAATTTTAGAGTCTCCTGATGAAGTAATCAAAACAATGACGAAATATTGAGACGATTAAACACTTGTTTTACTGCTGACCGCTAGCCCGAAAACAACCAATTTCCCCAAGAAAAAAAAATATATATATGTATATGTATATGTATATGTATATATATATATATATATATATATATATATATATATATATATATATATATATATATATATATATATATATATATATTCTTTAAACAAATTCGTGGTGCTCCTAAGAGCTCCCCTCTTTCTTAGGTAATTGCCAATATTTTTCAGATATGTGGATGACATCTTCGTTATTTGGCCACACGGAT
Organism: Cosmopolites sordidus; assembly: GCA_031761425.1. Lineage (NCBI taxonomy): Eukaryota > Metazoa > Arthropoda > Insecta > Coleoptera > Curculionidae > Cosmopolites > Cosmopolites sordidus. The sequence continues at coordinate 171,364 of JARFXV010001304.1, read as the reverse complement.
TACAATCTCTAAATCTGTTCCTTACGCATTTAAACAGTATACATCCCCAGGCCCAATTTATAATTGGGAGACTTTTCTTGACATTCTGATATCAAAAAGGCCACACCAAAGCTTCCCCTATTCAGTCTATCGTAAATCTACCCACACAAACCGTTATCTTAATGCGAATTCATATCATCATCCATTCCAGTTAAATTCGGTGGTCAAAACTTTAGTTACTAGATCTCTAAGTTTATCGGACATAGAACATAGGCAAACAGAACTAAATTCATTAGAAACGGCACTAATTCAAAACGGCAATGCCTTGCGTCAAATAAAAAGGCATATTGATAAAGTTCAGGCAACAGATCATATGCACTAATCCACTAAAAAATTGTCCCAAAACCCCAAAGTTCTTCTACCATACAACAAGGGAGTTACCGATAAAATTTGCCGTGTATTCAGATCCCGTAATATCGAAACGATATTTACAACAGAAAGAAATATATCTAGTTTCCTTAGACCAGTGAAAGATAATATTCTACAAGAGTCACATGGTGTCTATGAGATTCCTTGTTCTGGCTGTTTCCAATCATATATCGGCCAAAAAACGTATTCAAAATCTCATATACGAGCGTTCTCTCGCCGTCTGAAAATCGGATTTCTCCCCAACTCTCGCAGAATATTATATCCAATCGGGTCACAAAATAGATTTCGACAAGGTCAAAGTAATCGCAGCTATATATTCCTACAAACCCCCCATTATTCGTGAAGCAATTAAAATTGAAAAATCCAGACTGCCTACAGAAGAGGGACGACGATCTTAGAGTTCCAAATACATGAAAACATCATATTTCAAAATTGCCTATCCGAAATCCTTCCAATCAAAATCTTCCGTCTCACCCCCCCCCCCCCCCCCTCCAACCGAGCGCTCCACCCACAACCTTACCTATTAATGAAGAGGTCGCGACCACGTTCTTTTTTAGTTGTGAACTCTGGGAGTAGGCAAATTGAGCCCTCGGACTCTTGATAATGGCTTCAAAGTGGAAGTCGAAACGTTGAAATTTTACAACTTTAAAACGCGATTCTATATATATATATATATATATATATATATATATATATATATATATATATGTTCTCTGACTAGGTTCTCGGGTAGAATCGCGTTTTAAAGTTGTAAAATTTCAACGTTTCGACTTCCACTTTGAAGCCATTATCAAGAGTCCGAGGGCTCAATTATACAATATTATATATATTCAATATATTGTTATGGGATAAAACCACATGCATATTTTATATTGTTATAAAGAACGATCATTAAACTTTTTTCGTTTCATAATAATAAATCTTGAATAATTTCCCCAATTTTAGTCTTAATCGGTACAAGCACGACCCCTTCGTTACAACTATTTCGGCCTGTACCAGTCACCATTCCATCCATTCCTTACGGCCAAATTAATAAATCTTTTCCAGCGTATTGTATCGTTATTTTGCGTAAGTTCTTTTTCCTGGAAAATAAGTTTTAATGATTGATTATTTTCCAAAAGAAACCTCGTTACACAAGCAATTAGCGAAACTTCACAATTTTTTTGCAAATACATTGTCTGTTAACGAAACTTAGAAGGTGAGTTATTAATGGATACAATATTAATTATGGCTTATATTTAGAGTTCATTTAAAGGTCTAAATAAATCTAATCTTCTATTGGAGGTTTTTAGTGTGAAACACTAAACCCAAAGAGATTTTCCACTAAACACCAGGACTTTTTTTAATTTATCAACGCGCGTTTCGCTAACCATGTCAACATCTTCAAATAAGTATTCAATGTGATTAAATTTTCTGATGAAAAAGCGAAATTCCAGTTGAGAAATTAAATGAAGTAGTTTGGTGTTTAGTAGAACATCTCTTTGAGTTTAGATCCAATAAAAAAAAAAAAATATAATTGAGTGTAGACTCCAAAAATAAATAATAAATTAATCTTCGAAGAAAAAGTAAATTAAGTATAATAAAAAATTTAAATAAAACGCTAATTTGCAAGGATACAAGAAATCTGTGTAAAATTAAGTCGACGAAACCTTCTCAAGCATAGAAGTCGATTTGTTTATCTTGTGGTTTTATTCTAATAATAATTAGAGGAAATATAGTGTGGTTCCAATAATTAACAATACCATGAAAAGCACAATATCCGTCGACACAATTATAAAAAAACAAGATGCCTGTTCCGGTATAGTAAACATATTACAAAACGAAGCAAAAAGATCTTTTGTATTAATATACAGGGTGTAAAGGAAAGTACTTTCGTAAATGCAACCACTTTTTTAACCAATTGATGCCTTATGTTCGTAATTGTTCGAGTTATGTAGGCTTCCAAGGCATCAACAGTTGTTGCCCTATCGGCATAGACCAAAGATTTAACATAACCCCAAAGAAGATAAGTTAAAGGCGTCAAATCACAAGACCTTGGTGGCCAATTAACAGGTCCGTTCCTCGAAATAATTTTCTCACCGATTTGTTTCCTCAATAAATCGATTGTTGCTGGAACCACATCTCCAATCAAATTTTCCACATAATCGAATAACAAAGCCCAACTTTCTGCTAACAGCTACAAATTGATAAATTTGCATTTTCGTCAACATTGCAAACAACGGCGACCGTGTTTTCTTCGGAAAGAATAGTTTATTGTCTTGTTTTATTATCGAGCAGCGTGAAATGCATTCTGAATTTATCGATAATTCGAAGAATACATCGCTCAGTTGAGCGATTATGTACACCATAAAATTTACGATTCATGCTCTATAAGCTTGACACACAGAATAAATCAGTATTCTGGAGATAATTAAAACAATCTGGAGATAATTAAAAATAACTAGTAAATACGATGGTTCCTATTTATGTATCCGGAATAATAAATAAAAACAAATATGTATCATTGAAAATGGTTGTATTGTTTTTTAAAATATTGAGATATCCCCAAAACATGCATTTTAAAAGCACCAACCGCTTCTTCTGACGTCGAAAATCCTGGACCATATAGTTTATTCTTCGCGGATGGAAATGAAAACAATCATTGGATTCCAAAACAGAACTGTACGGTGGATAACGCATCAATTCGATGTTTCTACCGGTTAAATATTAAGTTGTTCGGTCCGATCTGTGAGAGCTCGCGTTGTTTGTTCTTATTTCTTCAAATGCTTCTGTCAAATAAATTGTTGTGTACCATTCAGAATTGACCGCACTTCGAGTTTCTAGTGGCAATCATTTTGTGGGTGTGGAGTGGAGTTTGACTCATTTTGAAACACCCATACAGTCGACTGTTGTTTACTTTCAGGCTCATACGCGTAGATCCAAGATTCATCACTTGTGTAGATGTTCTAGATCCGTAGATGTTGTAGATGTAGATGTAGTTGTAGATTGTAGATGTGTAGATGTTCTAGATACGTCTAGATCCGATCTTTTGAGGCACCACGATTGTATCTTTTGAGCATTTCTTTGCACCAATTGACACGGGGCTGTTTTTGAGCTATTGCCAAATTATGCCAAATCCAAAGCAACAACTCTTTTTCACGGTTAAATGTTCATATAAAGTCTTGTCATAATAATGCCCAGGAATACCTCAATCTCACGGTATGTCATATGACGATCTTGCTTTATCAGTTCGCGCAGTATGTTTTCGGTCGCTCAGTATGTTTTCTGGCCCAACCGATTTTGGATAACCTTCTTTAAATTCGTCCACAAGCGAACGACGGCCACGATTAAATTCACTAAAGCAGTGATATATAGTGGTTTTAGATGGTGCTTCATCGCCAAAAGTCGAAGTGAGTTGATCGATGCATTGTTGTTGAGATAATCCACGTTGAACGTCATAGTAATCAAGTTAAGTCAAGATAATTCCATTTTTTGAACGAGATGAAATTTTCAAGTCTCTAAACAACACAAATAACGCCCGTATTACGAAACGTTCGTAACCAAACTTTACGATGTATGTCAGATGGTGTCTAGCAATACCATTGTTGTGTGCCACACACATATATATATATATATATATATATATATATATATATATATATATATATATATATATATATATATATATAGAATTGGAACAACAAGAACAGACGAAAATGCAACTGGCCCATATGGAACTGGTGAGCGAGACAATAGAGGTGACAGATTAGTTGATTCTGCTGAAGGACAAGAACTATATATTATGAATTCATTCTATAAGAAAAATATCAGCAGAAAATGGACATGGAAAAGTCCATCTGGGCTCACAAGCGAAATTGACTACATCATGACCAACGATAAAACAATATTTACCAATTGTACTGTCCTTAACAATTTTAATGTTGGAAGTGACCACCGAATGGTACGAGCAAGGGTTCGGATTGACTGTCGAAAAGAGTGCGAAAAAATGGTAAGATCAAAGAAGGGCAAGGTGGATTCTGGAAAACTGCTGGAGAGAGGAAGCGATTTTGAGATTGCTTTGTCAAACCGGTTTGCTGCGTTACAAGATCCAGAGGAGGTGGAAATATCAGTTCAGTATATATATATATATATATATATATATATATATATATATATATATATATATATATATATATATATATATATATATATATATATATATAGAATTTGGAACAACAAGAACAGACGAAAATGCAACTGGCCCATATGGAACTGGTGAGCGAGACAATAGAGGTGACAGATTAGTTGATTTTGCTGAAGGACAAGAACTATATATTATGAATTCATTCTATAAGAAAAATATCAGCAGAAAATGGACATGGAAAAGTCCATCTGGGCTCACAAGCGAAATTGACTACATCATGACCAACGATAAAACAATATTTACCAATTGTACTGTCCTTAACAATTTTAATGTTGGAAGTGACCACCGAATGGTACGAGCAAGGGTTCGGATTGACTGTCGAAAAGAGCGCGAAAAAATGGTAAGATCAAAGAAGGGCAAGGTGGATTCTGGAAAACTGCTGGAGAGAGGAAGCGATTTTGAGATTGCTTTGTCAAACCGGTTTGCTGCGTTACAAGATCCAGAGGAGGTGGAAATATCAGTTCAATATGAAGAAATCGCCAACAATGTACTTCAAACGGCTGCTTCAATAGCACCAGAGGAAAAATGTCTCAATCAAACAAAAATCTCCAGTGAGACCATTGATTTAATGAAGAAACGGCGAGCAATGAGAAATGCAGGTAGTCCTTTTGGCAGGGTCGAGTACACTGAGCTCTGCAAAACTATAAGAAAACGTATCAGAGAGGACACGCGCCGATTCAATATGCAGCTAGTGCAAAAAACCCTGGAAGAAAACAAAGGAATTAACAAAGCTAAACAGAAGCTGAGAAACAAAAGAACGCAAATATATGCTTTAAAGCGTGAGGATGGCACAGTGTGCAGGACGCGTACCCAAATGTTAGAGATTGTCAGAAGGTTTTATTCCCAGTTATATGAACATCAGAGCCAGTCAGGGACAGCAATACCCACGGAAGAACAATATATAATACCAGATATCCTAGTGGAGGAAGTAACAAATGCTATAGAATTGATGAAGAACGGCAAGGCTCCAGGAAAGGATAGTGTAACTGTCGAAATGCCAAAAGCTGGTGGTCGGACGTTACATAAAACACTGGCAAAATTATACCCAAAATGCCTCAAAGAACAAAAAGTACCTGACTTATGGAAAAATGCAGAAGTGATCCTTTTACATAAAAAAGGAGCACAGGAAGATTTAAAGAACTACCGTCCAATAAGCCTCCTATCAGTGATGTACAAAGTTTTCACTAAGATAATTTCTAAAAGGATATTAAAAAAACTGAATGACGCACAACCAAGAGAGCAAGCAGGATTCAGAAGTGGATTCAGTACAATGGATCACATCCAGGTTGTACAGCAGGTCATAGAAAGGCACAACGAATACACCATGCCACTGTGCTTGGCTTTTATCGACTACGAAAAAGCATTTGATTCCATCTCAAAGCATGCGATAATGGATGCACTGCTTAGCCAAGGTGTAGAGAGAGCCTATGTAAACCTATTAGAATCGATATATGATGGAGCTACAGCCACAATTCACTTTGATGATCTTGAAGTGGGAATTAATATAGAACGAGGTGTACGGCAGGGTGACGCAATATCGTCTATTCTTTTCTCGGCTGGCCTTGAAGAAGTATTCCGTAAACTGGATTGGGAACAGGATGGTGTAAAGATCAATGGTGCAAACTTAAACCATCTTAGATTTGCAGATGATATTATTCTCATTTCACAAGACCCAGAGGAGCTGCAAAGACGCATACAAGAACTGCAAAGGGCTGGCGAACCATTTGGCTTGAAAATAAACCTGAAAAAGAGTCAGGTTATGTTCAATAACTTCGCTCAGGACAGAAGAATTTCAGTTTTAGGAAGGGATTTAGAGAGTGTGGACAGCTTTGTATATCTTGGGCAGAGGATTTCCATGGAGGGGAATACCGCCCGGGAGATGGAACGGCGTGTTGAATGTGGCTGGCAGGCATTTGGTAGGCTCAACATAGTGTTTAAGAGCAGACTCCCACTTTGCCTGAAAAGAAAAGTATTCGATCAGTGCGTTCTACCCGTTATGACATACGGAAGTGAAACCTGGACACTCACATCGCAATCAATTCAAAAACTTCGGGTGGCACAGAGGGGAATGGAAAGATGTATGCTTGGCATTACAAGACGAGACAGAAAGTCCTGCGCATGGATCAGGGAACAAACAAAAGTCTGTGACATCATTGGAAGAGTAAAACAGTTGAAATGGAGATGGGCAGGCCATATAGCGAGGCGATGGGACGACAGATGGACCAAGGCAATCCTGGAGTGGATACCGCTTGATCGCAAACGTCCGCGAAGAAGACCGAAAGCACGATGGACTGATGACATCGTTAAGTATATTGGACCCGAGTGGCAGAGGAAAGCCCAGGACCGTGAAGGTTGTAAGCATGCTGAAGAGACCTTCATCCTGCAGTGGATCGATACGGGCTGATGATGATGATGATGATGATGATGATATATATATATATATATATATATATATATATATATATATATATATATATATATATATATATATATTGTTTAAAACGTGTTTCGACAAATTTCAAATATGATATACAAACTATTCATTTGTTGTTTACAAGCTAGCGTAAAATTAAGGCGGTAAAACCTATTCAAGCATAGAAGTCGATTTGGTTACGTTACTTGCAGTTTTATCTTAACTATAATTAAAAAGGAAATATAGTTCCAATCCAATCATTAACAAAACCATGAAAAGCATAATATTTATCGTTGGAATTATAGAAACTAAGGGATCTGTACAGTATTATATATATATATATATATATATATATATATATATATATATATATATATATATATATATATATATATATATATATATATATATATATATATATATATATATATATATATATATATATATATATATAATAGGTGTTTGGATTAATAATGTCGATTTAGCTAAGGGTTGGCGTCTATGACATCTATGGTGTTTTGGAAGGTAAACATACGCCATCTAAAGCTAGTTACTAATTGTCATTGTGCAAAAAACATAATTTTTCATAGCTTTGAATATGTCGAATTATATACCAAAAAAAAACGTTTTGCGAGGAAGTTAATAACCTTCTTTTATTTGAAGAAAACAGCTACTGAAAGTTATCGATTGTTGTTGAAACTTATTGTGAACATGCTCTAACCGAAATTATTAGGTTATATTATATATTTAGTGGGATAGTAGGGCAGCTGTGTATTACGAACAGCTGAAACCTGGTGAAACGATTACTGGCGGTCAATACCGATACAAACTGATAAAATTATACTGAGCATTGAAGAAAAACTCGACTCCATGTTGCAAAATGTGAAAATAACTTTTTGGAGAACGGTAAATGGGACGTGCTACTCCAACCTGCGTATTCACCGGACTTAGCCCCTTTAGACTATGACTTATTTCGATCGATCAGCACCGACTTTCAGAACAACACTTACATTCCTACGAACAAGTGAAAATGTGGCTTGGTGAAGTTGTTGGTTGAACTCAAAAAACCAAAAGTTCTTTTGACGCGGAATCCATTCTTTGACAGAACAATTATAAAAAGTAATAGTCAACGATGACCAATACTTTGATTATTAACGTAATTTATTTTGTAATGGAAATGAACACTCAAATTTTGCGAGAAAATGGACATTGTTAACTATGAACTCAAAAAGCCGCGCACAAAGTAATTTCTTCGAGGAAACATGAAAAAGTCATACGGTGCCATATCTGGCGAATATGACGATATTTGTTTGATTGCACAGGTCAACAAATTTAAACTTTTTTGAGGTAACATCGATGAAAATAGGTGTATATGAAGTATTTTGTAGTTCTAAATCCGAAAATGATAAGCAATTATTGTAACACGTACAGATTTTTTGTTACATGTCAACGGTGGTGTGGAAAAAAAGAAGGTGACATATTTTTACAATCTAATATTTATTTAATATATAAATGTAAAACGAGTAATCTATGCGAAGACATTACTGAGGATTATGTAAATCAAAAATATACTAAGTAATGTCTGAATGATTGTGGCGTGTTCCTATATTTTTTTTTCTCTATACTTTCTATCTTTTCATAATTTATAGAAGTTAATATACTTTATTTTTAGATTCGTTTTGAAAACGGGAGGAGAATACTTCCCGAAACGTTAACGTTAAAATTTGTATGTATTTTTATATTTTTAAAATTTTGTTCGTTAGGCAGATTTATTACAAAAATGAATCACTGAGAAATTTGTCTCCGTTTGGTTTTTTGTTTTTACCCAGTGAACAGATATTATTGATATTTTTTGAGTTTTAGATCGTGGCGAAAAACCCAAATAAAGAGAAAAAAAACAGTGACAAAAACGTTCACTTTTTCTTCTGGAATTCTGTAGCATTATCTCTTTAGGCCAGCAGTAGATGCCCCACATAGATGGGTTCCAGAGTATTTGGTATCTTGCTTTCATCGTCCTGGTGTTCTGGTGAAACCTCTATCCTTGTTCGTCGCTTACTGCACCCAATTTTTCCGGAAAAAATGCAAATGGGAGTGTAAAAAATACATTTTTAAGGACATGCGACACCCTAGTATTTCATAGGCTTTCAAGGGTTCATCCATGAGGTTTTTATAATTTTCATCTTTCTTATTGGCCAGAAATTTTTTCCCTATACTTACAAAACACTTCCAAGCTGCCAAAGCCTTTTTAATTCTACTAAATTTTGCGTGAAAACGGAAATCATCTAGAAGTTTCCTCATTTGAGGTCTAATAAATATGCTTTCTTTTTGTTTTGCATCACTAAATTGAGGCAATATTTCCTTTAGGTACTTGAAACCATTCTTTATCCTTGACTTTGGCAAAATTTTTCATTAGTTCAAGCCTTATATAGAGAGGCGGAAGAAGCACCTTTTTGGGCAAGGGGGGCATATTTTATATATTTCTGAAGCCAATCTTTCTTACTGTAAGGTTCTTTTGTTGCCGTACTGTCCCATAGACATAAAAAAACAGCAAAGTCAGCTACAAACAGTTTCAATGATTCCATGCTATAAAGGAGAAGTAGGTACTTGAAAATAGGATGTGCTAGGCCATTTATGAGAAAAGGTATTTTAATAACTACCTAAATGAAACGCAAAAAGAGTATTTTCATCAATGTTATAAAAATCAGGACGACATGGGTTATTAGCGAAAAACTGACGAATTGCGAAGTGCAATGGTGTGTTATCGCGATGCAAAAATCATGAATTGTTTTGCCACAAATCTGAACGCTTTTTCAAATGGACTCACATATATGCTCATAACACCTAAAAAATGTTCCTTATTCGTACACCATGTTGTTTAAGACAAATATTAGAATTTATAAAGGAACGAACTTGGCGAGCAAAAAAAATATCCGAAATAGCCAGACATTTGGATAATACTGTTATGGGTAAGATTATTTAATAATCGCATTTATATACGGATAGGAGGTTATGTAATCACAATATTACAGCCTCTCGTTAACGTCAGGACGCATGCATTTTTCAGAAGAGTTATGATTGCTATACTCAAATAATCGGAGAGATTCCCAGACTTATCGCCCATAAAACATACTTATTTTTTTATGTATCAAATGTAAGTCGAATTTCAAAAATATTTTTTTCCAAATAATTTTTTTCAGTTACACTTTTTTCATTCTCCATTTTCATCTAAATTAATATTACAGTGAAAAGCAATTTCATGATGACTTTTTACTTTTTTCGATAACATCATTAGCACCAGGTAGCCTAAAATAATATTTAATCCATAAATAATAACAGTCATTTTGTAACCGTTTAATAAATAAACTGTCTATTGTTAGACAATATAATTTGAATGGCCTAGAAGATAAGCGCCCATCCCTTCATATTACATTTCTATAAATAAAACCTCCATACGTCTTCAATCCAACTTAATTGGACAATTATGATCCTATTGGGATGGGCAGTAACGTTAAACTTTTAATTTGAAATTTATTAGAGTAATTTCGTAAATTAAAAAATTGTAGGTAAATAATTTAAACCTACATAAGGTTCAATTTGTAGCTCAGCTTCCATAAAATGATGTTTGTTTTCAAAAAGTACTGTCACTTAAAAAGATTCTATCAAAAAACTGGGACGTAAATGAAAATTGTTTCAAATGAATTTAATGATATTACTAAAAATAATATTTTAGTGGGAGTAATAAAAATTGAGTTTCCTACACAATACAGACTACATCAAGAAAATCTGGACAATGCATTTTTTAATTCGAATTTCTCGACGTGTTGTGCCTTAAAGCTAAGGCTGGTTATTCTAGTTATTCTCTAAGTCTCAAAATATCTGAACTGCTCAGATTGAGTGCTGAATATTGTATAAAAGATGCGATAACTGCTAGCATTCAGGTTGGGCGTTCGGAGACTGAAACAATTCGGTATCTCGAGTACCCAAGATCAATCGTTTCTTATATTGTTGCAAAATATAATAATCAGCAAGGAGAAACCGTTTAAAAGGTAGAACGACAAGGACTCCGAAAGTTCTCAAACAAACTCATCAGCTCATTGTTATGAGGACCAAATTGCTGGAAAAAGTGTACGTCCTAGGTGCGTCAGGTGTGCGTGATGTTATCACCAAATTTATAATATCAACTTCATTTAGTGAATGAACAATGAACAATTCATGAACAATCAGTTCAAGGGCTGAGATGACAGCCCTTGAATTGATTGTTATTGTAAATAATCAGTCTACTATTTTAAGTTATTAGTCGTTTTAAAAATAAATCATGTTTGTTACGTTGCAAAGGCAAATCATATATACTGTGTTAAATACAGTTTCTTAAACTCTTGTAGTAGAGAAATATCGAATGATTTTACTTAACCAGTCTTTTTCAAATGGTTAACAGTGATTGTTTTCCAACGAATGACTACGTTTAAGCTCACGTGATACTTTTACATGATAATCAGCATCCATCAATACTCTTAGTTTGAATGTATCTGTTTTAAATCATCATTTAATTTGGCGAATTATTGATGGTACAGACTGAAATAGTTTTCTTTTTCTTTATGATCTCATCAAATTTATAATATGAGGCTCAGTTGGTGAATAGTAACTCAACTATTACATTTAATGTTACTCTAAAGAATCTATTTTTCATCGTTAGTTATCACTCATTTTATAAATTAATCATATTGGGTATATCGCTGGAAATTTTCTTTAAATTTTGTAGTAACGAAACCGCGATTTATTTTGCTTAAACAAACTTTTTCAGTCGTCTTGAAGTGTCGTTTAAAGTATCTCGAACGTAAACTACGACCACCACACGCAAATCCACCACAGGCAAAAAAAATCACGAAAAATTCCTTCAAAAATCATCGATAGCAAAGGCATCATCCACAAAGACTTCATTCCAACTGGTCCAACTGTCACTGGGCAGTACTACTTAGCAGTCCTGAAACGATTGATGCACATAATTCGTCGCATTCGGCTAGAATATAGTGATCCAGACAGTTGGAGTTTGTTGCACGATAATGCACCAAGTCAAACATCGTTAATTGTGCGTCAACTTTTGGCCCGAAACAAGTATGATCAACTACCCGCCATATTCACCAGATTTAACCCCTTGTAACTTCTCCTTGTTCCCAAAGTTGAAGGGGTATTTGTTTGAAGACATTCAGACTATTCGTATAGCTTCGACGTGTGCTTTGGAGGCCATTCTACAAAATGAGCTGTAGCATGTATTTGAATCACTATTGGGTCGATGTAACAAACGTATCGAAACGAGACAAGAATACTTCGAATATTTTTCATATTTTTCCGGACCAGTACTGATACTTATGAACGCACTGTGTATAACTACCTAAGTTCAATATATGCTCTTTACTATCTCTAGTAGTTAAAAAATATTGCGAAAAATGGTTGTGGTCGAACATTATAAATTACCAAAATATAATTGAAAAATAGCATAATATTTAAGTATTTTCTAATGTCTTTTCCAAAAAGGAAAATTTCCACGTAAAAGAAATTTATCACCCAACGTACATTCTCGTGAGGAAGGGCGTTGGGGAGTCGCTTCTCCAGGATTTATCACAGTATGCATTTTTTCAGAGCAAAACACCATATTTTATTTCCGTTCAGTTTATTTCCTTTAACTCATTTTAAGATATTATTAAAAATTAAAATCTCCAAATGTAGAAGAACGTCTGTGGACCTGTGGACTATTTTCTTCTGCGCCATCCCACTTTAAAAACCCACGAGCCGCCACTAGTACATTGTCGTAAAAAAGCATCTTGTTCCGCAATTTTTAATCAAATAAGGTATTGGAATCTTCGATAATTTACGGTATTCCGAACTGCCAACCTACAACTATTATTTGTCTCATTAAAATTCCAATATAAAGTATTCCTAAAAAGTAGATATCGATTTTTTTTTAAGATTTAAAATTTCAGTTTATATTTAGACAAAATACGAGGTGTGTAAACAAAGTAATTAGACTGGGGGCTTCTCCTTCGGAGGGAGGGCAGGCCATTATCTGATGCGTCTTCGGTGCATCAGATATTGGCCTTCTTGCAGCAGATATTTGATCGAATTTTTCGAGTGCGTTCTGAAAATGCCAAATATCGAGCAACCTTACGCTGTCACGTTTTATTTCACTCTTGGATACATACGACGGAAATTTTTGCAAAACTTAAACAGACCTATCAGATTTTGACTATTCAATTGGGGATGAAGAAAACCTGCATCTTGTCAAGTTTTTGGCAAGTAAACACATCTGTGGCTTCGCAATACCCTTATTCATCAGACATGTGTCTTTGTGACTCTTTCCCAAGATTAAAAATACACCTCAAAGGACAACATTTGGGATATCAGAGATCATTGAAGGCAGTAACCGACCAGCTGAACGCGATTTGAAGAGTGAACTAATCGACTCCAGCGCTGTGTTGCTTACCAATACAATTACTTTGAAGGAAACAATATTGAATTGTAATTTCAATTGAATATAAAAATGATTAAAAATCAGAGTCGTTATAATATTTACACTCCTAGTACGTATACTGAAGATCGACTTTTTCGTTATAGAAATCGTAAATGAAGTTGAATGTTTTTAGAAATATATTTAAATATTGTATTAATTGGTACTCGGTACCTACAAGTTTATTAAATTGAACTTAAAAAAACATTGTGTTTAAGAGTTTCAAGCGATAATAAAGTTGTTAAATCACGATTAATTAAGACGTACATACTAAAATAACAGACTCTCGATCTTGGTCCATTCCGATTATTTACAAGTGTGCTATTTTTATACAACAAAGACTATTTAATCTTGTTTTTTTTTATTCATTTTAAGCGATTCTGAGTGTTTCTATATTAATAGACTGTGTAAGTTCGTTAACCGCGAATAGCTTTGCCAGTTTGCATCCACTTCGTAAACTTGAAATAAGACTTCCTGCGAAGTAGTGACAATAATTATTTAGAGGAATATAACGGATTCTCGCACGTCCCTATGTAACAGTAGATGTGGTGTGACACAATGCACCGATAAACAATCGATTAATAGAACGAAATAATTAAATCTTCTTTTTTTTAATGTGTTATTTTTTGAATATTGCTTACGACATACGGCAAATAATTAAAAATTAATGCAGATTTTTTACTTAAATATCGGGAAAATCTGAAACTTTCTTAATCTCTCTAAATTAGTCATATTTAGAGAAACACATAGTTTGACGTTATTTGCTTATACGTTTTAATTGCTTTCTTATTTAAAATATGCTCCTTATCGGTTAAAACAATGGTGGAAGCAGTCGGTAAATATTCTTGGTACTCTTTTCTGATAAACTCTTTCATAGTTACGATCGAAGCTCAATGGATGGTCGGTCATTGTATCGAAATCCTTACATATCCTGATAATTTCAATTTGAGGAAGAATCATAAATCGTATCAGGTGACTGTTGGGGATGGTCAAACAATGCGATATAATCTCAAATAGACTCTATATTAATAAAAGAACGCCGGTTGGCGGCGAACTTTGTTTGGCTTATACTCCGAAAACGCAAATATAACATTAAATGTCCAATAAATGGATCAATAGGATAAAAAGTCATAAAAGAGGCAAGCACATCTGCATTGTAGTACCACTTAAACCTTGAAACGTCATATTAAAAAAAAAATTACGATAAACCTAAAAAAATATTTTGATGAAGCCTTGAAACTAAAAGTGAAACACCAGCAAACAAAAAGCTCTGAATTATAGGACAATAAGATACAACACGAAATCTACACAGACTAATATGTCATATCAATCCAACAAGAATATGTACATTCATTCCGTATGCTGGAAAATTGAACAGAATAAAACTGAACCCAAGAGACAAACGATTTCACTTGATTGATTTTACAATAGTAAGATGCCGACAAAGAGCTTTCAATCATGATATATCTAGCTAAAAAATTATGTACCAGCTATATTTATCTTTCTAGATTACTCAAAAGTATTTTGGATTGAACTATGAGAAATGGCATCGAAGGAAATAATAATTTTTCTCATTACATTAATTTATATAAAAAAGGCTTCTGTTAAAATTGATGATTAAATATCCACTATTTTCTAAACAAAAAGAGGAGTCAGTCAAATCTGGTATAATTTCTTCTATACTCTTAATAGTTATGAAGAATGCAAAATCAGTTTCGTTCAAATGCTGGGAGGATGATATCAAACGATATCGGAGGACGATTAAGGTACTAGAATCTCCACAGTAGAGACAGTGAGATTGCCAAACTGATTAAAAATTTAAGCGTAGAAACAGGAGAAATCCTAAGTATGTCATCTGTTTGGGTTTGTAAAACGTCAAAAATGACGTGGACTGCGAAATAAACAGGTGACCGTGATATCAACATTACCACTACTAACAAAAATTTAGAAATGCACATTATTTTCCAAGCAGACTAATCTACATCTAGTAGATGACGCATACTAGAAGCATGCTATGATATGCTCAATCCTGGAAGCTGTGGAGAGTCATGGAATTGAAGGGAGCACTCCTTTGTGCACGTGCAATTTTCAAGTATTTTTCGAGCTGCAACTTGAACACTTGAAAATGACGAGTATGATCTGTTGGTAGCGTTATGAAAACCTTAGTATTTCTCCGTACTTAGAAATGAGTCTTGTACAATAACGACAAGCGCACCACACCATGGCTTTCTCCAAATCAACTAGCCGTACCCACTCCCAAACCATCCTTTTTTTTATAAAGTTTATATAAGATGGTACTGTGCGTTTGGTGGGACTATGGTGGTATAATTAATTTTAAACTATTGAAACCGGGAGAAACACTTACGGCTGAATTATATTGTCAACAATTGAAAAGATTTTTAACGAATTGTTGGTAAAATGGCCAGCTCAGGTCAACAGAAGAGGGGTAATATTGCAACACGATAATGCCAGGCTGCATGCTGCATTAACCCAAGAAAAAAATAATGCAGCTAAACTGGGGAGTTTTACCACATTCTCCATATTCTCCAAACATAGCACCATGCGATTTTAATTTATTTCGATCCATGAAACATTCCCTAAGGAATAAAAATTTTAATAATATATGATATGCGAGCACACCTAGAAACATATTTTTCTTCGAAGCAAACACAATTTTATGAACAGGGAATTGAAACTCTAACCAGCACAAACTGACGACGGAGATTACAATACCGACTGAAGATAAAATTAAATGTAAATAAATTGTTTTTTTTTGCCACTGAAATAATTGATTACTTATCCCTAATATATAGTACTTATCTCTATATAGTACCCCTAATATATATATATATATATATATATATATATATATATATATATATATATATATATATATATATATATATATGAGAATTTTTGTTTGACTGAGGGTGAGGCCCACCCATCCCTTCCATTGGAGGGCACATATTTCGTCTCTTGGTGTTCAGACTTCCCGTCAGTCCCAACTTTAGTGGAGTTGATAAGTTGAATTACCTTGAAACTAATTTTAAAGCATTAAAAAACATTCACAGTGGTACTATTTTATTTAATTTAGTCTTAAAGGTATCACCCTTAATCAACTCTCGTATTCAGGGCCCTACAAAAATCCCTTCTTATAAATTCGAGTCTGTAATTCTTAAATTCATTAAAATTCAGATGAGTGGGGAATAACGAATTGCTTATTTTTGGGGTCATAGTTTTCAGGATCGTTTTCAGTATCGTTAACAGGCGGTGTAGGGACTGGATGATGTTCATCGTGTGCTTGAGGTCTTTACCAATGTAATGATATTTTTTTATGCGTGTTGAGCCCTGTAGTGGTATTCATGCAAAAATAATAATCTTCAACATGGTTCTTCTGTTGTTTCCATAATATTGACCAGACAGCCAATTCCGCAAATTCTTACCACAACTCGAGCATATCACGCGCGGAACCTCGGTTTACCGTTAGAATAAAGTTCGTATGCTCAACAAATTCGTGGAGTTAATTGTTCACTCTTTTCTTTCGTAGTAAAATTACCACACATATAGTAAAAATTTGGATTACTTTTGTAAGTGCGAGGCATTATTATGATGACAATATTATGGCCTAAATACAGAAATATTTAGAAATAAATCAATATAAATGAAATAAAAATGGTAAAAATATAAATTGGGTAAAAATATACTTAATATGCTATTTAAACCATTTATTGGCAAAACACATAACAACCTAAGGGTTCACGAGTGCTCTATTAATTTGTTCTTATATGTCACACTCACCAGAGATAGCAATATAATGCAACCTTCATGTTATTCCCGATACATGTTTCAACCTGCATGACTCGATAAAGTCAAGCTAAGTCAGCTGTGAAACATGTTGTTGATGAGTAGTGCCCGCGTACTTCTTGATAATAGCGAACTTTTTAATATAATCATTATCTAAACTTGAAGAGATTTACCACTAAACTCCAAAACACTTTTTGGAACTGCTCGAAGCACGTGTCGCTAACCATGTTAGCATCATCAGGAGATGATTTAATGGAGGAGATGATTTAATATGAGATTAAATCATCTTCTGATGATGCTAACATGGTTAGCGAAACGTGCGTCGAGCAGTTGAAAAAAGTGTTTTGGTGTTTAGTGGTAAATCTCTTCAAGTTTAGTGTTTTACACCAAAGGTTCCAATAGAAGAATTGATAATCATTATCGTTGGGCAAAAAACCTTGTTGACCAGTGTAATTATTGACTGAAAATTCAATTCTCGAAGAATTGTTAGAATTTGCGCTATATATCGTGGACAAAGTTTAAATATAAAGGGCAACAGTTTATGTATTGTGGACAAAATACAAAAATGATGGCTAATAAGTGGATATCTTATCAGAATTCTAAGTGAAAAAACAAAGTCTTGGTTATAGCGAACAATCCATAGCGTGTGTAAAAACGAATATTTACAGCGTAAAATAGTGATTTCTATATAGATTAGGACATGCTTTATTATGAACAATTTTAACCGAATATAACAGTTATTGTCATTCGTTACAAACATCAGTTTTATTTTAATGAACGATAAGTTTGGTACAAAAATATGTGTTATAAGACCCGTAAAGGAAATATAGTTAGAACTCGAATGGAAATGTCTTCCACACCCATCCTATTCTCCATACTTGGAACCATCAGATTAACATCCTTTTTCGGTCGATGCGACACAGTTTTGTCGATACACAATTTTCTAATTGATTTGTTGTGAGCAGGATGGAAAAATGTCATAAAAAGCGATAAAAATGTTTTGATAAATGTAATAAATCATTTGTGCTAATTAATTATAAAAAACTCCAAAAAAACAAGTATAATTTTTAATTGTTTTAATAATTACAATTAGTCTTGAAAGTTTAAATAAAGTTATACTACTAAAGGGTTGTCCAATAAAAGTCAGAACTTTAAATTGAGGCACAATGATAATTTCAAATGATAATCGATAATTGTTATTCTATCTTGAAGAACAAAAAAGGTAAAGATAAAGTGTTAGGGTTAGATGCGTATCAGCAACTAGGCTATTTAGCAACTGGACCTACAGCTTAACGTGGGTTCCGAACCACGGTCATCAGCTTCCGACAAACCCAGGCCAGCACCCCCCCTCAGGCTATAAACCCTTGGTTATGTGCCTACCCATAAATCTATCAGGAAACCTACCGACTGGCGAGTGACCAACGTAGAACATTTCTCAGAAGGCATCCGGCCTTACCCAGCCCTTAACTGGCGTGACTGAGGGGTAATTCGTTGTCAGATTTTACACTCTTGCCTAGAAACAATCACAAACATTTAGAAAGTAAACAGACAGAAGAATGAAAGAAAAACCACCATCCGAGCGCTGGAATCGAACCAACTACCGCTCCAATGCGATTTCGGCACAGCAGTGGCAGGCCGTTGCTCTTACCGTCCGCACCAAAGCGACCGGCTTGAAGAACAAATAATAATAATAATAATAATAATGCTAATAATTTTATTCAATCCTCAAGACAATACAAATATGCATGGATCAACTCAAAACAAGAGCATGTACATTGCTACACTTCTGTGCATACAAAAAATGATATTATTACCATTTCTCGAAATAACGCGTCCAGGAGACTTTTCTTGCAATAAATTATTTATCTGGCAAAACATGTGATATTTTTTTCCTTTATTTGGGTTTTTCGCCACTATCTAAAACTCAAAAAATTTCAAAAATACCTGTTCTTATTTAAAGATTAATTATTAGTTAATTGTTGTCAATGTAAGTATCGTTGACATATACAAAAAAATATATTTACTTTCATTCGTTACTTTATATATTACAAATACACAAAATATAATTTATTTTTTAGTTTAGTTTTGAAAACGGGGGGAGAGTACCCTCCGAAATGTTAACGTTAAAAGTTTGTAAAATTTTTTATCACATTTTTATATCTTTAAAATTTTGTTCGTTAGGCAAATTTATTAAAAAAAAAAGAATCACTGAGAAATGTGTCTCCGTTTGGTTTTTGTTTTTACCCAGTGATTCTTTCTTTAAATAAGAACAGGTATTGTTGATATTTTTTGAGTTTTAGATAGTGGCGAAAAACCCAAATAAAGGAAAAAAATATATGAACACGCCACGATCATTCAGACATTACTTAAAACATGTGATGTCTTGTGTGACCGTCTTGTTGAAAGGAAACATTGTTTATATTCACATTTATCAATTCAGAACAAAAATATTCTGTTAGCATATCCCTATAGCGTTCACCATTAACAGTAACACGATTTCTATCATCGTCTTAAAAAAAAACCTTTTCACACCATCATCCAAAAAACTGCACCAAACGGTGACTTCCAGAAGATGAAGTAGTGACTCCTGCATCACTTGAGGATTTTCATCAGTCCAAATCCTGTAGTTAAGTTTCTTCACAAATCCATTAAGCCAGAAGTGCGTTTCGTTGAAAATAACATTTTTCCCCAAAGTGGGGGCCGCCTTCGAACTGCTCTAGCAGATAATGATCAGGCTTTAGTTAATTATAATGAATTGAAGTTGAGTTAATTAAATTGTATAAGCCTTACAACGAAGATCATGAATGCAAAATTATCCATGTAGTCGTGTGAGAAAGGTTGATTTCCAGAAAACGACGTGAAATAGATATATTCGGATCTTCCCTTACGACGACGTATAGCTACTGTCTCATCTGCAACTGAGCCATTTCGTTCAAGCTTTCGTTTTCGGTCGTTCGTTTAATCAACATTAAACAGAATATTTACATCACAAGAATATTTCTATACGTTTAAAATTTAATCATTAAGTTTATTAACTAGGGTTGAATATAAATAATTAAAAATCACAATTCAATATGCCTTTTTATATGTGTTAATTAAATATTTTATAAAGTCGATTATATATTCTATTACGGACAACAGCTAGCTAAGTAAGTATGCCAAATATAGACATCATAAAAAGTTATTTATTAATGCACTAGAACTAACACTTCTGTGTTGGATAAGAGGCTTGGAACTGATTGATTTCAACATTTTTGTACGTCATATTTAACTGTATACAATGTTATTTGTTTCTAATTTCTAGTTATTTTTTCTTATTCGATGCAAACTCTGCATAGTACCGAGCACATATAAATAGGCAAAAAAATACTGTAAGAAAAATACTTATACGAGGGTTGCTATTTATGTAGCTTAGTTAGAAAGCTCTGCGCATGGATCAGGGAACAAACGAAAGTGTGCGACATCATTGGAAGAGTGAAGCAATTGAAAGTGAGATGGGCAGGCCATATAGCGAGGCGATTGGACGACAGATGGACCAGGGCAATTCTGGAGTAGATACCGCTTGACTGCAAACGTCCGCGAAGAAGACCAAAAGCTCGATGGACTGGTGATATCGTTAAGTATATAGGACCCGAGTAATAGAGGAAAGACCAGGAAAGTTGGAAGTATGCTGAAGAAGCCTTCATCCTGCAGTGGATCGACACGGGCTGGTATATATATATATATATATATATATATATATATATATATATATATATATATATATATATATATATATATATATATATATATATATATATATATATATATATATATATGGGTTTCAAAAAAAGCATATGACCGATCTTTATTCCGAATCTTAAAAGAACAAGGACTCGATCTGAAAACGCTGGCAATTATTAAAGCAATATTAACTAACACAAGGTCAAAAGTTAAATTCATGGGTGACATCTCAGAGCCATTCGAAAGTAAAACTGGAGTGAGACAAGGGGGTGGACTCTCGCCACTCTTATTTAACTGGGTTCTAGAAAAACTAATACAGGAGTATCGTGAAAATAAGTCGGCCCTGAATATTGACCACCCCATTAAACTGGGGAGAACCAACATCAAAATTGATTGTCTGGCGTTTGCTGATGATCTAGCAATGTTGGCTCAAGATGTATTAACGGCACAAAAAAAAATAAAAAGAAATCATAAGAAAAATCATAAGAAAAATCTTAGACCCCAAACAAATAAATACAACAACATACCGACTTCGTGTTAAAATGCATGTGGAACGAAAAAGTTGAACAGATGAGGACATGCCAAATCAGAGCAAAGCCAAGTTAACTGGTCATTTTGATGGCTGGTGGAAATATCAATTCAACTCACGCCATATTATTCCAAAAATATGAATATAATTATTGTCGTTATTAATATTATATAGATATAAATTAATTGTTATATAATATACCACATAAATGGGATATTTTAATACCGATAATACGCTTGAATCATTTTCTTGCATTACTGAAAGTCAAGAAATTCATTGAAGTTAACAAAAATCAGAAAGTCCTCAGTAAATCTCATTAAAAAACTGAATATAAATGTACCTCCAGTGAATTAATCAAACATCACTAGAACACAAACATAAAATATATCTTTCCAATAATAGATCACGATCGCAAATAAATAGTTGACTACATATATCACCAACCCAACTAACAATTTCAATCGATAACGACAAAAAAATATATTTCTGTTTTATGACATTAAAATGACCTTATAATGTACTTTATATAAAATGAGTTACTATTCATTGTTCATGCTGTTTTTATTACTTGAAGTTTGAAGCATAAATTTAGAGGGATAATCTACGATACTCCTGGGAGGTCTGAAACAATTTAATTTTTCAAAATAATCTCCTAAAAGGTTAATTAATTTAATATCAATGTCGAAAGAATCGATGCCTTTGAAAAAAAATCCTTTTCTTGCACAATAGTGACTTCGTCGTCAGTTTAGTTCGTTCAGCTTAGCGAATTAAATTTAATATCTGGAAACACATCAGGAGAATGAAAAACTATTCAAAAGAGTGATGCTCTGTAGCGCGAATCTGTAGATGGAAATGTAGAGCGATCTCTGGTGGTCATTGAAAAGCAATGGAACACAGTTCTTGTGAGATGATGTGTTATCCAAAAACGAAACCTCTCGGCTCAATTTTCACCATCTTCTTTCTTTACTGTCTTGCGAACTTTCGATAAAAATGCTGCCTAATATTAGTGATGCTGTGTATTAAATAATCCGTTCGAAATATCGAAACATTCTTGGCGTAATCTTTCCAGCATGAAAAGTGATCCGACATTGTCCTAGAGGCGATGACAAGCCGTACCAATAGGAAATGGCGCCTATGGCAAGCATCCAAGTTGCGCCCGATCGTAAATTATCTAAATATACAATAAATACTAAATAACCCGGTCATAAATCTTACAAAACATTTTTATTTTCTGTTTTAGAACAAAAATTAATTTTAATAATCTTACACTTGTTTAATGTTTGTGTATGCTATGTTTGGCTCCCCTTTGAATGGCGCCGTGCGCGAACTGCGCTACTTGTCCCACCCTAGGTACGCCATTGGATGATAAGCCTTTAGCGTCTTTCTATACTTTATACCTTTGATTCTAGATCAAAATGAAGGATCCATATTTAATTAATATTTTAGACACAAATTTTGTGTACGACGATTATTTAATACGTGTTTTCATCAGCATTTAACGTTCCTGGTACTCAACCAAAAAACCACTACTGTATACATATACCACCATGCGCCGTCATGTATCTCTCGGGGCCGGTTTCTAGCCTTCCAGCCGTCATCAACCGAGCTCCAAACGAATGCAAGGAAAGCAGTGGGGAGAGGCAATTGGGGCCAGGCCATGTCAACTGGCTGGATCCTCGGATATATATTAGAAGGTGTGCCCACAAGGCAGCGTATCGGAATCGTGGAGGGAAATATTATAGAAATCTTTCACCATTTCTCCACGTGGTGCGTTATATACAGTGTGCCGCATTTAAGATGAACACACCCCCACATTTTCGCTAATTGAAGGAATACAAATTTGAATTTTTGCACAGTCAGGCAGATTGATGGCTAAAGTTTTTTAAGATACTCAACTAAAATCTGAACTTTAAAATAAGCCTACTACGAATTCACAAACAGGACCAATTCTCGATATTTAACTTATCGTTTGATATATCGAAAAACGTTATTAGAAAAATTGTTCAAGATATTATTCTAACCCCATATGCCCAGTTTCATGACAAAATTCGCATTTTTAATTTTTTCATTATTTTGGTCTATACACAATATTATAACAAAATCGTAAAAGTATCGAAAATTTATTCGAACAGACGGAGGACTAGTTGAGAGAGATCACATTTGACAGTTAATTATTTGTATTATGAAAATTATTGTTATACAGGGTGTTAGGTAAACATGCGGCAAAAATGCAAGGGATTATTCCTTGTCCTATTCCATGAATATTCCTTGTCCTATTCCATGAATTATTGGATTTCATCGGTCGCATTTGTTTACATAGATTGAGTGACGTTTGGCTGTTTGACGTGTCTTAAATAGTGAGTGAAGTCCTCTATCATAATGTATACAAACGCCGAAATGACTGACATGCACTTCATGTATGGACTTACTGATGGCAATGCATTACAAGCTAAACGATTGTACAGTGAACGATTTTCAGCCCGTATTGTCCGTAACTGAAGGGTCTTGAAGATCACTGACTGTAAGAACGGTACAATTGGAACAGAATGTGCTGGACATGATAGCGGAAGAGCCTGGTAGTTCTACGCGAAAAATTGCAAATACTTTGAATGTGAGTCACTGGACAGTTTGGAAAATTCATAAGGACAATTTGTTGTATCTGTACCACATTCAACGCATTCAGGCACTACTACCTGTTGATTTTCCTCCACGTATTGCATTATGTCAATGGATATTGCAAACTTTACTTCGCATCCCTCTATTTCTAACACAAATTCTTTTCACCGATGAAGGCACTTTCGCAAGAAACGCAATAAGGAATTTTCATAATAACCATGTGTGGGCAGATGAAAATCCGCATCAGGTATGCGAAGATAGTTTTCAACATCAGTTCTCGTTGAATGTTTGGGTTGGAATTGTAGGTGACTATCTAATTGGACCGGTATTTCTATCACAAAGACCTACTGGCGAAGTGTATTGCAACTTTTTGGAAGCAATGTTGCCTGAGTTTCTGGAAGATGTACCTTTGGCAACAAGGCATGAAATGTGGTTTATGCACGATGGTGCACCACCACATTTCAGTTTGGTGGCTCGTGATTTTTTAACAGCAACATACGGATATCGCTGGATTGGTCGAAGTGAGCCACACGCATGGCCTGCTCAATCCCCGAACTTAAACCCCATGGATTATTTCTTCTGGGGATATCTGAAGTCATTAGTTTACTCCATTGAAGAATTTGGATGAGTGTTTGAAATAGTTCGGCAGTCAATGAGGAGAAGATTGAATGCTTGTATCAAGGCTGGAGGAAGTAATTTCGAACATTTATTGTAGATTGAGCAACTTTACATGTACTTTTTGATAATAAAATGTTGTTAATGTCGTAATTTTGTTCACCCTGTATCTTCGAAACAAAGGGGTTTTTCGAAAATCATCATACAACAAAATATTCTTAGAATAAGTCAAGGAATAAACCCTTTAATTTTTGCCGCATGTTTACCTAACACCCTGTATACTACATACTTTTTCCTAAGTTTGATCAATTAATAATTATTCCTTTGTAAGTGCTATTTATTTTACTGAAATATTTGAATATATGACACTATTGATAACGTGTCAAGTTTTTACTCACCATGGCATACTAATTATCAAATTAAAAAAATAAACTTGTAATAATTTTGTGTACAGACCAAAATAATGAAAAAAATTAAAATGCGAATTTTGTCATGAAACTCGAATTTCGAACAACTTTTTCTCATAACTTTTTCGATATCTCTAACGCGAAGCAAAATATTCAGGATTGACCTTGTTTGTGAATTCGTAGTAGGCTGAGTTTAAAGTTCAGATTTCAGTTGGGTATCTTAAAAAATGTGACCCATCCACCTGTACGACTGTGCAAAAATTCAAATCTGTATTCCTTCAAATAGCGGAGATATGGGGGTGTCTTCACTTCACTTAAATGCGACACACTGTATATATATATATATATATATATATATATATATATATATATATATATATATATATATATATATATATATATATATATATATATATATATATATACAGTAGTGGCCAGAGAAATAGAGCAGTTACAATGAAAGACACTGTTTGGTAAATGATAAATAAATAATAATGATAAGAATGTTGTAAGAGCATACGTAATTAGTACAATAGCTTCATAACAGAAATATATATCAAAAAAGGGAAAGCAATATCAAACTTAGTTTTGAAAAAATATTGTAACAAAATATTTAATAATAATTTAGAAAAAAGAAAATGAAAATATGGTCATAAAAATAGAACTATAATATTTATAAAGAAGTAAACATTGTTTCTTCACGTTTTGCTTTGTTAATTTATTGACACGTTTTGATTATTCCAAACTTGCCCGAATAATAATTTTGTTAGAAATTGGTAACATCCATTGAACAGCTGCTAAAAGAGTGCAGATTTTAACATTGCGGGAAGAAGTCAAGTCACTAAGGCAAATTGCAATGATCGTCGGTCGTTCAAAAAAAAAAGGTGAAAAACGTTCTAAAAAACAACCAGTTCACGAAAACCGTAGAACTAGAAGAAAAACAACAGTCCATACTGACAGACAGATTGTCCAAATTTCAAAAAACGACCCATTTAAATGATCTACCGAAATTATAAATGAACTGGGGTTAGAGATAAGTTCAAGAACAATTCGAAGAAGGCTTCAAGGAAGTAACTTACACGGTAGTGCAGCCAGAAAAGTCCCTTGCTTATCCACCAAGAATGTAAAAAAACGTTTAAAGGTTGCCTAAAATCAGTTAAGTTGGTATGGTGAACAGGGAATCAAGAAATGGTGCAATATTTTATGGAGCTATGTAAAGAAAAATTAATTTAGTAGGTTCTGATGGTAGGCTATATGTTAGAAGGCCAGCCAACCAAGAATTATTACCAAAACATACTATTACAACTGTAAGTATCTTGGCGATAATATAAAGCTGTAAAAATAAAAAAAATATGGACTGTCATGCTGCTTTTTGCAGAAGATACAATGCCGCTGGTATGGAAATATCAACAGGATAATGATCCGAAACAAAACAATTTATTAGTGACACTAAAGTGGATTTACTTCCGTGGCCCTCCCAATCGCCGAACCTCTATCCCATTGAGAACTTGTGGACTTACCTCAAGAATGACGTGGGTAAACATAAAACAAGAAACAAGCTTGAACTTTGTGGGTGAAATTGAATGGGAAACTATACCATTAGAAATATGTCAAAGGCTTGTAAATTCTATACCTAAAAGATAAACCGAAATAATAAAACACAAAGGTCATAAAACTAAGTTTTAAATGTTCAGAAAATGATTATGTGTTATTTAGTACTTTTGTTAACTGTTAAATAGTTTATATTGTGCTCGTTTCTTGGTTGGCTCTATTTTTATGACCACATTCTCGTGTTTTTTTTCTAAGTTTTTGTTTAATATTATGTGTACAGTATTTTTTTAAAACTTAGTTTGATGTTCGTTTTCTCTTTTTTTGAACATTTTATATTACACAGTTACTGTACTAATGAGGTATGCTATTTACAACTTTATTTGCCAAACAGTGTATATCGTTGTAACGGCTCTATTTCCCTGACCACCACAGCATATCAATAAAGATTTGATAAACTATTTGCATTGCTGTTTCTGTTAAAAGAACATTCCAAACAACCCGATATTTCCAAACGTAGTTCGGTAGTTCAACCTAATGCAAAAGTACACAAAAAGAGAATATTTTGATACAATAAAGTCATTTGTATTTCCCCTTATTTGTCGTAACATTATTTTTTTTTTATTGGGAAAAATATAATATAATAAAGTATGACCAAAATTTACTTTACCTTTATTAATAAAAGTGTGTTCAACAAAATAACTTTTTATTATTATTTCGCAAATTATTAATTCGAGAAAAAATTCGAAATATATGCTTTTTTCAACGAATCTCCTCAAAAATTTAAAAATAATTCAATATTTTACTAATATATTGCAATTTTACCAGCAAAACTTCATTTCCATCAAATCTGGAAAGATTTTTAACAAAAAATTAAACAATGGTTCTTTAATATTTTATAGCAATTGCGCTAATAAAAGATAAATATTTTTTTCTTATTGAAAAATGTTATTTGAAATATATAATAAATTATTAGAATATGCAACATTTTTTAATAACATTATTGGAGCAGAATTTGTTTGTTGAAGTTATTTCTTGAGGCACGACTTACCATTTTGCCGGTTTGGGTTTCTAGAAAATCAACACGCGCACACGACGTAAACCTCGAAAGACCTGGCTGAACAGCAGGAGGAACAGTCACTCGATGTCAGCGATGCGACACCAGCGATCAAGATGGCTCTGTTCGCGTATTCGGCTCAGAATTTAAACCGTGGCCATACCATGATGGCACGCTTCATGCATAGCAACGCGCATGGACAATGGAAGCTCGCCTGCTTGCAGGGTTGTTCATCCTGAATTCCTGCTGAATCGTATAAAGTTCATTTTCGTATTTGTCTACTACCGTTCCGTTAGATTTACGAACTAACGACGATGTTAAAGAGTACTTCAGATGCAGATGTTTCATACATTATTTTAATAGGTAGTTTATTTATTTTAAACCCTACTTAACAGGGAATGATGAGGTTTATCAATATGGAAAAAAAAAATTATAAAATTAATTATAAAAACCAAAAATATTTCATATATACTTAAAATAAACTTCCACTATTAATTAATTAAACGGTTATTTTTAATAACATTATCATCAATGATGAAATTTACTGGTATTCGAAAAACTTGCTTTAAATCAGTCTTTCTAAAAATATTGATGTAATATTACAAACAATCAATCGATTTGTGTTTTGTAGTTAATTAGTTATTTTAAGATAGAACTGCGTCAATACACTAGATGTTATTAATCTCAGTCAGCAGCCCCCTAGGACTATTCATCATTGATTTGTGTTTAATCTGTAAATAACTAATCACCCAGTTTGTTTTTTATAAGTTTATAAGGAATGACAAATTTTCATATAATGTCCGAAAATAAATTCATCAAATTTTTTTTTAATATATGTATATATATATATATATATATATATATATATATATATATATATATATATATATATATATATATATATATATCATCAAGCCATGTCGATCCACTGCTGGATGAAGGCCTCATTCATGCTTCCAACTTTCAAAGTCCTAGGCTTTCCTCTGCCAATGGGGTCCAATATACTTAACGATGTCGTTTGCGATCAAGCTGTATCCACTTCATGATTGCCTTGGTCCATGTGTCGTATATAGCTATATAGCGGGCCTGTCCATCTCCATTTCAATTGCTTTAATCTTCCAATAATATCACACGCTTTCGTATGGTTTCCTGATCTATGTGCAGGCCTTTCTTCCTCGTCTGTGTAATGCGACATCTTTTAACATACATCTTTCCATCCCCCCATCCTACTCGAAGTTTTTAAATTGATTGCATTATGAGTGTCTGGGATTTACTTCCGTATGTTATAACGGCCAGAATGCACTGATCGACTTTTCTTTTCAGGCAAAGTGGGAGTTTGCTCTTATTCACTATGTTAAGCCTGCCAATTGCCTTCCAGCCACATTTAACACGTCGTTCCACCTCCCGGACGGTATCCCCTCCATTGAAATCTTTTGCTCAAGATATATAAAGTGATCTACAATCTCCAAATTCCTTCCTAAAACTGAAATTCTTATGTCATCGGCAATTAATATAACCTGACTCTTTTTCAGGTTTGTTTTGGCCAAATGGTTCGCCAGCCCTTTGTAGCTCTTGTATGCGTCTTTGCAGTTCCTCTGGGTCTTGTGAGGGAAGAATGATATCATCTACAAATCTAAGACGGTTTAAGTTTACACCATTGATCTTTATAGCATCCTGTTCCCAACCTAGATTACGGAAGAAATATTCAAGGCAGACCGAGAAAATAATAGGCGATGATTGGGTCACCTTGCAGTACACCCCGCTCTACATTAATTCCAACTTCAAAATCATCAAGTTGAATTGTCACTGTAGCTTTATTATATATCGATCCCAATAGATTTACATATGCTTTGTGTAAGCCCCTGTGTAAGCAATGCATCCATTATGGCCTGCTTTGACATTGAGTCAAATACTTTTTCGTACTCGATAAAAACCAAGCACAGTAGCATGGTGTATTCGTTGTGACTTTCTGTAACCTTCTATACATCTGGATGCGCTCCATTGTACTGAATCCACTCCTGAATTCTGCTTGTTCTCTTCGTTGTGCGTCATCCAGTTTTCTTAATATTCTTTTAGATATTGTCTTGGTGAAAACTTTGTACATTACTGATAGGCAGCTTATTGGACGTTAGTTTTTTAAATATTATTGTTCCTTTTTATGTAAAATTTAGTTACATTGCCCTTCCCTGGAGCCTTGCGGCTTTTCATTGATTCTATAGCCTTTCTCACTTCCTCCGCTAGAATATCTGGCATTTGTTCTTCCGTGGGTATTGTTGTCTTTGATTGGTTCTGATCTTCAAATAACTGTGAATAAAATTTTCTGATAACCTTTAACATATCCGTACGCGCCCTGCACACTGTGCCATCCTCACTCATTAAAGCATAAATTTGCGTTCTTTTCTTTCTCAGCTGCTGTTTAGCCTTGTTAATTCCCTGGTATTCTTCCAGAGTATTTTACACTAGCTGCATGTTGAACCGGCGCATCTCCTCTCTAATACGTTTTCTTCTAGTTTTGCAGAGCTCAGAGCACTCGACCCTGCCAAAAGGACTCCCTGCAGTTCTCATTGTCGGACGTTTTTTCATTAAATCAGTGGTTATTAAATTATTGGTAATGAGTGGTAATTATATTATATACATGGATCCTCATTGTAAACATACATAAGCAAATTATTTTCCAGTGATAATAGACGATTTCTATATTTAGTTTTTAAAGCCACCATAGACGAGAAGCTTTTTTCGCATAAGTAAATTAGCGATGGGATCAATGTTTTCAAAGTTTCCTTTACCAGGCTTTCGTATTCACATCGTCGTGTAAGTCAAAACTTATCGAAATCGAGTCTTGTTGATCCATGTTTCAATAATTGGTTGTGTTTCTCAATAGGTAATTCAGCAGCTGCAACAACATTTTCAGCAAACGGATTGGGACCCCTTTTCGACAGATCATCGTTGCTATCTGGAAAATATTGCACTAAATGAATTTTCAGTTCGCCTAAATGAGTTTTCATGCTCTCCAACACGCGATCAATAACAATTTTCTAAATCCATATTTTTGATAATATAATTCGAACGTAATTAAAGTGAATACATCAATTTTACGTGTTTCAAAGCGTATAATTCCAAACTTCTTGACGAAGAAAGACGAACTTTGTCATTAGTAAAATGTCTTTGTTACGGTAAACTCGTAATCAAGCCATTCAAATGTGAAAATATATCACTCAAGTAAGCCAACACTAATAAAGTTTCTCCATCTTATGAAAACTCTGAAAATGAGCTACTTTTATCTGTAAAAAGATTTTCAATTGATCTCGCAATTCAAAAAACATCGTTAGAACTTTTCCTCACGATGATCACCTGATTTCAGTATGGAAAACCAGTGAGTCGTATTTTATAC
Organism: Cosmopolites sordidus; assembly: GCA_031761425.1. Lineage (NCBI taxonomy): Eukaryota > Metazoa > Arthropoda > Insecta > Coleoptera > Curculionidae > Cosmopolites > Cosmopolites sordidus. The sequence goes on along the minus strand of JARFXV010001304.1, from coordinate 140,168 downwards.
CCATTTCTTCGCACAATGTGAAAAGTAAACTAGTCTGGAACTCATTTTCAAAGACCCAAGATTGTATTTTTTGAGCATTTCTTTGCACCAATCGAAACTAGCCTTTTTTTGAGCGATTCTCAAATTATGCGGAAACCAACGTGTACAAATCTTTTTCACGGCTAAATGTTCATGTAAAATCTTTTGACGACCTTCTTTAAATTAGCCCGTAAGCGACTGAAATTGAAAATTTTCAAATTTTCAACGGGTGTCTCAGAATATTTTTCGTTTTTGTTTTGACTATTGTGCGCCAAACACGGACAGTGGGGGGAGGAGAGTGGTGTCAAATGCTTGACGGGCTTTTTAAGCTTAGCAGCAATGGATCGTTTCACGGAACCAGAGCGCATTTTGCGTGCGAGCGTTTTATAAAAACAACGATTCCTACACTATTGTTCGTCGTCTGTACAGGACACATTTTAATTTAGCGACCATGAGAAACGTGCCAAGGGCGAATTTATTCAAGCATTGGATACGCAAGTTTAAAGAGACTAGAAACACAATGCCGGATAAATCAACTAGGCGCAAAAGGACATCAAGAACGAGCACGGATGCTGACCGCGTTCGCCGGTCTGTTACGAAACGATCCACGATAGTCTCTACGACTCCGCGCAGCTTCTCATAAATATGCACAGATCCACGATTCATCGCATTATTCGCAAAGATTTATACTTCCACCCCTACAAAATTGTTATTGTGCAAAAGATGAAGCCCGATAATCCAACTAATTGAATCGAATTCTGCAGGACAATAAAAAATCGTTTTAGGAGTTTCAATAACATGGTTTTTGTGATAACTCGAATTTCCACATCAAGGGCCACGTGAATAAACAAAATTGCAGATATTGGACTCTCGACGATCCGCTGGAACGGCACCGGAAACCGTTACACTTGCCTTAGGTTGTCGTTTGGGCTGCCATAGCAAGCGAAGGAATTATCGGTCCCCACTTTTTTGAGGATAACCGTCGTCGCGTTCAGACTGTTTATTCCGATCGTTATTGCCACATGATCTATACTTTTTTGGCTTCAGAAATGCAAAACCAGATTGGCTACAACCAGAACACATTTTTTCCAACAAGATGGAACAAGTTCCCACGTCACGAATGATTCTTTAGTACCTCTTCACGATTTATTCCCTGAAGGAGTGATTAGTCGCCAGATTTAACACCTGCTGATTTTTTCCTACGGGGCTACTTAAAAAGTAACCACCCAACTTAAATGTCTTAAAGCAAATAATAACAGACGAAATCCACACGATTTCAATAGCGATGCTCAAACGAGTGATTCAGAAAAACTGAAAATTCCAGTTCCCGGCCATATGCCGGTGGTGCGCATTTACGAATGGTTGTTTTTTATAAATAAAAATTCAAAAACTACTCTGTAATTTAACAGCAAGTAAACAAGTTTGAGTGAAATCTGATGTTTCATTTTTTAAGTAACAAAAACGAAAAACATTCTGAGAATCCCTTTATATGTCAGATGGTGCCTAGCAACACCATTCCAATTCCGCATTCATAAATGTATTATACCATCATTCGTACTCGTATTATACCATCATTTAACGATATCTCTACTAGTAGAGTCAAAAAGTAACGTGACTTTGCGCTTTATTTATTAACACAACCATCTGTTTTTTAGAATGATATGACAGTGTTTCATACTAACAGCGGTTCGTGGGGGAAAAACACGAAGGGCGCGCATAACCAAATTTTGGATTGGAGATAGGGAAATGTGTCGCAACCAAAAATTTTACATTTCTTACTATGATACACACACTTTGCTGTGCGGAAATATGAGGAGTGTAACTCTCAGACATCAAATTTTCATTTCGTTTTTTAAAATCTTAAGTGCGGCACGTGCCCACCTGCCCTTATTGACCAACCGCCACTGTTTGATGCCCTACAGGTTGCATATCATTTCACTTGCCAAGATGGAAATTTTACCCTCCGTTGGAATTACAAAAAAAAGTCGGAGATTTTTTAAAATGGATTTGCATTAAATTATATTAAAAAAAAACAAAATTTCTTGCTGGTCCATTAAAAATATTAAGAAAGCATTACGATGATGAAGTTATGCCAAAAAATGTTTACAAGTTGTACAAGAGGACCTTCAGTGATATTTTAGTATCTCCACAGGGTTCGCTGGTTTGCGCGATAGATATGGGTTATTGAATTAATAGGTGTATATATATATATCATCATCATCATCATCAGCCTGTGTCGATCTACTGCAGGATAAAGGCCTCTTCCGCATGTTTCCAACTTTCACGGTCCTGGGTTTTCCTCTGCCACTCTGGACCAATATATTTAACGATGTCATCAATCCATCGTGTTTTCGGTCTTCTTCGCGGACTTTTGCGATCAAGCGGTATCCACTCCAGGACTGCCCTGGTCCATCTGTCGTGACATCGCCTCGCTATATGGCCTCCCCATCTCCATTTCAATCGCTTTACTCTTCCAATGATGTCACAGACTTTCGTTTGTTCCCTGATTCATGCGCAGGACTTTCTGTCTCGTCTTGTAATACCAAGCATACATCTTTCCATTCCCCTCTGTGCTACCCGAAATTTTTAAATTGATTAGGATGTCAGTGTCCAGGTTTCACTTCCGTATGTCATAACGGGTAGAACACACTGATCGAAGACTTTTCTTTTCAGGCAAAGTGGAAGTCTGCTCTTAAACACAATGTTGAGCCTGCCAAATGCCTGCCAGCCATATTTAACACGCCGTTCCACTTCCCGGGCGGTATTCCCCTCCATTGAAATCCTCTGCCCAAGATATATAAAGCTGTCTGCAATCTCCAAATCCCTTCCTAAAACTGAAATTCTTCTGTCCTGAGCGAAGTTAGTGGACATAACCTGACTCTTTTTCAGGTTTATTTTCAAGCCAAATAGTTGGCCAGCCCTTTGCAGTTCTTGTATGCGTCTTTGCAGCTCCTCTGGGTCTCGTGAAAGGAGAACGATATCCTCTGCAAATCTAAGATGGTTTAAGTTTGCACCATTGATCTTTACACCATCCTGTTTCCAATCCAGTTTAGGGACTACTTCTTCAAGGCCAGCCGAGAAAAGAATAGGCGATATTGCGTCACCCTGTCGTACACCTCGTTCTACATGAATCCTAACTTCATCAAGGTGAATTGTGGCTGTAGCTCCATTATATATCGATCCTAATAGGTTTACATATGCTTTATCTATCCCTTGGCTAAGCAGTGCATCCATTATTGCATGCTTTGAGATGGAGTCAAATGCTTTTTCGTAGTCGATAAAAGCCAAGCACAGTGGCATGGTGTATTCGTTGTGCCTTTCTATGGCCTGCTGTACAACCTGGATGTGATTCATTGTACTGAATCCACTTCTGAATCCTGCTTGTTCTCTTGGTTGTGCGTCATTCAATTATTTATTTATTCTTTTAGAAATTATCTTAGTGAAAACTGTGTACATTACTGGTAGGAGGCTTATTGGACGGTGGTTCTTTAAATCTTCCTGTGCTCCCTTCTTATGTAAAAGGATCACTTCTGCATTTTTCCATAAGTCAGGTACTTTTTGTACTTTGAGACATTTTGAGTATAATTTTGTGTTTTATGTAACGTGCCCGTGTTTTATGTAACGTCCAACCACCAGCTTTTAGCATTTCGGCAGTTACTCTGTCCTTTCCTGGAGCCTTGCCGTTTTTCATCGAGTCTGTGGCATTTGTTACTTCCGTCACTAGAATATCTGGCATTTGTTCTTCCGTGGGTATTGTTGTCTTTGATTGCCTGCATAATGTGCCATCTTCCTGCCCTCCTGCCCTGCATAATGTGCCATCGTCCAAGGTAATCCTGGAGTGGATACCGCTTGATCGCAAACGTCCGCGAAGAAGACCGAAAGCACGATGGACTCATGACATCATTAACTATACAGGACCCGAGTGGCAAAGAAAAGCCCAGGACCGTGAAAGTTGGAAGCAGGCCGAAGAGGCATTTATCATGCAGTGGACTAATGATAATGATAATGATACCCAAAAGTTTGGAATATTCAAACACTTCACTTTTTTATCAATATTAACTTTTTCTTTTACTTATTTACGTAATCAAATCACCAAATGGCCAATGTGTACAATGTACCAATTGCCTTCAAAAGTAATTTAAAAATAGAAAGAACAACTTTCAATAAAATGAATAAGCAGTAGTTCCTCCATGGGTGCCATGCATGCCTGTAGGCGATTTGACATGCTGTCGATTAAATAATCAATTTGGGCTTGTGGAATTCTCTCCCATTCGTCACGAGCAGCATCTTTTATTTATCGCAGGGTAAGAGGAAGATTGTTCAAAAAGTTTGGTGTCAAAATAAAATCATGGAACAAAGAGCTGTTATTAAATTTAACGCAAAACTCGGTAAAACTGCGTTGGAAACATTCCGATTGATGCACTAAGTGTACGGCGATAATAGTTTAAGCAGAACAAAATGTTTGTCTGTGGCATAAACGTTTTTTGGATGACAAAGCGTCGCTAGAAGATGACAAGCGTGACGGGAGACCAATTTTAGCTCGCACTCCCGGAATGATCGAAAACGTTCGCGCTTTTGTAGCAAATGATCGCAATGCTTCACTAAAAATGATGGAAGAGGCTTTGAATATCGGCAAAGAAACGATTCAAATCATTCTTCACACGGATTTGGATAAAACAAAGGTGTGTGCTGTTTGTTCCATATGCGTTGGCAGAGGAGCAGAAATCACTGCGTGTCAATCATTCCAGGGAGGTTGTCGCTGCGGCCAGAAATAATCAAAACATCCTGAAATCAATTGTTACGGGGGATAAAACATGGTGCTTTCAATATGATCCAGAAACCAAGTGCCAATGTGCCTAATGGAAGTCGGAAAACTCACCAAAGGCAAAAAAAAACATGAAAAACTCTCTTCTCTCTCAAAAATCAAGACATTGTTCATTGTTTCCTTCGATAGCAAAGGCATCATCCACAAAGAGTTCATTCCAACTGGTCAAACGTAGAAGTTCTGAAACGATTGATGCGCAAAATTCGTCGCATTCGGACAGAATATCGCGATCCAGACAGCTGTTTGTTGCACGGCACAACGGTATTGTCACACATCGTTAATTGTGCGTCAATTTTTAGCCCGAAACCAAGTCTGTTTGATCAACCACCCACCGTATTCACCAAATTTAGCCCCTTGTGACTTCTCCTTGTTCCTAAAATTGAAAGGGTGTTTTTTTTAAGACATTCAGACTATCCAACCAGTGTCGACGCGTGTTTTGGAGGAATGAGGTGGATCACGCCATATGCATTTTTATATGTGCCATATACATTTTTATTCAGTTATATATTCACAAATACTTAACTACACTTTTTACGGGCTAATTTTCACTTTAGCAGGTGTGGCGCTTAATGATTCATAATTTTTTCTTAAAAAAAAATACGTTTAATTTGGGAGGGGGGTAAAAAATGGTTTAATCAAAGTATGTGCCTTCGCTAGCTGCACATTTTTCCCATCTCTCTGGCAATTTGTGGATGCTCTTCCAGAACTGCACATGTTTTGAGATGGTCCATCGAGCCATTTTTCGACATCTCCGTAATTGTTGAAGTATTTCGTGGAAAGTACTTGGGAAGTTGATGAAAACAAGTTTTAGTCGGAAGGGGCCAAGTCTGGTGAGTAGCGCGGGTGGGGCAAGAGTTCCCAGCCAAGTGCAGAAATGGTGTCTCTGAAATAAATGATTTTCGCTGTGTATGATGGGGCATTGTCGTGCTGCAAAATAATTTTATGTGTTATAAAATTATTTCATCGTTCAAACTGATCATTTGTTAACGGTAGCGAATGGTATTAAATTTCAATTTGCATAATACTGATAAAAAGTACTATATGTAATGTTCCATATGATTTTTAAAGAGATTTTCCACTGATCTTCAGCTTGGAAAACTATTATTATAATAATATGTAACACTGTGTGTTTTATAACTATAATTAATTGTGTGCTATTTAATTTGTGACTGCCCCTTTACCTTTCACTTCGCCACTCTCGTTGCTTTGAACTGTTGCTTCCTGTAAAGGCCCAATTATATTCAAGTTTTAAATAGTTCCTTAACTTCCTTAATTATCAGACCATGCTTTTACTGCAATTTACTAATAAATATTGTAGGTACGAAGGAGGTACAAAACGGTATATCACAAATAAATAAGTAAATTAACTTTAACATTTGTTTGAATAATATACCATTGTTTCACAGATGGTTCACTTCTACTTTATATGTAAATTGAACAAGAAAAAAATATAATTTCTTCTGATTATCAATGACGTGTTATTTTATATATTGCAATAGTTGCAAGATGGGATATGTTGACGTTCATAATTATTTTAACAAATAAATAAGCCACATCATTAATTTTATAAGAAAAGTTCAAATTCTTATGTATCTTATATAAAATATTTTTAAAGCACTTCATCAATTCTTCTATTGGAACCTTTGGTGTGAAACACTAAACTTGAAGAAATTTCAACACGTTTTGCTAATCTTGTTAGCATAGGAGATGAATTAATAATGATTTAAAATTAAATCATCTCCCGATGATGCTAACATGATTAGCGAAACGTGCGTCGAGAAGTTCAAAAAAAGTGATTTGGTGTTTAGTGGTAAATCTCTTCAGGTTGAAAGCACTTCATGTTTAACAGCATACCGTATATTATCAATATGTAATAAGTCAAAAAAAATATATATACAATAATAAATTATAAATTGTTTCATTTGAATAACAATTTTAAAATACATAATGTATAAAAGGGAGTAGTAATTTTGTAATATTCCACAATTTAAATCCTGAAAAAAGAATACGGGATATATTCTCAGAAAAAATATGCACCGACAATAAAGCGATTTAAATATGATATAGATATACGAGGATATAGTGATAAGTCAGATATTTTTTTGATAGATGCTGTTCCGATAGCAAAATTGAATACTTTCTGACAAGTAGCTTCTTTTCTCGTGAATTTTAAGCGAGAATTTTAATTATATCACAGTTAGTTTCATTTTAAGCCCACGAAAGTAGGTAAGTTAGATATTTTTGCTATTCTGCAAAAAAAAATCAAATTTCGTGTGTTGATTAAACACACATTAACAACTTGATTATGGGAACTCTGTTCCTTCACATTTCATGGTTCGTAAGTGATGCTCAGAACGCCAAATCACTGAGGAAATGATCGACAATATCCGTAATATTGTGTTGGTCGATCGCAAAGTGAAAGTTAAAGAGATTATTGAGATACAGAACATCTTATACAAACATTTGGGCATGAGAAAGCTAGCAACGAGTTGGGTGACGTGTTTGCTCACTGCGGACGATGAAATTTGGCTTCCTCACTACACAGCAGAAACCTAGGAACGGTTAAACAGTTGCTTTTATCCAACGAACATGCTCCAAAGAAAACCAAGACACTTCTGTCGACAGGAAAGATCATGGTCACTGTTTTCTGGGGAATTGTAAATCAATATCTCCATGGAGTATTTGGAAAAGGAACAGACGATCACAAGGGATACACTTTTTATTAGATGGAAAGCTTTTTGATACCCACAACAGTTGTTAACAAGCTCGCGTATCTTCAGTTCGATCGCGATAATTTACCAGGTATGAAATTATGAAACAGGAATTTTGTATAAAAAATACACGTTTATTGCATGAAAATTATAAAAAAATATTATATTCTCTCGGTAGCTATAATTTTTTCCCTCCTGTCTGACAATTGGTGGATGCCACGCCAAACAAAACTGTTGCTCTTTTGACGCAAACCAGTCATCGAACCATTTGCGTACATTTTAGTAAGAAGTGAAGCTCTGCTCAGCAAGTGCGTGTCCTATCGATGCAAGTAAGTAATAATCGGACGGAGCCAAGTCTGCTGAGTAAGCCGCATACGAAAGTATTTCCCAACTAAACGCCTCAATCGTTTCCTTGGCCAGTTTTGCAGTGTGTGATGGTGCATTATTATGAAGTAAAATCAATTTGTGTTACCTTTTTTTTACATTCTGGTCGTTTTTTCACACAAACCTTAATTCATGAAAATTCATCATTTGTTGTCGGTAGCGTTCAGTAGTGTCAGTACCGTCTTCAAATTTTTTCGATGTTCTTCCACGTTCTTCTTATCTCACATCAAAATCGCCACTTTTGATTTTTTAAACCACTTAAAGAACTGTGATTTACCAAGAGCATGCTCACTCTCATTCTCATTCTATGCGATTCTGTTCAATGCTATTATATACTATAAACTATTATAAACTATTCTGTTGTATGAAAATTGTATTCTTATGAGTTAAAAATCTTTGTCAGAAGTCAACAATGAAATGGCGCGGATGGACGTTAACTATATTGACAGCCAGAGCCTTCTATGGGCAAATTCCGGTTTCATATTTACATCATAATGGCGTCATTACATCATCATAATGGCGTTTAGGTGTTCCAATAATCCTCAATACTTTTTATCGACGGAAATGAAGGGAAACAGTCCCTTAAAGTGGAACGCGTCTGAAACTTCACAGCATGCTATCTAAGAATCATACTTGCCAAATATCGTAGTTACTTGGTTATAATGGGTGATTTTTTGTGTATCCGAACTTGACAGGTCGCTGCCAAACAAACTGTGAGTTTGCGCGACTCTACTGCCAAAATAATTTAGTATAGTCTGGCAAATTATCAAGGAACGTTTAACCGCAGCGCAATGCTTGCAAATTGTCAAAATTAATTATCAAAATCTGTGTTCTGTGCGCCAAACTTATAGAGTATTCGTCGAATTATTGACAAATTTCGAACGCATTTCACGCTGCTCGATATTAAAACAAAAACAAGACAAAAACTGTGCGTTCCGATGAAACTATCGTCGCTGTTAGAGATTTTAGTGCACAATTGTGCATTGTGCAACTATTTTCGATGTATTTTTATCGTGTAGTGAAATATAATTTACTGTCCTTTGACTAATGTCTATAAATAAAAATCAATTGCCACATGTATGACGGAGCGTCACTTGAGAACGGCTCGATCGATTTGGCTGATTTCTTTTTTGTTGTGTTCGTAATCATCAGAACAAGGTTTGTATGATAGACAATTTTTAGAAAATTCCCGGGAAAAGTCGGAAATTTGGATGTTCCAGTGGCAGAGATGGGTGGGACTCGCCCCTAGTCAAGCAACTAAAAAAAAATCATCCTTCAGCCATTGCCGATTTACTGCAGGATGAAGGCCTCCCCAGCATGCTTCCAACTCGCTCCTGAGCTCTGCTCTGCCATTCGGATACAATATATTTGATGATGTCATCCGTCCATCGTGTTTTCAGTCTTCTACGTTTATGATCAAGCGATATCCATTCCAGGATTGCTTTGGTTCATCTGTCGTCGCATGGCTTCGCTATATGGTCTGCCCACTTCCATCTCAATTCTTTCGCCCTTCCAGTGACGTCCCATACCTTAGTTCGTTCTCCGATCCGTATGCAGTTCTTTCTGTCCCGCTTTGTAATGCCAAGCATACATCTTTCCATTCTCCTCTGCTCTACCTGATGCTTTTGAACTGATTGTCAGGTGAGTGTCCATGTTTCACTTCCGCATGTCAAAACAGGCAGCACGCACTGATCAAAAACTTTTCTCTTCAGATGAAGTTGGAGTTTGTTCATAAACACTATACTTGAAGAGATTTACCACTAAACACCAAAACACTTTTTTGAACTGCTCGACGCACGTTTCGCTAACCATGTTAGCATCATCAGGAGATGATTTAATCTAGTTTAGTGCATCACACCAAAGGTTCCAATAGAAGAATTGATCATAAACACTATGTTGACTCTGCCAATCGCATTTAACACGCCGTTCCACTTCCCGGATAGTAACATCCTTCATTGAAATCCTTTGCCCAAGTTATATGTAGTGGTCCACAGTCTCTAAATCGCTTCCTAAAATAGAAATTCGTCTGTTGACAGCAAACTTGTTGAACATAACCTGACTCCTTTTTAGGTTTATTTTCAAGCCAAATGGTTCTCCCGCCCTTTGCAGCTCTTGTATGTGTTTTTGCAGCTCATCTGGGTCTTGTGAGATGAGAACGATATCACCTGCGAAACTAAGATGGCACCCTAAGCTTGAAGACGGCATACCTATGCACCATTGATTTTTATTTCCTCCTGTTCCCAATCCAGTTTACGGAATACCTCTTCAAGGCAGGCTAATATTGCAGGCAACTTTTCCATGTCCATTTAATGCTGATTTTTTTCTTATAAAACGAGTTCATAAAATATAGTTCTTGTCCTGCAGCAAAATGAACCAGTCTGTCACCTCTGTTATCCCGCTCACCGCTTCCATATAGGCCAGTGTTAGTTTGTAGTGTTTTGCGGATTTAAGAATACATTAGACTATTAGTCCGGGAGTATATCCGATCGTTTGTGTCCCGTTTATTGGGAACGTATATATATATACAACAGTCAAACACAAAATAAAAAAAAAATGGTGCCAAAACAAAATGGAAACGTGACACTTGCCCTACCCAGGGTACTAAACTCAACTACAATAATACAATGTTCAACATTTAATTGATTTATTGCAAATATATAAATCGATCTCTCAATTAACCAATTACAGTTCGTCGTGCCATATGGACTAAGCAATTAAAACTATATTAATTCAATCTATTTTTGATCAGCTAAGCGAAAATAATATTTTTCTTGCACAACAGTAGTAGAAACAACAATTTTGTCAAAAAGTAAATGTACATGTTTTATCGATGTTTCAATTATACAGTAAATGTAAAAAAATCAATGAAATTCTGAATATTTTTTTTGTTTTTTTTTTTATTCTATACCATATACCTTCTGATGTCAGACTTTTTATTTAAACTCTTATTCTTCCCACTCTATTCATCTACTTTTTGCTCCTTCTTCAATTAACTTTTTCCTCGACCTTCCTCTATCGGTTGCTTTCATTTCCTACACTGCCTGATATCTAGCATTCTGCACATGTGTCCGAACCATCTAAATTGTTCTATCAATTTTTTGACTTTATTCGTAGATTCTGGACGTGTACTTCATGTCTTTCCTTCTCTCTTCCTGTTTTATTCTCGATCTTACGTCAGAATTGCATTATTTCGTGTCATGATGTTTTTGGGCAATGTTCATATCTCACTACAATATAATATCGTTATTCTTACTAGTTTTTCTACTACTTATGTTTTTATATTCCTTGATATTTCTCTCTTGTTCAATAATTTGTTCATCATATTGAAAATATTTCCTCCTTTTTCCATTTTATCATTTATTTCTTGTTCTGAAAGGTGATTTTTTTTAGTGTGTCCAAACTTCCGATATGGTTCGTTGCCAAACGAACTGTGAGTATATTCTGGCAAATCATCATAGAACTTTTAACATCAGAACAACGCTTGCAAATTGTTGAAATTTATTATCAAAATCTTTATCGATAAACTTATAGAGCACTTTGTGCTGTATAATAATGCACATAATCGTCCAACCGAGCGATGTATTCGTTGAATTATTGTCACATTCCGAACGCATTTCACGCTGCTCGATATTAAAACAAAAACAAAGAAAACAAAAGTGCATTTCGAAGAAAACATCGCCGTTGTACCTGGCAGTGTTGATGAAGATCCAAAATTATCAATTCGTCACCGTTCGCAACAAGTTGGGCTTTGTTATTCGACGAAGTTGATTATTTAATTATAAATCTGAATGATATTGATGTGGTTCCAACAAGATGGCTTCACATGTTATACAGCCAATGCAACAATCGAACGCACTAAAAAAATCACCCTATATTTGGCCATTACTATCAATTATCATTTTTCAGCAAAAAATCGTACGTGGAGATTCGGTCCAGCAGATTTCGCTCGCACCGTTGCTCGAAAAAGCTTTCAGAACTCACTAGAAAACGCCACTTCACGAAACATGGTTAGGTACCATCAAGTGACTAGAGAGTTCGAACTGGTACTGACACCCCATCAAAGAGGAAGCCAACGGTGTTGCCAAAGCCAACACTACATCACCCGTCTCAATGCAATATTTACACACCTCGTATAATTACAATGCATTAATCTAATATGAATCCTTTTTAAGTTATATAATGTAATTTCCTTAGCGCATTTATATAAGGGTTGCATAAATAATACATATAAATTTACTTATTAGCGAATTTCATGTGACGCAAAAGCAAATCAATTGATGTGTTTGTAAATATTTGTTTAGTGCTGTTTCAATCATTTACTCTGGGATTTGAATGAAATAATAAGCGCTTGTAAATATTTCTAAGATTCACATAAATATAATTCTATCCACAGATACCACCAAATTAATGAATCTGAATAACGCTATTATAGATATCATGCAAGACAGCAACATTCCCAATAGTCATCCAATCGCTTCAAGGAAATGACGAACACATAAATAGTTTAGTTTTTATGATCCGGCACTGATTGCAGGGCTTCAACCGTGCAAGTCTGAGACGCTTGATTACACGGTTCTATTGTTAATGCTATGATATGTATTTAAAACAAAACTTTAGATTGTGTTAAGGTTTTCAAGCTAAATTTATCCATATACGTTACCATAAAATTCCATTTTGCTCTCTATGAAAAAACAACTGCAGAAAATATTATTATAAATACTTATAATGTTGCGAAATAAATTCCATCTGAAGAGGTAATGGACATTTTTAAAGGGACTTTTTCAGCTACTTATTAACATCTTGTTCAGTGCTATTGTCATAGTGAACTCATTATCGGATATTGCTCTGTAATGATTCATTTCTGTTGGAAATTGAAATGTCAGTTTGTCAATAATTAACAAACCATGGTGTTTCTTATACAATAAACAACTTCCTTCCAGCAATGTTCTCTGGCCCTTAGCTGCCTCCTCTGTTTCCATAACGTTCTAACATTGTTATTTGATCTGAACCTTCATTTTTACTCCGAACCTTGATTTGATTATCCTTATGTACTTCTTTTAGTAGCTTATACATTTTATTAACGTAATTAGGTATGCAACCTAATTAGTAGTAGTAGTTTTGAGAAGAAAGAAGGTAAGAAAGCGAACAGGCGGCTTTTGGTGACGTTATTGAGAGTTGTGTAGTCGAACCCAACTGATAGAGAGGCATCAGCAACTTCCATTTTAGCATAGAATAAATCAGGGCTATAATATTCATATCTTGGGGTCATTTTATACGTATATTCTGAAATTTCCAAATATTTTCGTCGAAAAATAACGGAGATATCAGCTGCCGTGCATTGTAAGTCGACATTCGGCTGGGCAATTTGTATACATTCTGGAGATCACAATTTTCATCTGAAATCAATTTTTCAAAAAATTTACTTTTTTCATGAGTGTCTCTTTTATTTGAACCTCACGTCCCACAAAAAAATCGAAAATTAATATTTTTGAGGAATGTGAAAATTTAGTATGATTTTTTATCATTTTTTTGTACTCATTTTTGCAATAAAAAATAGTTACAATAAAGATATTGTTTAGAATTGAGGTTCAAATAAAGCGTATTTATATAAAGAAACTATGTGCTGACTTTCATAACGATTGATTAAAAACTGTAGGAGCTAGAGTACACACAAATTCGAAAAAAGTAGTTTCGAGAAAAACGCATTTGAAAATAAGTATGACTGTAAAGGTAAATTTAAAGCAGTTATGAATCAATTTAAACAACTTACTAGTTAATCCGCTATTCCAGCACGTTAAAAGAAACAAGAGAAACGTCTGCTAACGTTCTTCTTTCTTTCCAATATCTTTCAGATCATTCATGAATGGCTCGCTGCTCGACCGCTCCGTACTACATGAGACGCGCTCCAACCATTCGACCGAGGGACACTCACTTAAACGCTTATAGCTTTTAAACGACTTGAAATTTTGTTTTGAAATTTTCAGAATATATTTTTGAATAGTTCTACAATCGATTTATGAAAAAAATAATTATTGAATTTTTTGAAGCCTCTACACCTCGAGAATCCTACCGACTGGCGAGTCGATAGAAGAAGTAGAAAACCTTTCCAGCCTCGAACTGGCGCGACTGAGGGGAGGTTGCTAGTCGGAATTTATCCTATTGCCTGTTGAAATGCAGTACACAAGCCTGGTCTCTCTTCGGATGGTTACCCATCCAAGTACTAACCGCAACAAACAACGACCTCCGAGTGGCCTGATTACAAGAGATGTTAACGTCCTGAACTTTATGCTTTTGATATATCCAAAAGCAAGGAAGAGAGAAAATAATTTTATGCATATTTACCTCGTAGAGGATCTACCATCAGATAGAAAAACAAGTCGGAAATTCTAAAGCACCTGTGGAAAACATACCTATATTGAAAACATACAAATAAGCATGAATGATGATGAATGACTATATAAATGCCTTTAATGAATAATCTATGCATCAATAATATATTTTTCGATCATCTAATACAACTTACAATTTCAAAGATAAATCATATAACAAGTAGATGGATACACCCAGTAAATGTACGAACTTTAATTGTCCGCCAATATAGGATTGTCATGGACTAGTACTAGGGAAAATAAATTTAGAAATAAAAAATGAGATGGTTAAACAAACAGACAAAGAAAATATAACTGAAGAAATATGAAATGTAGAGAGCGTAGAAATAGAACGAAACAAAATATTGTATCAAAGGCTGAAAGCCAATTTATTTAAAAAGCATATCTAAGAAGCAGCAGAAGCAATAGGTAACGAAATGTAACATAAGCAAAACGTGACTATAAAAACCGATGGTACAATCACTGTATTAAGGTACTTACAAATGAGAAAAAAAACAAGCATTTATAACATACAGAGAAATACGCTAGCGTCTAGGGTTGAATATGTGAGAACAAGAAATAGACTTAATCCTAATTGACAACATAAATGAAGACATAATAAAACGCAGGTCTGACAGGGAGAGCTATCTCTGAGCTCATCATTATTCAACAATCAGTGGAATGAGACCACATAAGATAAATATTATGTTATGAAGATGACGTAGTGTTAATTGTAAATAATGAAGATAATTGATTCATTCAACACACCATTAAAGAAGCACAATATGTAGTCATCAGAAAAAAACCACAAAAATGTAAATTTGATCTAGAAAACAGTCACTGAGCAAACAATGTTCTTTGTTTAGGAACAAACTTTGTTTTTTACTTAGGAATATAGACCACTACCAAACAAAATCTTACAAAACCCATCCGAATTAAATGGATGCCTTAGAGACAGTATTTGTACATATAAATATATGACTACAGATTAACAAACAGCTTTGAAGCCAGAGCTCACACAAAAAGAATAAAGCAAAAAATTAACAATGTAGAAATGAAAGGCCAAAAATTTTTCACTTGTACGCTTTCAAAAGTATTGCACTTGACCAAAGGTCATTTCACAAGTATTCAAGAAAAGTGGAATATATAAGATATATATAGTACACAATAATTTTTCTGACGAAACCTGATGTGGAAAGGAAAAAGTCACAAGAACTCAAGTCTCAAGTCTGGTGAATAAGGGGGCTGTGAACCACAGTGATGTTTTTACTTGACAAGACCTCAGTCGTATTCAAAAATCCAATACTCTTCACCACGCAAATAAAGACACTTTCGAGAAAATTAGTATGCCTCGTACACAATCTCAGATTGGATGGCTACAATATATCGCTCCAGTTAGAGGCGAAGGTTAAAGGAGGTCAAAGTTCCATAACGGGTTGTAGCACCTCGGGAAGAAGAATCATATGGATGAAAACAAGAAAAACTTGGAATCAATACATGGGACCAGATAGATTATCGAATATTTGCGAAGACCGTCTAAAAGATGGTTTGGTTTGGGATAGCTGTCTAACAACAAAAACAAAAACCGAATAAGAGGCATACAAACAAAAGAAATCCTAGTTTATCAAAGAATAATCACAAATTCCTCGAGGTAAAATATTAGAATGGATACTAGAAATAAGTAAATAAAACAAACTAAAAATTTAGACGCAATAGTTATTTATTTTATAACAAATATATAAATCATACATATTTAAGGGTAGTAAAAATATATAAATTTAATTATCACAAAAAGGCGACTAAAAATGAATTTATAAATTGCTCTAAAAATATGGACCCTTTTTGGACCTTTAACTTTTTTTCTAATACTTCTGTTTAACCACATTTAATAAAGTAACAACACCTCAACAACTAACGATACATGAAGATCCGGATAAGTAATTAATAATGTAATTTAAATATAACAAACAATTGGACATTGTTTGTAATGGGATAAATCACAAATATAATTGTAATTTATTATCCAAGATGTTAATTTATAAGAATTGCAATTTTTTCAATAAACATGATAATTTAAGCATATATTTAATAATGTATAAAGTTGAACATATATTTTTCTTATGTACAGCATTCCTCATTTTCACTGGCGGTTGGTCCATAAGGGCACGTGCCCCACCAAAAAAGTAAAAAAAGAGAAAAAAAGAATGATGTCTGACAGTTACACTTGTATTTCTACACAGCAAAGTGTGTGTGTGATACTAAGAAATGTAAAATTTTTGGTTATGACCCATTTCCCTATCCCCATTCCAAAACTTGGTTATATGTGCCACAATAGAAATTCCAGGTGGCAAAAAACTACATTGTCGATACTACATATTTTGCCTTTCATCGTCGTCAAAAAGCTACAGAAGCAGTTCGAAACATTTGTGCCGTATATGAAGACAATGCTATAGCTGATAGGACTGCACGGAATTGGTTTGCCAAGTTAAAAATCGCAACTTCGACATGGACACGCCCCGCTCGGGTCGACTTTCCAACATGTTGGCCATTAAACATGCAGAGAATTGACTGACAAGATGGATTATGGCCTTCTTGACGCACAAAATCTCCGACATCTTCAATCAGTTGGATGTAATCAAAAACTCGGAGCTTAAGTGCCATATAAACTAAGCGACGATAAGGAAAATCACCATCACAAAGCTGTTCAAAATCCCACCCAATACGGAGCAACACTCGGCCATAAGCAACGATTCTTGTACAGAATTGTGTCTCTACATCAATATGAAGCAAATGAAGGAGTGGGTGACCGCAAGAGACACGCCAAAGCCGAGAGTGAAGCAAGAAGACCATGATCTGCGTTTGGTGGCACTGGGAGGGTCTCGTGTATTTGGAAAGGTTCTTCCGCATCCGCAGTACTCTCTAGATCTTGAGCCAAACCCATTATCACCTCAAATGGTCCTCAAATATCAACAAATTGGTCGAGAGGTGGGAGCATACCATGAACAATTGATGGAGAATACATCAAAGGTAAATTTATTGTTAGAATTGTTGCTTTTTTCAATAAAACTTTTTAATAAAAAAACGGCGGGAACTTATGGAACTACGCAATATTTGATATTTACGTAAGATATTAAAAAAATCGTGGTTTATATTTTTTTATTAAATAAGTATAGTTTGTAGAAATACCCAAATAAATTCAATATTTTCTATAATATAGGAACCATTCATAATTTCTTTTAAAAAGTTCAGTGAAAAAAAAAAGTGTAATTAAAATATTTCTCAGCAGCGAAATTTCATTCTATTCCTTATTAAAAATCGACTCAATAAGGATAAATATTGAATTTATCCTTCATTTGTAAATTACTAAATTCATTAAAAAAAATTGATAAAAATCATAAAATTTGATAAATATTTAACAGTTTGTTAAAATTAAGGGATGTATATCTCAGTCTAATTTAATAAAAAAACACTTATAATACTACTTATAATCTAAATTTTACATATTTTATCAAAATCTTTACTTTCTTCAATAGTATTTGGTTTCCATTTTACAGTATACTTTTCTGGTTGCACCTGCTTCATTTTATTTATTGAATCAACTATCCAGCTTGAGTTTAGATGTATGGCAGTTTTTGGCCATTCTGGGCGTAACATGTTAATATGTTTAGCGAAATGAAAAATATGTGTAGCATCTTTGACCTCAGCAGAAGTCAAAATTGTTCCACCGTGGGCGATAAAATACCTAAAATTACAAATAAAAATATACTAATATATTCCAGAATGTTTTATTAGGATAGTTTTTTTCTAATGTGAAATATAATGATTATTCGCCGAATTATCAACAAATTCCGAACGCATTTCACCCTGCTTGATACAAAAACAAAAATAAAATAACGCCACTGTTGCTAGCAATGTTGATAAAGTTCCAAATTTATCAATTCGTCGTCGTTCGCAGAAACGTCAGCTTTGTTATTCGACTACATGGATCATTTAATTCCGAATTTGAATGGTATTGATCCGGAGATGTGGTTTCAACAGGACGGTTCCACATGTCATATAGCCAACGCAACAATCGATTTACTGAGGGAACAATTCGGTGATAAAATTATATCAAGAAACTGACCAGTTAATTGGCCACCAATGTCATATGATTTACCGCCTTTAGATAATTTTCTTCGGGGTTATGATAAATCTCCGGATTATGCCGATAAACCAGTAACTATAGACGCCTTGGAAGCCAAAATAAGACCCCAATTGAATAAATAGTTTCAAGACATCTAATTTGGTTATTGTTTCATTTGAATTTAAAGTTCGGACGCACTAAAAAAATCACCTTATAGATTTGAACTACTGGTTAACATGAGCACCACTTGTCATATCAACGCAAAACACATGATTTCCAAGGCAGAATCAGACTCTATATCTATAAAACGTATTATTACTGGAGACGAGACGTGGATTTATGAGTCCAACACGCAATCCAGACCGAAACCGAACACGTCGTTTTCAATCGAAAAAGAAGGCGGTGCTCTCAGTTTTCATAGACTACAATGGTGTTGTGCATTATGAATTCCTTCCGGAAGATCAAATGGTCAACAAGGAGTATTATTTGGGCGTTATGAGACATTTGCGTGAAGCAATTCGCCAAAAAGAAAGGATTTGTGTGCAACCAACTCGTGGATTTTGCACCACGATAACGCATCGTCACACAATGCCATCATTATCCACGACTTTTTGACCGAGAACGGAACGAATACAATCCGAATTTGCGAACAGCCACCGAATTCACCTAATTTGGCTCTCTGCGACTTCTTTTCGAACTCCCTCATATAAAAGTTACTTACTTTGATTTTTATGATATAATTTTTATGATTAAATCCCCCCCGCCCCTGGGAGTTGATTTTTAGGAACCCTCCTCCTTAGCGAATATCTGGGATGATTGAGGAACATTCCTAGTAAATGTCAAGTCTGTAGGATTTAAAATTCAAAAACGGGAGTATATTTATCTTTTGCGTTCCCGCAATCCCCCTGACGAGTTGATTTTTATGAACTCTCCTCCTTAGCGGACATCTACGACGCATTTAGAATATTCCTGCCAAATTTTAAGTCTGTAGATCTTATAGTTTCGGAGAATTCGCAAAAAGTGCGTGGTTATCTGGACCTTCGTAGTATAAGTGAAGGACAAACATCCAAACAAACATACTTTATAATATTAGTAAGATCAATATTGCTAACAGCAAACAGAACCTTAATGAACTTTTAATACTAAACCCAATTGCTAAATTACCTTTCAATTTCACGATTTTCTGATGGTAAAAATATTGCTTTTACATCCTCAAAAATAGACATCAGGGGTTTCTGCAGCTTTACGCTTTTCACATTTGTATTTATTTTATCGCGCTTAGGTTTTTCAGTCTTGTGAATACTAGTCTCTGTACTTGTATCAGCCTTTTTAATTTTCTTTGCTCCTTTTTCTTTGGGTTTTGTGGGGCTGCTGCTAACACTAGAAGAATCGGACGAACTGCTGCTAGCCTCCAGACTTTTCCTTTTTTTAGAACAAGCTTGATTATTAGATAAGAGGTCG
The DNA here is from genome assembly GCA_031761425.1 of Cosmopolites sordidus. NCBI lineage: Eukaryota > Metazoa > Arthropoda > Insecta > Coleoptera > Curculionidae > Cosmopolites > Cosmopolites sordidus. The sequence goes on along the minus strand of JARFXV010001304.1, from coordinate 120,278 downwards.
TTAATAGCGTCGTCATCTTTGTAATCCTTTAATAGCAAGGAAACGTCCGTATGTTTAGAATTCTTGACAAGAAGCTTCAACTCTTCAAGATTTGTAGCTGTTTCCCATGTCTTATCGTCCCGTATTTTAGTTACCCTTGGAAATCTAAAAATCAATATATGTGGAAAAATTTAACCAAAACTAAAGAAAATAAAAAATAAAGGGTGGGGCAAGTACAACGCTAACATTTTGTTTAAGGGCTTTTTCTTTGTGATATTTGTGGCAGTTTCATTTGGCTATTGTGTAGTACAGATGTACAAGTTTTATTATGGATAAATACACGCCAAAAGAATGCAGCGAAATTGTTCTAATTTACATTAAAAAAATAATTCAACTGGTGCAACTTAACATGAATTTAGGCGAAAATATAATTTATCGTTTATTTAAACAATTTCAAGAATTCAGAACAGTTGGCGATAGGTCCCACATCAGAGGTTCAAGAACACAGCGAATCACTGAAAATATTGCACGTGTGATGGAGCCTCTAAAAACGTCGATTCGACGACGTGGTGCACAATTGAGAATTTCCCCACGCAATTTACGCCGAATTTTGAGTAGTGGCCTACACATGTTTTCCTGTAAGATTTAACTTGTTCAAAACCTGTTGCCTACAAACAATAAGTGATTAGAGTACTGTAATGTCATCATAAACCACTTCCATCAAATTGATAATTTTTATGCAAAATTAATTTGACAGCTCCGAATTTGGACCAAAGTACTCTGAGCTTAGATCAATCAAGAACTAAGGTCGTCGGAGAGAAAGGCGAAAATGAATGACAAATGACTAATACTCCTGGCAAGGAAAATGCTACATTTGTTCTTGCTGCAACTGCTCTTGGTCATAAAATTCCGTCTTAAATTATATCTAAAGGCAAACACGTGTGAGAAACATATGCAAAGAAAGAATTTCTCAGAACGACATAAACAGCGGAACACGCAAGGCATGAGTGGAGACTGAAATATGTACAAATTATTAAAAGCTTGATTTATGTGGCTTTAGGTGAAGAAAGATCTATCCTAATCTTATGTCACGGATATTCAACACAAGTCTCTATCGAGTTAACTGAATTTAGAGAATTATTTACATACGACATCACGATATTTAAAATTCTGGCGCATACAATGCAACAAATTCAATGCACATAAGAGGGGCTAAACAGTAATAAAATAGAAATGACAATATATTAGGCACAAACTTGGGATTAACACCCCAACCAATCATTTAATTTATAAATGTTTATGTGACTGAAAATTTAGCTTGACATATTTACAGTAAAATATGGTAATTGTGAATTATACACATTTAATATGTTATTAACAATTCACTATAGAAAACCAATTTTGAAAAAATTAGTGAGTCGCATTTACACCACTAATGATAAATACTGTACTTGATCAGATACTTAAAACATTATAAAGGTTTTTACCTTATGGATATGCCATCAGCTGTATGAACATCATGCTGTGTGAATTCCGCTCCTGTTACTTCCCAAACAGGCTGTTTTTTCGGATCTTTTGCTACAAAGTCAGGTACCATTGTTCTACTACAATTAAGCCAAATGGGCACTTTATCTGGATCACAACTGATTTTTTCCATTTTCAATTGTTTCTGCAATCGATCCAGTGTTTTATCGTCATGTCCTAATATAAAAAGGCACATGCTAGGTTAACATATTAACATAGAGAAGGGTTGGTTTAATATCTCTGGATGAGATTAATAGGCCAACTAGCAACATACAGTCAAAGCTTCTTATTCACAATTCCATTATTTGTAGCAACAAACGTAACTGTAGGTTTGGGGTGATAAAAATCCTCAAGTAATTCCGGAGTTACATTTTGAGAGTGATATGATCATATTTTTTTGATGACGATGATGGAACTCGTGTTACCGTTAATGGGGAACGCCACAGGAATTTGCTAACAGAATACCTTTGGCCTGAACTAATAAATGTGGATACAAACAATGTTTTATTTCAACAAGAGCTGCCACACATCTGGCCAACCAATCGATTCATTGTAAGAAAATTCCTGAGCGCGAAATCATGCCCTTGGATTATTTTTTGTGGGGTTGTTAAATCTCTAGTTTACAGAAATAAATCCCAAACGTTCTTGGTCTTAAACGAAACATTGCTATGTGTCAAAGAGTCATGGAAAATTGGATCTCCAGAATGTATTCCATCAGACGTGATGCCGAGGAAAACGTTTGAACAACTTTTCATTCAATTTATACCACAAAATATCAGTATTAGAAATTTCTATCTAGTTTTTGGAAACTAAAAAGTTTAAGAGAAGAAATCAAATAATTTACCAGTATGTACTTTAGTCACAGTACAAAAGTTCTTAGACGTTGAATTATAACAACCCATTAAGAAAACTGACATCATTCCACCTTTCTGTCCAGTACCATACCATGCTCCTAATACAATTAAATCCGCAGAATCAGCCATCGCCCCTCCAAATAGATAATCCTTTTTTACTTTAAGCCAATGCCTTTTTCCTGGTTCATATTTTCCCATTGTATCTTTCAAAACCAATCCTTCTAAACCTAAAAAAAATATTTTGCATCAGAAAGTAAGTCAAAAGGGAATTAAAAATATAATATACCTAATTTTAGTACCTTGGCGATCATGGTAGCCAACTTTTTTGGTTCATCAATCTCTTGCATTTCAGAGAAAACTATATGATTTGGAACTTCAATCATGTTTTCACTTAATATTTGTTTTCTTTCCTTTAAAGACTTAGTAATCAGACTCTCACCATTATAATAAATACAATCAAAAACAAACAAGCAAACACTAGCATCCTTAAATTGGGCTTTTTTGTGAACACCCAATGTCCCAAAAGGTAATGGTTTGCCAGTAGTGGTATCCATCATAAGAATTTCAGTGTCAAGTATCAAATCTTTACCGTGGGGAAATGCTTTCGAAATATATTCCTTGAAATGCGCAACTTTATGAGGCATAACTGGTTTAAGTGAACGGGAAAAATATTTGAATTCATTGGCATATTTATGAACTTGTACCCTACAAAGAAGTTAATTATTAGAAATGATTATATATGTTACATCTACAAGTTATCTAAGCAACGAATGTTTGCTATATGACTATTATATGCCTATCTATATAAAACATTTTTAAAAATAAGTTCAATTATCTGAAATTATTTCTCTCAGAAATCATCATTCAGAATGAATGGTGGACATTCCAAAAAAAAATTTTGGAATATCCACTTTTAATCCACAATATCCACTTTTTCCATCTCCTATTTTGTCACCTCATTTATTTCTCTTTTCACCAAATTACCAGGTAATTTGGCGAAAACTGGCTGTGATCTTGTTGAGCAAATGGCCAAATCATTGAATCATATACTCTATCTGGAATGAATTGCTTGTACGCGTTTTCTTGTGAATTTAATTCGGCTTGTAAACTTGATTATTTCACTTGTAAACTTGATTACATCACTTTTAAACTTGATTGTCACTTGTATACAATATACATAGTCCTGCTTTTTCTTGTACATAAGTGTGTAGTTTATAGAAAATGAAACAAAGAGGAATTAAGATTACATTGATTGAATATATTATCGAAGCTGTAGGATTACAGAATTTTACGCAACCAGTATAAATAAACTCATTTCACTCTCATTTCTCATTTCAAAAATTTTTATTTTGAGTAATAAAGTTTTGTTTGAGTTGAAATATGTGCATTTCAATTGTAAAAAATCGCAATAACTTTCTTAACCTAATAGTTCAACTTCAAGGAGTTTTCAATAGCTGTTTGAACTGTTATAGAAGTTAAAATCCTTCTATAACATTTACTTTTGTATCAAAATATACTTCAAGGAATTATTGAAATGAATAATGCCTGTAATAATTATACCGAATAAAAAAAAACATAGTTCAAAGAATCAATAAAACCATCAATATTGAATATTTAAGAATTTGTAACCAGTCACTTAAGTAAAAATCTAGTAAAGCCACTGGGGGAAGAGAGATGAACAATTGATAGAAATGACACCTATGATAAGCCACACTACCTCATCAGATAGTGTATATGCTAGTGATTAAGCAGTTTAACACAACAAAAAACATAACAATGGAAATTATTAGAAGATATTATTAGAAAATAGAACATAAAATCTAAAATACTGCTGAAAAAAAAGGAGATATTCTAATAAAATGAAAATAGTCTCAATAAATGGTAATTAGTGATGATGAAATATTGCATCATATTACAAGTAATATTTTTAATATATTCTAGAATGAATAAACATAATCTTCGTTAAAAAGGAAAGAAGTGCAGTATTTTAACGCTTAAAACCTAATCCTGTTTTTTCTTTGCACTGGCTTTTTTGAATGAATTAATAAGGCATTTATTTTATAAAACATACATTTTTAAAGCTCTCTTTTACATTTACCTTTCTCCATCATATTTAATTTCAGAAAACATTCCATTTGGACATTTTTTCATAGCGTATTCTACTGATTTACATGCTTCTGCTAACATTGGAAACACTGGTGTTAAAATTTTAATATCTGCACTCTGTTCCTTTTTGTTTTTAAAACATCTGGAATTCAAGATTAAGTACAAATTATAGGAAGCACAATGATGATTATTTACCTTTCTATAACACCATCTAAATCTTTTGAAGCCTTATAAACAGCATATGCATTAGGATGGACACCATCCAAAATGTGTTTTGCACCTGCACCCATCCGTAAATCATGTTTAATCAACCTGATAATTGTTTTTAAATCAGCTGGTGTTAATACCTTTAATACTTTCTGAAAGTGATTAATTTGATCTTCTTCTTTAGTTAGTTTGGCAAGATATTCCAGAAAATTGTCTACTTTTTGAATAGTAATTGTTGATTCTTTTGGTATTGATTCATATTCAATACTTTGGACGTAATAATGACTTACTGTATCACTCACATCACCTGAGTAATTTATTTGATTAATCAATGTATTTACATTTTAAATAAATAAAATACCTTGCTGCAGATGTTCTAACATGGAATCCTGATCTTCCACAAATATTCTACTAAATAGTTTGATTATCTGTTTACTTTGTAAATTATAGATGCGTTTCACACTTCCAGGCAATAGTAATCTACACCAAACTTCAACATCTCCTAGAAAACCATGACCAGAACATCCTTTTTCAAACATTGTCTTTACAATAGCTGTTTTGTCCAAATAGCTAGGATGATTTGCCACTCTCTCAACTAATTCTTGAAAGGTTTTAAATGAATTATCTTCTGATGTATTCTGATCCTTATTATTGCTTATATTATTCAAAGTCCGTTTAGATGGTGCAACCTTTCTAGTCTTTTTTGGAGAGACACTTGCTACACCAAATATTTCATTAATTTTTGAGATTTGCCCTCTTATATGCTTCTGGTCAGACTCGCTTAGTACATCAAAACCTATTATGTCATCTTCATTTTCAATTCGTTTGGTGGTAGCCCTCTGCTTTTCAAACATATTGAATATGCAATCCACATGATACCAGTTCTTCATTTTACCATCACCAAATGGATTTGGAACAATTTTTGCAATTCGAAGTTCACCTTGCAGACACTTTTGTTTACATTTTTTACATCCTGCTCTGCCATTTTTAGCTGATTCTATTTCAAATGTTCTTTCATCTTCGGTATCCGACATTCTATGTTTTTTGTTTTCTGATACTTATAACAAAGCACTTTAAGCTTACGCTCAGTTTCAGGTATGAGTAGCTTTCAGTATCATCACGTCCTTTTAACAAAAAACTTTCGAGTTCTCTAGTTATGTTTGAACTTGTTTGGATTGTGCAATTGATAGTTATTTATATCAAATATCTGCTTATAGATTAGTTTTGTATTTAAAGGATATCTGTCATCAGAATCTTCTAGTGAAATATTTTAGGGTTAAGGTTTATTTAAAATTTGAAGAATATGATTATATAAATTATATATGATTTAAAATGGTGATATGAATACACATGTTAAACTTTAATTTAGAAAATTAAATGTAAATTATATATATTGAAAAAATTTTCTATATCATATATCAATTTATTGTTACTTTTATATGGTTAGAATAATAATTTATCCTAGAATAAATTTTGTATTATGGTACTGTATATTTTCAGTGATTAGGATATCAAATATTTTCCAAGACTTTAAATATAAAGATATTTTAGGTATACGTAACCTCAAAGTTTTTAAATCAGAAATTTGACGAACGGTGACTTGCGCGTATTGTTGATTAAAAGCAAATTTAACAAAAATTTAGCGCAGACGCCTCTATTTTTATTCGAAAATTTAGTCAGCTTTCATTCATCTGAAGGTTATATCGACTGGATCAGCTGTCTCTGTGAGGCTGGTTCTTTAAAAAATGTTTGCTCTGGTTCCCAAGTCCCTAATGTGAGTATTTATTTAAATTTATATTTATTATTACCTGGTGGTGATTTTAATAACATGTTGTGTAATAGTAGTCTTAATTATTACTCAACATTTCTTGGATCAATATCAAAAACCTTAGTGTATTTTGAGTAACTAGTTACTCCCGCTTTCATATCCATGTTTAACGGGATATAGCAACTACTAGCATTTGTTTTCTTAACCATCGATATATTAATATATTTGAACAAATAATAACTTAATTATTAGACTAATTAATACTTATTAAAAAATGTTATTATTAATGTGGTTATGTTGGTTTGTTTCAATATTTGTGGAAATAAGCATTTTGATGTGTATTTTTTAAATCTATTTTCAGTAGAATGTTAAACTAAAATCATGACTTAAACCTTAATTATAAAAAATTTCTTAGAGATAATTTACAAGATACATTGAAACACAAAAAAGTCGAGGGGTTTCTTTTAAGAATAAACATGACGTCTCATGTTTAAGTAACATATTTTGATAATTTTTATTAACATGATCGAATTAACAGTTTCTATACCTATTTTTTATCAAGGCCATAAATTAATTTAACAGTTATTATGGTCTATCTGGTTTAGGCTAGAAGGAAGAGGAAACTATCATTCAACAAAACTTTGTTAAATAAGCAATTTAGTAATTTAAATAATATAAGTAACACTTTATTATTGTGTTAAAATGTCCCTACTGAACATTTGATGTAATAATATGAAAAATAAGTGATTTGCTCCCTTATTTTGAATTTGTTTTTATAAGGTAATCTGTTTCGGCAATGTTTTTGTGTTTTAGTTTTAAAATATCACTTTAGCTATAAAGTTATTTTGAAATTTTGGCAGAAAACCAAAATAATCTTGTCTATGCGTTGCACAATTGCAAAAATTTATTATCACAAATTTGTATATCGTAATATTTTTAAGGGAATAAAGGAAATTAATTTAATAAGGAAAAAAGGAATTTAAGGAAATATAAGGTACCTAATTAGAGGTCATTGAAGGACATCATTAATCAGTTTTGAATAAAAACGAAGTTTAAGTTAGGAACTTTTTAGTTTAGGAACGCTACGCTACCAGTACTATTACTTTAGTTGTACACCTCATATGTTTAAGATCGCTGATATTTGTCATTGTCTTTGTTTTGCTGATGTTCGTAGTGAGCCCTACTTTTTCAGAAGCTTTTGACAATTGTTCTATCATCTGTTCGATTTTTTTATATTTCGTTGCGATAAGTTCGATGCCATTAGCATTTCTTAGGTGACTAAGTTTACTTTTATTTCTTTGTCCATCCAGTCTGACTGTTTAAACAGTGAACAGTGAGTTTCTTTTTTTTAATTATTTAATTAAAATTGGCCATTTAATTCGTCCCTCGTTGTCGAAAACTGATTTTGTTTTTGTGAATTATGATTTCAGACAGCTTTATTACGAGTAGTTAATGAGACCTCTTCAACCTGGCACGACTTAAAACCAAATCAAAAACAAAGGAGGTTAGCATCGTTGAGCTGTAGTATGCGGATGACTGTGCGCTTGTAATGAGTTTTTTTTGGATTGTGTGAGAAGCCAACACATTTAATGAAAGACTGTTTGTCTGTATTTCCACTTTATTATTAATATTTGACGCGTTTCGCTAACACTGTAGTTTCTTCAGAACTGACTATTTTCGATGTTAAAATAGGTATAAATACAAAAAGTTTCTACAATAAAAATATACATTTTTTTTAAGAAATTCTCACAGATGCTAGTTATTGTCTGTACAAATTCAGTAAAGGGATTTGTTCAGGTCTATATTTGGTCATTTAGAAGGGTTTTCGTACCTTTGAGACGGTTTATTTCTAAACTCTCTAGATGGTTTAGTTTTTTTGCCTTTGTTATGTACATGTAATATTTTAAATTCACCATTAAAAAGATGGTTCTTATTTACCAAATGTGAGGCATAGTTCGAATTATGTTTATGACTGAGAAAGCTTCTTTCGGGTTCTTTAATTATTTTCTTGAAAGATCTGCCTGTTTGTCCTATGTAAGTTTTTGGACACGACCCACAATACAGTTGATATATCCTTGATTTTTTTTTTTTTTTTTTGTTTTTGCCTTGCAATTTTTGATATGTTTTCCAAGGCTGTTATTGGTTTTAAAGGCTACTTTTGCATTGTTTTTTATATAAGATTTTTTCAATTCTTTCCGACGATTAACCAAAGTATGATATTACTTTGAATGAGTGGCTTTTTCATTCTTATGGTATATTTCAGACACAGCCTTTTTGTACAATTTTCTTTTTAGAATGTTATCTATTATTCTTTCTGAATATTCGTTGTTTACGGCAATTTGTTTAATGGTGTTTAGTTCCTTATTAAAATCTGCGTCTGAGAAATATTGATCAGTCTATGTACAAGGCTATGATATGCTATTAATTTATGTTGTAGTGGGTGTAATGATTTATTGTGTATCGTTGTATCTGTTTGAGACGGTTTGCGGAATATCTTGAAACTATGTTTGAGATTCGTGAAATTGTTAGATCCAGAAAGTTTAACCTGTTGTTTTCTTCTAATTCGGCTGTAAATTTTTTTATTTTTGTGGATTGCATTAATATATTCAAGGAATACACTTAGTCGTCTGTTGGTACCGACAAAGCATGCCAAAATGTCGTCCACATATCTAAACCAATATACAAATTGTTTACTTAGTCCACTCTGGTGGATTATCGTTTCTATATTGTCCATAAATATTTCCGCGAGTAAGGGGCTGCCCATTATCAAACCCTCTTTACTATTGTAAAAGGTGTTGTTAAATGAAAAGTAGTTTTGGGACATGCAAATCATTAGCAAATGTATGATTTCCATACTTATAATCGGGTTGACATTTTTGGTTAATAATTTTTCTACTAATGTTGTCGTGTCTTGAGGCGGAATGCTGGGGAATAAATTCTGGACATCAAATGATAATAATCTGGCCTTGGTTGGGATTGTAATGTTTTTTATTTTGTCAACTAATTCGTATGAATTTTTAACACTATAGTTAGGTCGAAATTTACAGTACAATTTAATGATATCATTTATAATTTAATTGATATCTAAGGTCCTAAGGTAAGGACACTTTGTAAGCAGGTGCAAGCATATAAGAGACAACTAACCTTATTGAATAATTTAATTTATGAAGTTTAATTAAGGACTAAAGTTGTGGGGATTGTGGAATCATGGAAGTCAATGTATATTTGATTTTCTCGGGTATTATACTGGTTTGACGTTTGATATTTGTGTGATATGCCTCTGTGGGATCTCTAGACAATATTTCGTAGTTTCTTGTTTGTAAAAATTCTAATGTTTTTTCTATGTATTTATTCTTTTTGATGGCTATGACCGGATTTCCCTTATCGGACTCTGTGAAAACTATGTCATTTTCTGTTGCTTTTTTATGTATTGCTCTAGCTATTGTAAATTCCTCGTTGTGTACATTTCTGTTTGATATAATTTCTCTATTAATAACTTTTGCTGTTTGGTATTTTAATTGTAAGTTTTGAGGAGTACTACTAAAAGCTGTCTCTGTTTCTGCTCCTAATATTTCATTGTTTAAATCTAAATTTTTCTGGTATGTTATATTTAAATCCCTTTTTAAGAGTGTTTGTTCCCCTTGGGTAAAATTGGTTTTAGAAAGATTGATAGATCTACTAGAAAATGTGTGATTTGAAAAATTCTTATTTTTTGTGATTGTTTGCGAATTTACATATTGGGCAGGGAAATATTCTATTTCATTTTTTGGGTTTTACATTTTTTATTGATTATACCCAGAACTGTAAGTCTTGTGTCTAAATCAAGTATTGAAAAATCTATATTGTGCAATCTAAATAGTTCTGTGTGGATATAGTTCTGACCAAGACCAGATTAATAGCATTTGATGTCCAGAACTTATTCCCTAGCATTCTGCCTCAAGACACAATAATATTAGTAGAAACACTCGAAAGATTTCATCAAGGCTGCATCCGGAAAATTTTGAAAAAAGAAAATGGTAAGACTATCAGATCAATGTGGAGGTACTTGAAAGAGTCAACAGTTTGAGCATAGAATCCTACATCATAAAAGTTTTACAGAGATAGATCATTGTCAAAGGATGCAGAACATTAGGATGCCGAAACAGGTCCTAAATAGAGGTCCTAAAAAGAAGACTCTATAAGATCGTCTCTAAAGAATTATATGTCAAGTGTGTCTGAATGGGAAAGGACGGCAAACGGCATATCCAAATTGAGGAAAATAATCGCCAAAAAGCTGCAGCCAAAAGGAAGGCGCGAAGACCCATGCAAACTGGACCGCGTGTACCAATTCTTTATCCTCTTCGCCTTAAATGCCCAGTATGCGGAAGTCCGTGCAGATTCAAGCTGTGTTATGTAAACTCATAATTTTTTAACAATGCTTTAGCAAAATTAATAGCCACCATTATATTATATATTATTATTATTCGCGTACGGGCCCTGGTGGACCACGCGAAGTACAGTTATAGAGGGGTTTGTTGTTGTTAGCCTTCCTTTGCGCCCATACTAATTTCATTCTTTGGCTATGAAGTTTTTTCCTTTCGTCAGACCAAGTTGCTCCAGTCTTCCTGCATTTTTCTCTCTGGCCAACCTTCCAAACGTTGTTCTTGTGTCCTTGTGTCTGAAACTGCCTCTTTCCTGAATTTCACTTTGTGTAATATTTACTGATTGTAGGTCCTCTTTAATTGCAGCAATCCATTTAATTATTTCTACTTTAGCTCTACTCCTATTTTCATAAAATTCGACTATTTGTCTAGTTAGCCTACTCGGCTTCATCCATTTTATGTGCCCGTAAAACTTAAGCCTTCTTTTTTCCCTATCGCTACGTATATCTGTGTATTGTTTGATTTCTTGGTTTTCTCCTTGGGGCCTAAGATTTTTCTTATGATTTTTCTTTCTTTTCAAAGTCCTCTATGTCTTTCTTTCTATTCAAAATGAGCGTTTCTGCCCCATATAGACATTCTGGTTTAATAACTGTGTTGTGATGTCTTAGTTTTGTGTTTTTAGATATGCATTTCTTGTAAATATTTTGTGTAAGTCTCAATGCCGTTTCCATTTTTTGACATCTACCCTTTTTGGCCGCTTTTTCCAACCCATTTTCCATGATTATTTCACCCAAATATTTGAATTGAGAGACTCGTTTGGTTACCATATTTTGTTTTTAGAAATGGTGTTAGTATGTTGCAGGTCATGTGCCTTTTCAAAGGAAATTTGGAGTCCTACCTTTTCTGCTGTTTCTTTTAGGATTTCAATCTGTTTTTGTGCCGTTAATATATCTTGAATCAAAATTGCTAGATCATCAGCAAACGCCAGACAATCAATTTTGATGTTGGTTCTCCCCAGTTTTTTTTCATACACTCCTCCCTGTATTACTTTTTCTAGAACACAGTTAAATAATAATGGCGAGAGTCCATCCCATTGTCCCATTCCAGTTTTAATTTCGAAGGGCTCTGAGATGTCACCCATGAATTTAACTTTTGACCTTGTGTTAGTTAATGTTGCTTTAATAATTGCCACCGTTTTCAGTGCTTGTTCTTTCAGGATTTGGAATAGAGATTCGGGGTCAATAGATCCATATGCTTTTTTGAAATCCACAAATCTAGTCCTCGTTCTTTCAAGATTTGGAATAAAGATTCGCCGTCAATAAAATCATTTGTTTTTTTGAAATTCACAAATGTACAAACGAGATTTTTATTGTTTAGTTTTTGATGGCTTAGGATCAACTTTAGATTCAGGATCTGGTTAGGGCAGGATCTTCCCGGTCGAAAATCTGCTTGATATTCACCAATTTTAGGTTCTAACTGTTCCTGTGCTCTGTCTAGTAGATATTGAGATAGAATCTTGTAACAAACTGGGAGAAGAGATATCCCTCTGTAGTTGTTTACATCCATTCTATCTCCTTTCTTGTGTTGCGGATGGATTAGAGCATCTTTCCAATCTTCTGGAATCCGTCCGATTCGCCAAACTTCTTGTAGAATTTTGGTTATTTCCTTGATTATACCTGGACCAGCGGATTTCGAAAGTTCTACAGTGATTCCATCTTCACCAGAAGCTTTGTTATTTTTAAGTCACTTGATTTGCCTAATTACTTCATCTTCATTCGGTGGTAATGAATCTGGGTTTGTTTGTTTAGGGTTTAGTGTTGGTAATTTGTTTAAGGGTTCAGGAAAGTTTAGTAGTTCAAAATATTTCGCAAATTCTTTGCAATTGTCTTGGTTATTTACAGCTAATAATATTATATATATATATATATATATATATATATATATATATATATATATATATATATATATATATATATATTATATCTCATTTATATTAGATAAATAATGTTAATCTTTGTGTGATTCGAGCTTCAGTAAATGCGAAAGTCATTATAATAGTATGTAAAAGTAGTAGTAATCAGTATGGTTCTTTATACTCTATTTTTTCATCGAGCTTTTTTAATATTGATGAAATTTCGGATTGATGTTTACTATGTCAGTTTTTATTGAAGTATATATTATAGTAAATAAAACCTAAATGTTTTTACCACATACTAGAGTATCAGTAAAGTAAGTAAATCAAATATTTATATTCGTGAACGTTTTTTTTTATATGAATTAATTAAAATGTTAGTTTGTTTTTATTCTTTATATATATATATATATATATATATATATATATATATATATATATATATATATATATATATATATATATATATATACCTTTTAATGTAATAACCGTTCTAAGTTAAAATAATTTAAATATTATTAGAAGAAATGTTATAAAGCAAACAAAGTTCTTCCAAGGCTGCTTTATATAATTTTTTTTTAAATGTTTTCAAGGTCTTTCGTGTTAACGCAACTTATAATGATAATCAACTGCTTGCTCGTTATAAAGAGTCTGAATTACGTCTACAACTAGCATTCTAATATTTATATAACTTTAAACCAATACTGTTTGTTCCCGAAATATTTTTAAACTGCCCTTTTTGCATCCTGTTTATTTTCTAGTCTAATTTTAAAATTTTTACATGTCAAATAGTGTTTCATTTTATGTAGTGTTGGGTTTAGCTATTGAATCAAAAGTATTTTTTGCTAATATTTGCTTTTTCTATTTAACTTTATTTTGACCCATCATTGTAGAGGTCAGTCAACACATCTTATACAATCTGATTTCCATGGACATTCTATTGTCATTCTGAAATAAAAAATGTTTCAACTACAAATATACTTTACTTATGATATTGATTTATCAGAGCTGAAATTGTTCATATATACGTCAGGTCAGGTAAATGATCCTTGATATTTGCGTTTGTGGTGTGTTGTAAGTTATGTTAAGATTAAGCTTTAATATTTCATTAATACGTAATTCAATACTGAATGTGTAAAATGTAAAATGTGAATACTGTAAAATTGAAATACTATTCCTTCCGATAAGCCTATGGCCTCAACTATTTCACGCACTTTGATTTGTCGATCACTTAAAACCATGTCATGGATTTTGTCAATCATTTCGGGAATAGTCACTTCCACTAGACGTCCCGAACAATGTTGATCTTTTGTGGATATACGGCCACGTTTAAACTCATTTACCCAATTATAAACACTTACAAACACAGGATCAGATGTATCATGAACTTCATCCAACTCAGCTTTGATCTCTTTCGGTGTTAAGCCTTTCAAATATGTGTTTAATCACAACCCAAAAGTCGCTTTTTCCATTTTTCCAAATAAATCGGCAATATAAATCAAACCACGTGATGAATATAATCGAGACTTTGACAGCTATCTGGTGAATAATGATGCTTACTCAAAACAAACCATTTCTGATGCTACGAGCGTCATCTCTTGGATTTTCTAATGACTTATTGAACAACTCTCGTATGTTTTTCTTCACACTCTTCATTGAACGTTATTTTGGAAGATGAATATGCCCAGGTTTATATTTTAATCATTCACTTAATGAACTTTGCCCTAAATATTCCTGTTTCGATTACGTATATTGATACATTTCCTTTTTTTCCAACTTTCTGTTTCCCCTTTATTATTTTATACATAATAAATAATTAATAAATTTAAATTATTTTTAAATTACAGTTAGTAGATCAATATATTTGTTGTGATGGACAAATCACATTTTCACACAAGTATCTATTACCAATGAGTTTGTTTTATCATATCCGAATTTTTAGCTGAGGTAAACGAACCATTAGAATATTTGCATTCTGGGCGTGTTTTAAATTACATAACGCCTAACCTTTAATGAAAGTCACATATTAATTAATTATTTATATAAAATAATCTGAAACAAAATATACAATGTGGAGAATGTTTTATCAGTATTTGATACCTAAAGCAAGGATATTTGTCTAATATTTATTAACAATATAGCAAGATAGGAAGAGGATTAATGTTCATCCATTTAAGAGCCGGAAGTTCTTCATCTATATAGGGTTTGTCCAATAAGAATCGGGACTGAGGTCGACGACTGTTCTTCGTCCTTGTAAGCCTCACAGATCATAAAGTAAAGTCTCCGTAGCGGATCTGTACAGTTTAAAGCAAAATTGTATGGCACATGCTTGATGTTTTCTTGCATCTTGACTCTTGACGCGGACTTAAAACGGACGTTCAATTCTTGCATGATCTACGCTGGTTCAAGACAGTTGCGCCAGGATTCCTAGCTTACCTGACATCAACCACCTCTGATATCACTTATAAAGACTCTTCTCCTTGGCAGGATAAAGGCAATAAATTAGTCCCGATATTTATTGGACTAACCCTGGTGATGCTAACATGGTTAACGAAACGCACATGGAGAAGTTTAAAAAAGGTGATTTGTTGTTTAGTTGTAAAACTCTACGAGTTTACTGTTTCACACTGTTTTAGTAGAAGACTTGTACAAAGTCAGGTACAAATAATTTCAATGCACCCATGATATAAAGGAGAAGCAGGTACTTGAAAATGGGACGTGCTAGGCCATTTCTGTGAAAAGATGTTTTAATAACTACCTAAATGAAACGCAAAAGAAAACATTCTCATCAATGTTACATAAATCATGTCGACCTTTATTATTATTATTTAAGAAAGAAAGGTTTTTCAGAGCTAATCGTTTTATATTTTAATCTTCGAATAAACTGTATTTCCAAACAGAAAGTCAACATTAAAAGTATAATCCGCCCGACAGCATAATCCAAATAAACAGCTTTTTAAACCACCCAATATTTCGACAACCAAATTTTCTGTACAACTTTCGATTCTTCGAACGCTGAGAAAACCACAACGAAACATTTCTAAGAAGTATAAAAAGTAACGTTGAAGTAGAACGACCCGCAACTGTATCGACCTATAATTATCACCGCTCCTTGATGTCACCAATATACGATTGATTTTTATCAATCGTATAGCTCATATTTTAGTAGATGATACAAAAATTCACTTTTTTAAAAATGTTGTTTAAAAATAAAACTCGTTATTTATATAAATTTATTTGAACATCTTGTTTATATGTTATTCAAATTTAGAATCCCGTCTTATAACTATTGTAATAATGTTTATCAAAATCACCCGGAACTATATAAAATCGTTAAAATTCAAAAATATTTGTATTTTATTATAAAAGTTCATGTCATCCTATCTTGCTTTTACGCGCTTTGAAAAATTTCTCTACACACCAGTGGACAAAAGTTTAAGACCACTACAATTATTTTTATTTTTTTACTACTAACGCGATTTCAATAGTTTTGTATCGTAAGCAGATTATTAATTAAACAATCTTAAGTGAAAAAACTAATTTATTTTTAGAAACAATTATATATAATTTTTTTCCAACTGTCTTTAAGTAAATTTCACAAATGTTCTACGCTGTTAGACACTGCTCACGGATGTTTCGGTCTAACTCATCCCAGATAAGCTCAAGTGGCTTAAGGTCTGGTGAGTGCGCCGACCATTTCATAATCCTAAGAGTTTCTTCGTTCTTTCAGTTAATCGGATGGAATTGCATGACGAACTAAAATTACCTTGAATTATATGCGACCTTCCAATAAGCATGTACAAAGTTTTCACCAAAATAATATCTAAAAGAATATTAAGAAATCTGATCTGATCTGATATTAAGAAATCTGATCTGAAGTCAGGTCCAAATAATTATATATAAAAAATTAATCTACTGTATATAATTATCAGTCATCAACAACGATAGTTGAATATGTTATAACACATGGGCTGAAAAGTCCCGGGCCTAACAAAGAAAACACGGTTTTTTTTGGTTCAAAATTAGCTTTATTCATCAACGTAATCTCTATCAAGAGCAACGCAATCATTCCAGCGCCGCTCTAACATTTCAATACCACTTTTGTAGAATGATTTATCTTTTGCCTCAAAATAGGCCTCAGTTTCAGCGATAACCTCTACATTCGTGCGAAATTTCCTACCGGCGAGCATTTTTTTCAGGTCTGCGAACAGCCAGTAGTCTCTGGGAGCCAAATCTGGCGAATACGGTGGATGTGGGAGCAATTCGAAGTTCAATTCATGTAGTTTTGCCATTGTTTTGATTGACTTGTGACACGGTGCGTTGTCTTGATGAAACAAAATTTTTTTCTTTGCTATATGCGGTCGTTTCTTTGCAATTTCGGCCTTCAAACGCTCCAATAACGCTATATAATATTCACTGTTAATGGTATTTCCTTTCTCAAGATAGTCGATGAATATTACACCACGCTCATCCCAAAATACCGAGGCCATAACCTTTCCCGCCGATTGTTGTGCTTTCGGGCGCTTTGGACGAGGTTCACCAGTTGCTGTCCACTCAGATGACGATCGTTTTGATTCCGGAGGGAAGTGATGGATCCATGTTTCATCACATATCGACGCAAAAATTCCGGTTTGTTACGTTTAAACATGGCCAAACACTGCTCAGAATCATCAACACGTTCTCGTTTTTGGTCAACAGTGAGCAAACGCGGCACCCACTTTGAACAGAGCTTTCTCATAGTCAAATGCTTATGCAATATAAAGCCAAAACGTTCTATTGATTTCTTTACGATGTCAGCTAACTCACGCAACTTCACTTTTCGATTATTCAAAACGATTTTGTGGATTTTTTTTATGTTTTCTGGTGTTACCGCCTCATTTGGACGTCCACTGCGTTCTGCATCATCGGTGTCTCTACGACCACGTTTGAAGTCAGCAAACCAATGTTTTATTGTTGTTTCTGATGGAGCGGAGTCCCCATAACACTTTTCAAGCCATTGCTTCGCTTGAACGGTATTTTTTCCCATCAAGAAGCAGTATAAAATTAAAACACGAAATTGTTTTTGATCCATTGTTTTGAAAATAACAAAAGTAGCGTCACTCTTAGTACAATAACTCACAAACTAATGAATAGAATATCATGAAATTTTAACAGCTGTCTTTTGAAGGTTAGTATTAACTGAAAAAAAGGTGACTGCAATAAAACTAGCGCCATCTATGTGTTAGGCTCGGGACTTTTCAGCCCATGTGTAAATGTGTATTATAACAGGATTTCAATGATTATGATATTAATTAATCTAACTTAAACTGTTTCAAACTTTTTGAACAATTGATTTATATATATATATATATATATATATATATATATATATATATATATATATATATATATATATATATATATTGGATTTATCAAATATCAGATTTAAGTAAATTATTCACTGTCAAACATTCTCTATATATGTTTTATTTTATGTTTTATTACAGAACAGGGGTCGTAAGGGCCTCTGGTAAAAAAGCTTTACTTAACGAAGCCGCTAAAACACTCATAAATGAGGGAGACTCTAGGAGGGACTATCACGAGATAGTCGGTGATGTGATCTGTCCTTCTCAAGTTATGGGTATTGATCATCTTAGGGATCCTAGACTTAATAAGGTAGGTTGTATTTGTTAACACAATCTATCTGATAAAATATGTATTTGGTTCAATTTTTGCATAAACAGTAGCACATCTGTTCTTCATTTGTAGTAATACAATTCGTAACAGTAAATTTCAAAGATTGGTCGAAAAAACTACTATTGAACTATGTGCTAATAAAATTTTATTGTGCTGGGTAAAAGTTCGATGTATCCCTTTTTAGTTGAAAAGCAAAGAGTCTAAAATATATCTTGAACAGTTGTAACTGCAACATCCATCTATAACAGTTGAAAATGCAACGTGTTGAATCTATGCACGTATATTACTGAGGATTATGTGAATAACAAATATATTTGACATTGAGATGTCATATAGCAACAAAAACTTTCACTTTTTCCTCTTGGGTTCTGTAGCATCATCTCTTTTTAAGAAGTTGCAGTATTCGCCAAACATAGATAGGTTCCAGCGTCCTTACTACCATCGTCCTGATATACTGGTAAAACATCTCTTCTTGCTCATCGCTTACTGCACCCAAGTGCAGGACATGCGGCACCTTAGTATTTCATAGACTCTCAAGAGTTCGTCTATGAGGTTTTGAGTTGTAGTTGTTGTTGAGTTTGTTGTTGAGGTTTGTATAGTTTTGATCTTTCTTGTTGCCCAGAAATCCTCTCACTCCAGTTACACAATTTTTTCAAGCTGCCAATTCCTTTTCATTTAATTTTTATTAAAAACGGAAATCTCCTAGAATATTGAAGCTTCTTTATTTGAGATCCAGTACTGATTACAAATTGAGGAAATATTTCTTTTAGGTACTTACAACCTTGTAGGTATTAACAATTAACATTACCATAACCATGGTAAAACCATTATTATTTATACATGGCTTAGAATTTGTCCAGTCCAAAGTCAGGTACAAATAATTTTAATTAGCACATGATATAAATCATACCATGATATAAAGGAGAAGCAGATTCTTAAAAATGGAACTTGCTCCGCCATTCCGTCATTTCTCATCGATGTTACAAGAATTATATCCACCTGTGTAATTGAAATTAACTTTAAAGTGGTGAGCGCACGCCATTGTATGAAAATATTTGATCACATCTTTTATCAATTCTTCTATTGCAACCTTTGATGTGAAACATTAAACTTGAAGAGATTCACCACTACATACCAAATCACATTTTTGAACTTCTCGACGCACGTTTCGCTAACCATGTTAGCACCATCAGGAGATGATTTGATTTATATTATATAATCTATAATATATTAGATTAACTCTCTTCTAGTTTACACATCTTTTATAACAAGTCTGGTCTCTACTTTTATAGCAAGTCCAGTTTCTATTTATTATAGTAAATTCGACAAAACAACTGACCATATATATACGCCAGTCATCCCCAAAAACTGATTATTTTATGTCAAAGTATTTTTGTAAATTTATCCAGCAATTCTTTACAATTTTTTGAACAAAAAATGCCGTTAAAACATGTTATCAAAATACAACCATTTTCGTTGAAAACAGGTTTAATTTTCTTAAAAACGGCAACCTCTATTTTCGTCTTGTTTATTTTGATCTATCGGAGTTCAGCTTTTGTTGCGTTAGCTTCTGAAGGTATTGCATACTTTTTACCCAATTCACATCACACTGTGAAACACATGATTAACTGTTATATTTAGAAGCTTCGTCAGTTGATAAATTTTTGAAAAAAAAAATGGATTCCTCTGATTTAAGCTGATAAACCATTCCCAATATTTGTACCTGTGTAAGAAATCAGCAGGTAAGAGTGCTTGTATTCTTGGTACGTGATAAAGATAGATAGAGTATTTGTTCTTTTAAAGTAAAGTTTTAGGGTTAGAGGCTGATCAGCAACTGAGAAGGCTATTTAGCCACTGGACCTACAGCTTAACGTGGGTTCCGAACCACGGCCATCGGCTACCGAAAACCCCCGTCAGCGCACCCTCGGTCTATCAACCCTTGATTTTGTACTTAAGCATAAGTATCTCGAGAAACCTACCGACTGGTGGGGGACCAACGTAGGAAACCTCTCAGAAGGCATCCATCCGGCCTTACCCAGCCTCGAATTGGCGTGACTGAGGGGCGATTCATTGTCAGATTTTACACTCTTACCTAGAAACATTCACAAGAATATGGAAAAAGCTCTTACCTAGTACGGGAATCGAACTCGCTCCACGCTAACTGCCGTATCGACAGGCTTACACCGCGGCTAACGTGGCTCCTAATTGTTCGTTTAGTGTTCTATGTATAATCCAATGGGAAATATCAACTTGTTAAGCAACACTTCGAGTACTTCTGGTCGAATCCTCTTCAACAAGATGTAAAATTTGTTGCCGCCCACATTCTTGAAATTTTCGACTACCCTTATCCGAACGCCTTTTGGGAACTTGGACAAATGTTACCCGATCTGGAAGTGTCCTTTCGGGGTATCGTTGTCCATAAATAAGCTTAGCTTCTTCGGAATTTTGGAGAGGTTCTCCGTAAATAAGAAACATATCCTGATATTCGCGTACAGAATATATTATTGAGTTGTAAATCGAATTTAAATGCATGCACTGAAACCCTGCAATAATTTTTGTCGTAATTTTGAAATAACAATCTTTCTCGTGTCAATATTGCGTTGTTATATGCGTCATATTGTATTTATTTTATTTACTTACAAAAAATGTTTTAACAATGTTCATTAGATTACTCGTTATATAAAAATAAATTAATATTTGCAAAAGGGATTTTTCACATATTTACCTAAAATGTTAATCTTATCATAACTTTTCAATTGGTGACTTAGTAACTTTGCAATTTTTTATCTCGGGAACCCTTAGGTTTTAGATTCTTGATGTAAAGGACTTTTTTCTATAAAATGATGCAGCACTTTCCCTTACACCCTGTATATCTGTAAATCATCAGAATTTGGCCTGTCTCTTGTTGTCATCAATTCTCATTAGCAAATATTTATTTCAGATTTAATCTAAAATAACTCCATAAATGTCCTGTAGTTTCGATCCAGAGATTGTGCAAGTTATTCTAAAGATGTCCATTTATCCCATATATTCACTAACTTGTATAAATACCTGAATGATGTGAAGAAAAATGTCAGAGGGATCTCTTGAATATCCAATTGTTTTTATATTCCAGAGCTTGATGCAATATTAATAATATTTTTTTCTCACATCGAGAACTGGGTGCAGCGAACTTCCTTGATATTTGATATAGAAATATCTTTTCTAAACTGTAGTGACAATCGTGCAAGGAGCTCAGATCTCGTTTTTCTATGCTTGTTTAACGATTATTTTATTAATCTTCAATTCATACATTTTGATAACTTTCTTTTTCGATCTATTCTTTTTCTTATATTATATGTATCCAGTATCCTCAAGTCAAGAACAGCTATGATTTTAGATATTGTTGGATAAAGTTGATTTTTTCCTTGTTCTGTTAAAAATAAACAAATTTGCGTTGCTTGAGAGATTAAGAATCAATAATTAAATCTTAAATAATTAATGTTAGTAAATAATTAAAATCAAACCTTGAAAAACTTCAGGCTAGCAGTGGCATCTGTACCAAGGTAACATAGCGATATACTACCCTTCCGGTTTAATATAACATTCATCAATGGTTTTTCTTAAACAAACATCGTGGGTTGTTGCTTTAATATGATATTTTATGGGTGCTTAGTATGTTAGGTCATCATGTTAGAAGATGCACCATTTTTAGCGGATATACGATCACGTTTGAATTCAGCAAAATGAAATAATTCTTTGAATTCGAATCTAACCTTGTTTGTATATTCGTGAGTGTTAAATGTTTTTATGAGTTCTTTATCAGTTCGAATTTGTTTGATTTAGTCGATCGCCACAAGCAAGCACATAGACGCATGCGCCTGAAACGATCTAACAAAAAGCATACCATCTAACGAACCATAATTGATAAATATCAGCCAATAAATACATAAGTAAGGATTAATATTACACTGTATTCCACTATATTTAATATTGTATGTATAACAATTGTTTCGACACACAGTGCCTTTTTCAAATACAAACTATATTAAACAGTAAGAAATGTAATTGCACATTTACAACCTAAACTGTCCATCGACCTAATAATACCATGAAAAAATGATAGTGGGGAAATCCATTTTTTAACGTCTAGGAGGACAATATAAGTTTAATAACGGTGAACTATTTAAGTCTAGCTGGTCATTTAGAAATTAATTTCTAGGTTCTTTAAAATATTTAATTTTTTAAATTTATTTTCATTATGTAACATTTTAAAATTATCATTGAAAGAATGACTTTTATATTTATTGAGCCTAGTAGAGAAAGACCTGTTTGTCCAACATAGACTTTTGGACACGACACGCACTCAATTAAATTAATTTCTGATTTATTGAGTTTACTTGTTTGACTTTTATTATTTTTAACGAGGCGTCCAATACTATTGTTTGTTTTGAAAGCAATGTTTATATCGTGTGTTTTGGATAAATGTTTAGACATTAATTTGGTAACTTTTCCTGTTTATGTAATTATTTTGTATGCTGTATTCTTGATATTATTGACAGGATATATTAAATTAATGGTTTTATTATAACTTTTTTTATTCATTATTTTATTTATAATGTCTAAATCGTATCTGTTATTTACTGCGATCTGTTTGATGACATATAATTCTTGATATAATTATCAATTAACATTAAATATTTTAGGGAGCCTAGAAATTGATAAAAGGAAAAATTTGGATATTTTGCTAAATGACCAGTTAGATTTGAGTGGTTTACCCTTATTAAACTTATATTGCCCTCTTAGACGTTGAAAAAATGGGTTTCCCCACTATCATTTTTTATGGTATTATTAAGTCGATGGACTGTTTAGGTTATAATTACTTTTCTTACTGTTAGTTTTAACATAGTTTGTATTTGAAAAAGGCCCTGTGCATCGAGATAATTGTTATACATACAATTTTAAATATAGTGGAAATTTTAGATATTAATCTTTACTTATTTATTGAAAATATCCTAATGATCTGGCCCCTCATAAAACTACAAATTATCATTTATTCAAGTAATTTCAAGAATTCGGAACAGTTGAGGATAGACCCCGTATCGGAGGTCGCGAGAACAGTATGAAGGGGTGAAAATATTGCGGAAGTATCGAGGAGTCTCTAGAATCGTTTCCCTTTAAAATTTAAATTGTTCAAATCATATTGCTTATAGACAATAATAAACAATTAGAATACTGTAATATCATCATACACCACTTCAATCAAGTTTAGAATTTTCATGCACAATTCATTTCACGCACAATAATTTGAATTGTTCTTAATTTTTAATCGACAAATTGTGTAAAATTAGTGAAAAATCTAAAACTTTAAATACCCAATAGTTTTACTGTTGGTTGCCCAAGGTTTTTGGCCGAAGCCCAATTTGATATATTGTATGTTTCTAATTTAAAATGTTGAAATAAATATACTTTTCGAGAATAATTTTTTGAATTAAATATTTGCTAGTTGCAACGTTTCTAATTTCCATAATGTAAGTCGCATGTTTTCGATTTTGAATTAACCTTCAAGCGGGCGCGCGATTATTTGTTACGACAGCGGTCGCGCGTAACTTTAAATATCTATTAAATATTTTTGGAATTTAGAAGACAAATAAAAAAAAACTTGTTTTTAACACTTCATTTATTTGGTCATATTAACTTTAAATTAGGAAACAATTTGGTAACACAAATTTTGCCTAAATATAAAATAAAATTATACTGTGGCGAGATCAAGTACTAAAAACACAACAGTTTTTATTATTTACCTTAATTTTTTTCATAATTTTAAGTTTAATTGTACGTATACACGTTCTCTTTGGATTAGGGAACATTTTAGCAAGATAACCATACTTAAAACTAAAATAAAATAAAATTTTGAAAATTAGCATGTTTGATAATGAGACCAATGAAACAGTAACAACATGTTTTTATTATCGCCTGTATTTAATTCGTTATCTTGGGTTTAGTTTTCTTCATCATCAGTCTCTTCACTACGGTAATATTCATTGTAAAGGAATGTAGTGTGGTCCCGGCAAATATTCCTCAGACAAACTGCACATTGGGTGAAATGGATTGTCTCCTTTCTTAGCAGGACATATTTTGCAGCTTCCTCTGCATGCACTGGAAGTTATGGCATTTATGTTTTAGTGGTCCCAAATTTTTCTTTTGAGTTTTCTCGGAAGGTTGACCATCGTAGCTCTTCTCTCTATATATTCTTTTATCAACTACATTCCCAATTCACGTAAATAGTTTCGCCTCTTTTCTCTTAAGTAGTTTATTTGCATTCAAAATTACCATTGCGCTTATTCCTGCAATATTAGAAAACGAAAAAGAATGTCAAAGGCGATCTGTTGTTATTTTTTCTTGACGTCGAATCCATTCTTGTTTTTTGTCAATTCCATCGACTAATCCTTTCCTTTCATTATAAAAGTTATAATGCTTGCCTTCCGTTTTTCATTTGTACTTTTATCTATTGTTGGCACATACGACACAAGTGTAACTCTGTCAGAAAATCCGAATTGACTAAAATATTTAGGTTTGCCTTTTGCTGTGAAGCATTGGGGCATTTCTTTTTTATTCTTGCGCAATGTAGTCACGACTGAAATTTTATGATTTTTGGTTATATATTTTACCAAAGGAATGCTGGTGTACCAATTATGAATGGTGAAATTTCATCCTGTGATTCAAATTGGTGTAATCAATCTCTACTCTTTTCCATAGCCGCGTTGCTCAACTGATACGGCCCATCTGGTTGCTTACCAGCATAAAGTTTAATATTCAAAACTTAAAACGCCGTTGCATCTACTAGTGGATAAAGTTTGATTTCGTATTTATCAGGTTTTGATTTCATATATTGTCTGAAAGGAAATCAGTAACGACGTCTTGTCTCACACAATAAGGAGATAAGCAGTTCTTCGTAAACTTCTCCAACATTTCTCTTATAGGCGCAGCTTTCTCCTGAGTACTAATCGGCCTTCACCTACGAGCCAGTTTTGTAATAAAAAAATAATAATAAAAATAAAAATAGGAAATCCAAACTTTGGTAAACAATATTGCAAAAAATATCGCGAAGCATGTAAACTATTCGACGTTTTCGCTCCGACGGAGGGACATATACTTTTATCTTCATGGTAAAGCTATAAGAGACTACTAAAGATGAGAATTACTTATGAAGTAGATGTAAATGAGCAGATTTTATGACTGAAAACGTATCGAGTGCAGTAAATAAACAAAAAAGGTTAAACAAAATATCTAGATTATTTGTAAAATTTTAGAACACATTGACAATGTGAAAAATCGTCAAGCTACAAAACTCGTAGCGACGCCACTTGTCGAAGTCTTAGCAGATTTCGCTGATTGAGGAGACGGGCCAAAATCGAAACAAGTAACAACAAACACATTTTTAGAGATCCTTGTTCCACTTTAACCTACTCAGAGCGCTGTAAACGCGCCTCAAACGCCGAAATTGTCAACCTCTTCTAGGTAATGACTGAATGAGTGTGGCGTGTTCATATATTTTTTTCCCCTTTATTTGGGTTTTTCGCCACTATCTAAAACTCAAAAAATATCAAAAATACCTGTTCTTATATAAAGAAAGAATCACTGGACAAATTTCTCAGTGATTCTTTTTGTAATAAATTTGCCTAGGGAACAAAATTTTAAAGATATAAAAATATTATTACTTTAATACTTAATTAATACTTATAATATATATAAAAATAGTTTTATATATAAATCTATATATATATATATATATATATATATATATATATATATATATATATATATATATATATATATATATATATATATATATATATAACTGTTAATACTTATTACTTTATATATTACAAATTAATATAATTTATTTTTTTAGTTTAGATTTGAAAACGGGGGGAGAGGACTCTCCGAAACGTTAACGTTAAAAGTTTGTAAAATTTTTATAACATTTTTATATCTTTAAAATTTTGTTCGTTAGGCAAATTTATTACAAAAAGAATCACTGAAAAATTTGTCTCCGTTTGGTTTTTTTTGTTTTTACCCAGTGATTCTTTCTTTACATAAGAACTGGTATTTTTGATATTTTTTGACTTTTCTATGTTTCATCTTATGAACAATTGAAAAAATGGGAGTTTGTTGCTTTTGGTTTTTGAGCGAAGTAGCTCAAGAGCTTGGGAATTCATTTTGATTGTCATATATGATTTAGAAGTTAAAAGCAGCATTGAATGTTAGCACATAACTATTATCATCTTGGATCGATTAACCCTGTTTAGAATTCTCCTCAGGCTATCAGTCTTTGATGGGTGCTTAACATCTAGTTTCTCGAAAAACTTTCCAACTGGCGAGTGACCAACGTAAAATACCAATCATTTCATCATCCAGATGATATGATATTCTTTGACTAACTAGATCGACATATTTAACAGCATTTTTATTTGTGAGATTATTTTAGGAGCAAAGTCTACGATAGCATCTCACGAAATATGGCAGAGCTGAAACTCAGAATTCAACAAGAAATAATCCAATAATCCAAGAACTGTTGCTTCCTATAAGGAGTAATGTGCGGTTGAGTTTTGAAGAGCCTTTACGAAAAGACGGAAGTCAGTTTTCCGATGTTATCTGATAAAAGTAAAATGCTTCTCTAAAAATATTTATCCTTTTCTGAAGAAGGGTTCTAGAAGGTGAGCAAAATACCCCTTATGGCTGCTGTTTTCGTGAAATACCGAATTAAAAAGTGTACTGAAGAATAGTTGGAGGTTTGAATGGAAGTCACTAAGGTCCTCGAGAGGCAAAACACAAAATCAAGGGAACTTCCAACCCGGAAGAATATGTTGACCAGTGTTAATCGGTGTTGTGGTACCCGTGGTTACTTTCCTAAAATGGGAGTTCCGCAAGATCTGCAAAATATTCCTGCTATTTATTTTTGAAGTGAAAACTTCTTTAGCCGCGTTGAGCGATTTTCGGTAGCGGCAAAACTTATGGGTTGGCGTCACCGACATGCTAGTGACGTGTTGCGCCAGATTGGCGACGCCAATTGCATTTTAAATGTGTTTTAAATTAAATTGTGTTTTAGATAATCAATATTTTACTTGTTTAATTGTAGAAACACTGTGCAGTACAAGAGTGACTACTTAATATGCTCATATTTTTATGTAGAAAAAATGAAGTAACAAAAACAAAGCATATTATTTCCCATATTGGTATCAATATTTGTGTAATGTCTGAATGATTGGTCTGAAAAAATATCAAAAATACCTGTTCTTATTTAAAGAAAGAATCACTGGGTAAAAACAAAAAACCAAACGGAGACAAATTTCTCAGTGATTCTTTTTTGTAATAAATTTGCCTAACGAACAATATTTTTAAAGATATAAAAATGTTATAAAAAATGTTACAAACTTTTAACGTTAACGTTTCGGAGGGTAATCTCCCCCCGTTTTCAAAACTGAACTAAAAAATAAATTATATTAATTTGTAATATATAAAGTAACGAGTGAAAGTAAATATATTTTTTGTATGTCAGCGATACTTACATTGACAACAATGGATTTTTATGACAGTGACATACTACCAAAATATATATATATATAGGTAATGTTTACTGTGTGATTGTTTATTGTACTGATTGTGTATTCAAATAGTTAAATGTTTTTAATTGTATTCTTTAGAATCGAAGGCATAGCAATGTCATGAAAATCCATTGTTGTCAATGTAAGTATCGTTGACATACAAAAAATATATTTACTTTCACTCGTTACTTTATATATTACAAATTAATATAATTTATTCTTTAGTTCAGTTTTGAAAACGGGGGGAGATTACCCTCCGAAACATTAACGTTAAAAGTTTGTAAATTTTTTATAACATTTTTATATCTTTAAAAATATTGTTCGTTAGGCAAATTTATTACAAAAAAGAATCACTGAGAAATTTGTCTCCGTTTGGTTTTTTGTTTTTACCCAGTGATTCTTTCTTTAAATAAGAACAGGTATTTTTAATATTTTTTGAGTTTTAGACAGTGGCGAAAAACCCAAATAAAGGAGAAAAAATATCAATATTTGTGTTGAAAAGTTTGATATTATTCATTTTTCTAATATTTAATATCTGCAATATATCGGGCAGTGAATATTTCATAGTGGCTTAGGAATTATCTTGCTAGCGTGGATTCCTAGTTGTTCGATAGTATTATTGTCGCGGATTTTAAAATTAAAAACTCAATTAAATTTTATAAATAATTTAATTACTTAAAATTATTGTTTGTTGGTTTAAATTGTCAGAAATAAACTACGTTTTGTTATTTTTTTTTTTCAAAATGATTATAACCTTATATCATTCAATTTCACCATTAGAACTTTACAAAAAAGTATTGTAATATCATTAGTTTTTCTAAATATCCATTTTCTATATTTGTTCCATTCTCGATACTACGTGAAAAAAAATATACATTTTTAAATTCTACTTTTAAAAAATAATTCATTTAAAAATTAAAAAAAAAACAGTTATTCCAAAGTTTCAAGTTTTCACTTCTATCGGCAGTCTCCATGACCTTTTTACCTTTTTTTTATTGACTTTTCAATTATATTACAATCTATTTGCTACTAAAATACAATACTAAAATACAAATTTTGTACTAAAATACAGAAGACATTAAGTAATAAATCTGCACATACAGTTAGATATGTGGGCATCCCTCTAGTGAGAAAATTTCCTTTTTTTATTAATCGTTAATGACTATTTTTGGCGAATATTAAACTTTCTTCTTCTGGTGGTTCTAATTGGAGTCACAAAGGTCCTTCCAAGTATGTTGTGATGAAGTTGTAATATTTTCCTATACTTTTGGGCACACTTGCATGCTTCTTCTCTAATGTAAAGAAGTTGTAAGTCTCTGCGTAATGTTGATTCGTGATAAACCAGGGAACGGGATGTTTAATATGGTTCTTAGAAGTTAAGATTCAAATTCCGCAGGCCTAAATCGGGTAATGCCGAATACCTTCCGAGAGGTGACTGTCCAGTGACGTTTAAAAATATTCTAGCGGTGTGCTCATGTTGATGAAACTGTGTATCATCATTAACAAGAGGAAACGTGTTTAATTGCTGTGTCAAATATGTTTCGGTTATTTGGACATGACGAACTGATGTAACAGTAGTTGTAACATTTTCATTGTCATCCTCAAAAAAATAAAGACCAATGTATAAAAGTTCCTCGTGCAGTTGGCCAGGATTTTCATCAGACCATCATCAAAGAATGATTACTTGCCGAGGGGACATCAACTGGCCACCGAGAAATCCAGATTTAACACCTGCTGATTGTTTCCTATGGGACTACTTAAATAAGGTTTTCAATGCATTACCACCCAACTTAAATGTTTTAAATAAAGAATAACAGATGAAATCCACGCGATTCCAAGAGCGATGCTCCAGCTGAGCGAGTTCCAAGCTAAATGACAGGAGAAGCGGATGTTAAGAATTTAGGGATGGTTAATTTCATAAATAAAAATTCAAAAACTACATTGTAATTTAACGGCAATTAAACAAGTTTGAATTAATTCTGATGAAAAACGAAAAACATTCTCAGATTCTCTTTATTTCTATAATTTGTATAAGTTATAATGACTGAACATTGACATTTAAATATCTATAAATAGTATAGGATATATCAGTTTATCAGCAGATTAAAATGATGAAACCATGTCATTCTGTTATATTAATCAATTGCACTTACAAAGTGGGAAAACCATTTATAAAGTTGGCCTGTGTTAAGTACGTATCTAAGTAATTTATTCTTGCTGATTAAAATTATAGCAATAAAATGTCACGATTAATGTTAAAACATGAATATGCCAACACGCAATATTCTATTTAATAATTTTGTTATTTGAAGATGAAGTTCATTCATTGTCAAAATGTTAGGTACACGTGACCAGCAATTTTTTTAAGTTTTTCGAAATAACATATTAAAATGAAAACTGCAGTAAAATGAATTTTTGCTCCTGTTAAACTGAATTGAAGATGTTTTTAAAAATGTTTCTCAAGAAAAGAAAAAGTTTTTTAATAAATTTTAAATGCGTCAAAATGTTAGACACACCTTGCAATTTATAGGAAAGTGGAAAGTTTACAAGCAGAAAACGTGAACAAACAACATTTTAATATTTTGTGGTCTTTCCACCACCTTTTATTAAATCAAAAATTCTTTTTCGTAATAAATCATACAGCTTACATTTATACCTAGCTCTGTGCATTTGAATTGTCGAGTAGGAGATGATGGTTCATTTATGGTTAATTTGTTTTATAACTTTTAGAATATCTACAAGTCTACTAGTGCGGGGTTTATTGGATCTAGCGGGGTTGGAGGAGCTGTGTGGTTGGAGACAGTTTTTGATAATATTCTAAACCTTAATACAAGATATCTCAAAAGAAAGTTATTTTTGATATAGCGATATAAAATAAACGATATAAAAATTTGATATAGCGATATAAAAAAATGTCCTAATTCCTTAGGACAGCTCGGCACATAATTTCTGGAATGGCTGTCATTTCGTCTTGGATATTTTCTTTTAACTGCACCAACGAACCCAGTTGATTGTCGTAAACTTTCGATGTCAAATAGCCCCACAAAACAGTCTATAGTGCTCAAATCAGGACTACTTAGAGGCTAATTTATGTCACCTCTCCAGGAGATCAATCTGTTTGGGAAAATTTTACGAATTCGTGGCAGAGACGTATTGGAAGTGTGTGCCGTTGCTCCGTCCTGCTGAAACCATGTTCTTTGATTATAACCAACAAAGTTTTACATTTCAGGTACCAAAAAGTTGTCGAACATTTCCACATAACGCTCTAAATTGACGGTAACTGCGCGTTCCCCATCGTCTTCAAGGATTATGGGCCAATTATTCCTCGCGCTGACCTTGCAGCCCATACAGAGACTTTAGGCGAATGTAGGTGTTTTTGATGCTTGTGTCTTGGGTTCGTTGCCCTCCAGTAATGACAGTTCTGCTTGTTTACATAAAGTTGAGACGAAAATGAGCCTCATCGGAAAACAATATGTTGTTGAATGTTGCAAAATGCTCAGTTACATGATTAACAAATTGAAGCCTCCGATCGACATTTTGGGGCAGTAACTCTTGCACCAGTTGAATTTTGTATGGGTACAGTTTTCAGTCCTTGCGCAGAATGCAGTGCAATGATGATCGAGGCTCATTTAAAGCATGCGCTTGCTTACGAACAGAAAGGTCCGGAAAAAATAATGAGGTGGGCTCGTGGAGAAAATTAAAAACAAAGAAAATACACACGCGCCATCCCCCTTCCGCCATCCAAAGCGTCAGCAAGCGTCTCCCAGGATCGATTTCTGGCCTTAAGCCGTCATCATCTGGACTCAAGCTGAACGCCCGGAGAGTGGATGAAGGGAACGACTAAACCCATTACCATATAAACCGGCCATGTCGAATAGTGGCGGCAATCACATGCAGCTCTGCCATCCTGTGGTAAACGACCGCGACAAACAAACTGTGCGGGACCGTTCATGGCTCGTCTAACCTTGGGTAAATACCAGGTCTATTCAAAAAAATAATGAGGTGGGCCCGTGGAGGAAGCTATTAAATACAAAGAAAATACACCCGAGCTCCATGTTGATGCTTTGTCGTTCCCCCATCCGCCATCCAAAAAGCACCACCAAGCATCCAGCTTGAGCCCAGCTGATGACGACTTAAGGCCAGAAACCGGCCCTGGGAGACGCTTGCTGGCGCTTTGGATGGCGAATGGGGGAACGACAAAGTACCAACGTGAAGCGCGGTTGTATTCTTTGTATTATATATATATATATATATATATATATATATATATATATATATATATATATATATATATATATATATATATATATATCGTCACAAAAATTCAAAATGTCGTATCCAATGATCGCCACCAACTGAATACACATGAGCGTGCTAACCGTATCAATAGGCCGTGAATATTTACACGAAATTTTAAGTACGAAAAAGCCTTCCGTACGATGGGTGTCGTGTTTGTTAACAGTCAGACTTATTTAAAAGCGATTCTGGTGGGTTTCTTCGTCTACAGATGGATGCAGCATAGATTCACCATTGCACGCCAGAGACGAAGTAAAAGTTCAAACAGTAGGTGGAAGCAGGTAAAAGTGCACCAACGAAAGCGTAAACGGTTCAATTTGCAGGAAATCGTGGTTACGGTTTCCTGGAATTATCGTGATGTATTGACTACCTGACAAACGGCAGAACTGCCATTGGGGTATGGTTGTGGAATAGAGATGCCGCTGAAAACAAAGGTCGCTTCAGAGTCTAATCTCTTATTTCAGTCATTTTGTTGCTACGACAGTTCCTTCCAAAACGCCATTGAAGATTTCGTGTTAGCGTAATATTTTAGAGTTTCAAGCCAAATCAAGAGCATTTGCGGCAATTACTGCTTTTCTTCTTTAATTAAATGAAAAACGCGTGTGAAAGTTTTTGAATACTTGTGGAAACTTACCGTTGACAATGTTCGGACCCAAGACGCTTTTGGGCGTTGGTTTAAATTATTCAAAAGAGGTAATTTTAACTTGAAAGACACAGAGCGCCCAGATCAATCGAAAAAAATTGAAGATGCCGAATTGCAAGCATTGTTGCTTAAATGTTGGTCGCCGAACCTTTTGTGATCGTCTGCATGCTATGGGAAAGATCCAGAAGGCAGCAAAATGGGTACTACATCAGCTGAGCTACAGAGAGATGGAAAAGCGAAAAACGGTATGCAAAGTTTTGGTTTCTCGGCATGAAAGAAATACTTTTTAGCATCGGATCGTGACTGAAGACGAAAAATAGATATATTTCGAGAACGCAAGACAGAAAATTCTGTGTTGACCCAAGGCAACCATCAACATCGACCGCACGACTGAATCGCTTTGGAAATAAGACACTGTTGTGCATTGAGTGGGATCAGAAGGGTGTCGTGTATTATTAGCTTCTGAGCTGAAACATGCGATACCATCTACAAATGATCAGTTTGAACCATGCATTGATCGTAAAGCGACCACAATGGGCTACAAGATTCGGACAAGTGATATTGCAGCACATGGAGATGTCGAAAAATGGCTTAATAACTAGACCACCTCAAAAGATGTATGGTTTTGCTGGGAGGGCATTCACAGATTTCTAGAGAAATGAAAAACATGTAAAACTAGCGATGTCGCACACTTTGAATAAACCATTTTTTACCTTTCTTCCAAATTAAACGTGTTTAATAAATAAATAAAAAAGAATTGTTAACCGCCACACCTGGCTTATTGTACTTCATATTCTACGCTTCGAAGTGCTTCCACATGCGTCGTATATTACAGATGTAGTTCCCAGTGATTATTTTCTTTCCCCGCATTTGAAGAGATGGCTTACATAAAAAAGATTCACTTTAAACGATCTTGTCAAAGTACGTACGAACGTCGTTCTAAATATATTGAATTATAAAGAAAATGTTCAATTTTGTTTTTTTCAAGTCTCAATTTTGTTTTTCATTGTCAGGCCTAAAACTTTTCGAACGACTCTCGTATTCTGAACACTATAATTGCCCTAATCAAATATACAAATTTTGGTTTAAAAATTGAGTTTACTCGGTGGTGATTTTTTTTCACATAGTATACGCTGCAAATATAACATTAATCATTATTTAACCAATAACATTGGTTGAAAAATTAAAATAAGAATGGCTTATTGAAGGTATATATGATGCTCAATTAGCACTTGGGTTTTATTTATTGGATAGATACCTGATTGATTATCAGGCTTAATGAGCAATTGAAATTTGCACTACAGTTATAGATCTGCACTTTTTCCTTTTATGCCAATTTATTACATTTAATGATGCAAATATATTAAAATACAGTTACATATATATTTAATTTTTCCCTTAATCTAACATGATTAATTTATTTAAGCTTATGGTCTTAGACATGACAATACAATTTAAGTCGTAAGTGATACAAATATTTACAATATAAGAGAGGTGTCTGTTGGTTGGGACAAGTTTTATTTTTTTGGCGATAGCATTCGACTACATAAATATTTCTCGGAGTTCTATATAGCGTTGGAAAGGTAATGTTCTTGGCTACACTTTTGCTGAAAAAAAATTAGATCTAGTTTCAAAAATAAAAAAGTTATTGTTAATTTTGTGAATACGTGAATTTTGGCCAAAAAAATGTGTGGTCCTGTTGGTTGGGACAGTTTCAACATTTATAGTCGATTTGTTTATTTAAAAAGCCATGGAAAAAAATTAAATATATGCTAGTCTTCACCAGAGACGCAATTTTAACAGGTTAGTAGGTGCAAGTCATATTCACACATTTCATATTAAATGCTCGCTGGCACTTACTAGCTGGCAAGTTACATTCAACGGAATTGTCGCAAGTTAATTTGGTTAGCAAATTTCTCTTGAAAATCATATAAAAATCAACATTCGACGGTGACGACCCCTATGACTTTTGCACTAGTTTGGCAGTCTTCGTCACTTTTTGGCGGCCTTTTCTTGTGTTGATTGTCGTCGCTTCATTGCACTGTCTTTTTTCGCTTTTCTTTAAACACGGCAACATTTTCTGGTGAAGTGATAATGGCGCATTTCATTGTTGCTTATCTAACTGGTCCAACTCTAGCCAAACTGAGGAAAGACTTGACTGACGAACCTGGCAATTAATGTTGATGGCTCTTCATTTTCACGTACAGCAACATCCATTAAAATAATGGGCCGCTCCTAAAAACCTATATGCCTCAACTGTACCAACTTACGTACATCGTGGCCATTTTGAAATTATATGATTTTTTATCAAATGTTTTTTTGTTTGTCTTTTATCAAATGCCTATGCAAGATATGTTCGAAATTCATTCAGGACTATAAAAGATACAGAAAACTATGGTACAAAAGTTATATCCACTTTTTTCTACCGGTGGAAAAAATGCACTTTTCTCACTTATGGGATATTGGCGATAAATTTCTTTTTCACAAATTTGTTGGCTTGCTTCGATTAGTGCACAAGAAACACGAGCTAGCAAATCTTACTCCTATGAAAAGTTGGCTCGTAATGAATAAACAACTTGAAGGTTATCATCATGCTTCTTCAAAAAAGAACTGTTCATTTTCCTTGGATCACCTTGTTTAAAAGAGCTTAGACATTGTCATGATTTAGAATATGCGTAAAATATAATAATTTATGTTGCAAATTAATTTTATTAATGTTATTTTATTGTATCGACCGTACTTTCCCGACCTTGCTTTAATATTAGTAGATCGCTTTAAAACAACCTGGATGTTCAAAACTTTGCTTCCTTGGAAGTCACAGAGATTTGCCACTAAACTCCAAATCACTTAATTTTAATTTCTAGACCCGCGTTTCACAGACAATGTTACCATCATCGGGAGATGATTCAGTCTGATTGGATCATTTTGTTTAAATTTTTTTCGACGGGAATTTCGATAACTGCGTTAGCGTCATCAGCAGATGATTCAGTTTCATTGGTTTATCTCCTGATGATGCTAATATGGTTAACAAAACGCGCGTTGATAAATTACACAATAGATTACACAAGTCTTTTTGAATTTGGTGTTTCACACCAAAAGGTTCCAATAGAAAAATTCATTTACGATTTTTTTATGGAAATTGGATATTCAAACATAACAAAACTTGCTCTTGGGTAATGTGGAATTAGTTTCCTTAGTTAGAGGCCGCACATATTGCGTCAGGGTTTCTTTCAAATTATTTAAATTACTTTGTGTGGAGCAAGGTGGAATATTTATTGTTAAATTAGAAAAGTGTCAATTTGAATGTGCTTAAAAAAGGATATTCTGAAGGTAAGACCCAACTAATAATGGAAACTGAGTATTTCTGCAATAAACCAAAGTACAAGGTATTTCTTATATTTGCGAATCAGAAGAACTTACACACAGTAGGATATTCTACAAAAATTTGGATTTATAACTTTTAAACAAGGAAATTACTTGTATGAACGTGTTTAAAAAATATTATATATTGACAAATAATTTATACTGCATATCATATCATTACTTAATACATAAAGATTATTTACAAAATCCGGTACCATTCGTATTATATTCTACGTATATGAAATATTACATTAAATTCTCTCAATTATGTGTCTCACAATCTTTTAATAAATCATTTACTTTTATATCAAGATTTGCGATAAATTGTATTTTCGAG
Source organism: Cosmopolites sordidus (assembly GCA_031761425.1). Taxonomy (NCBI): domain Eukaryota; kingdom Metazoa; phylum Arthropoda; class Insecta; order Coleoptera; family Curculionidae; genus Cosmopolites; species Cosmopolites sordidus. Next base: position 83,665 of record JARFXV010001304.1, on the reverse strand, counting down.
ATTGATAACATACATCATATCAGTAGCTGTTCTGTACTCTACTAGTACTGTTTTATAATAAAGTACATTATGTAGGGAAGTGTTAGGAAATTATTAATATGCCTCTTTTCATTATAATGTATACTCATGTATGTATGTTCTATAGGGTTTTCATTCTAATCAGCTTGATAACTGAATGTTGTGTAACTGATTAACTGGATGTTTTCCACACAAAATGAATCCGTTCTAGATTTAAGTTTATAGATTATTTTCTTTAGGCAAAAACCATTTAAATCTAAATTATTCAATGATATAATAAAATGTATGTATTTTTTTTACAAAATACCAATTCGTTTGCAATTCCTTACCGATATTTAGCTTACGTCGAAATAACTAAATCAAAATTTAATCTTATTATCTCTTAAAGTTATAAAAGCTTGTCCAATGAGAGTGTCAAAACTTTAAAATAAGGCACAATGATAATTCTGTAAGTTTTATTGTATCTTGAGGATCAAATAGTGAAATTATCTTTTGAAAATTATATTGTTCAAATATCCCCTTCGGCTTCGACCGACATTCTGGAGACCTAATTTTCGATTACTTTCTTTTTGCATATACCTCGTGGTATATTTTCAATGGTGGCCTGAATGTTCCGTACAAGATCAAGGAATAGTCGAGGTTAATTTCTGAAAAACGAAGATTAAAATTATGTATATAATATATATATATATATATATATATATATATATATATATATATATATATATATATATATATATATATATATATATATATAATGTGTGTATATATCATCATTCAGCCATTGTCGATCCACTGCAGGATGAAGGCTTCCCCACATGCTTTCCTCGGCCATTCGGGTCCAATATACTTGATGATATCACCGATCCATCGTGCTTTAGGTCTTCTTCGTGGACACTTATTATCAAACGGTATCCATCCCAGGATTGCTTTGGTTCTGTCGTCACATCGCCTCTCTATATGGCCTGCCTACCTCCAGTTCAATTCCTTCAACTTTGCAATGATGTCACATACTTTCTTCTTTTCTCTGATCTATGTGCAGGTCTTTCTGTTCCGCTTTGTAATGCCAAGCATATACCTTTCCATTACCCTCTCTGCTACCCAAAGTTTATGAACTGATTGTGAAGTGAGTGTTCATATTTGACTTCCGTATGTCAGAACAGGCCGGACGCAGCATATATATATATATATATATATATATATATATATATATATATATATATATATATATATATATATATATATATATGCCCACAAGGTAGCGTAACGGAACCGTGGAGGGAAATATTACAGAAATTTTCACCCTTTCTCCACGTGTTACCACCAATCGCCTTCGCCCAACTGTTCATCATGCGACATCACGTGTCTCTCGGGACCGGTTTCTAGCCTTTCAGCCGTCATCAACCGAGCTCCAGACGAACGCAAGAAAAGCAGTTCGGAGAGACGATCGGGGCCAGGCCAGGTCAATTGGTCATTTTAATGACGGGTCGTGATCGCACACAACCCACGCCATCATACGGCGAATGCTCGTAGCAGTCAAGATCGCTCGTAACGTTCTACCTGGAACCTCGGGTATAGTACCAGGTGCGCTCACAATGTTGCGTAACGGAACCCTGGAGGGAAATATTACAGAAATCTTTCGCCCTTTCTCCACGTTGTGCCACCGATCGCCTTCGCCCAACTGTCCACCATGCGACGCCATGTGTCTCTCGGGACTGGTTTCTAGCCTTTCAGCCGTCATCAGCCGAGCTCCAGACGAACGCAAGGGAAACAGTTGGGAGAGACGATCGGGACCAGGCCAGGTCAACTGGCCATTTTAATGACGGGTCGCGACAGTTGGGCGATGGCGATCGGTGGCACCACCGTTGAGAAAGGGTGAAAGATTTATATGTATATATATATATATATATATATATATATATATATATATATATATATATATATATATATATATATATATATATATATATATATATATATATATATACATACATATACATATACAGTGTGATTCTAGACACAAATGGTTGTCTTTGCTTCCGGAATGTTTCGAATTTAGACGAGTATAGAATCTGTAATTTATTTAAACGCCAAAGAAAAATAAAATAAATTGTTTGTTAAATTGGTATACATTCTGTCAAAAAGTATCGGGAATTGGTCAGTAAAACACAAAATGTTTATTATTTATCCAAATTTATTGTATCGCCTTCAAAGTAGGCCTCTTCCGAAATATTCGTCGCGAATTCTCTTTTATGCCTTCTATCGACTGAAAACGATAATTGAGCCTGGGTTTGGGTCCGAACGGTTTCAGACAGTAGTACTGTTACGAACCACCGGATGACGTAAGCTGCAGTTCTATGCTGCTTTCATCCGATTTGGCCGATTAATATGGTCAGGACCCTGGTCTATCCTTCAGTTGCTTTCGAACGTACAACTCGAAGCTCGACTGATGACGGCTTAAGGCCAGAAACCGGTCTCGGGAGATGCTTGTTGGCGTTTGATGGCGACTGAAGGATTGAGAATTTTACGTGGAGCACAGGAAAAAAATGTCCTTGTTTTTTGAATATTTTTAAATTCCTTTTGTTCAGAATATTGGGCCTAATCCGATATATGAAAAACACCTTCTCACATACAACTTGCCATCCGAACTAAATAAATTTATTTTGGTTTCATCGCTAAAAATAATGCTTTCCCAGTTACGTTGGAAATCTTCACTACAATTTCTTTTTGCAAATTTTAATCGTTATTTTATATTATGTTATGTATGGAACTTTCCTGGCTACTCTACCGTATAGGTAATTTTGTTGTAATCGTCATCTTAAGGTTCTGGTGCTGATACTTAGGTCAAGATTTTTTTTATAACGACAGAAGTAGCAAAAGGATCTTTCAAACGTATAATACACATATACGATTCACGTATAATACGATTATCCATTTTTTTACTTATTTTTCTTAATAAGGGCCATGCAGCAAAGTATTAAGCTTCATGAAAAAAAAAAATCCATATCTTATTCACTATAAGGTTTTTTTCCAACTATATCACTCGCCGAGCTGTGTTTGAAGAGAAAATGTGAACATAAACTTTCAAATATGGATTGTCAGGAATATATAATATTCCTAGTATTATCTAAAGTTTATGGTGAACATATTATTAGAGGATACACCTTTATACGAACGCCCAGTAAGTTAAACGGCATAGTCATTAATAACCTAAGACGTGCTGATGTAATCGCTGTATTGACAAAAACCGACTGACTGGTTGTAGTAAACATGTCGAGTTTCGAGCCAAATAAAAAGCATTTGCGGCAGGTACTGCTTTTCCTGTTCAATTAAAAAAAAGAACGTGAGTGAAAGCCATCGTATACTTGTGGAAACTTACGGTGACAATATTCCTACGCAAGACGCTTGTGTGCGTTGGTTTAGATTATTCAACAGTGGTGATTTCGACTTAAAAGACAAAGAAGGTCAATCGAAAAAAATTGAAGATGCCAAATTTCAAGCATTGTTAGAAGACGATATGCAAATAAGACAATGTTGTGCATTTGGTGGGATCAGATGGGTGCCGTGTACCGTGAGTTTCTCAAACCAGGTAAAACAGTTAATACCGCTCGTTACCGTTAACAAATGATCAAATTGAAGCATGCATTGATTGAAAAGCGACGAAAATGGGCTACAAGATACGGAAAAGTGATTCTGCAGCACGACAATGCCCGTTGTATGCTTACAACGGGCATTGTCGAAAACAAAATTTCGTTGTATGCTTACAACGAAATTGGTTCTGTACTTGACTGAGAACTCTTGCCTCACCTGCCATACCCACCTCGCCTCTACCGACCACCACTTGTTTTCCCGCCCTTTCCATGAAACACTGAAAAATGGCTCGATAACTGTACCACCTCAAAAGATGTACGAGTTTTCTGGGAGGGCATTCACACATTGCCAGAGTTGAATGAACTTTGAATAAACTATTTTTACCTTTCTCCCAAATTAATCGTGTTTTTTTTTTAGAACAAGTTAAGAATCATAACCACCACACCTGGTAAGGTGATAATATAATAAAGGGTAATCGAAAATAACTGACCAATTTGCATTTTGATTTTTTTTTAACGACATTAGTATTTAATTAAAAGAAAGATATTTTATTGGAATGCAACATCGCCAAATTATCTTCTGAATGCCCCACAAATCCGAAATCCATGGACATATTTTTAAACATTTATTGACAAATTATTTTTAATCTTAGCTGTCCAATATACCTGGTTTATTACCGTTTATTAACTTTAATATACTTTAAGTAAATTCCACAGGAACTGCCAAATTAAAAAACGATATTTTGAAAGACAAATTAAAAAATATCGCTTGTTGGAAAGTTTTCTAAAGTTTCCATAGACTTCCTAATTGTATAGCGAAAAGCGCGTTGTGGCAAAAGTCTTGGTTCTCAATAGTACTTTTGCTGAAGCAACAAAAGTCTCTATCGTACCGCGATATACAACACTTGTATAGTTGCGGGCTATTCATATCGTTAAATTATTTGTCGTTCGTCCTATATAGTCTGTGGATAATTTTCCATCAGTTGTCTCAGTTTTAATGGGTTTTTTGAATTAGTTGTCAACTATCCATTGTTCCAAATATACAAAATCTTGAATCAAAAATTGGCTCAACTGTATACAGTGTTTTTATGAGATACACGATTATTACCATCGTTTATCTGACCTCGCCCGTACAAAACTTTAATATGGACCAGCTAAAACCATAAAATATGTCGATATTATTAAAGTTAGATGCTTTTAAGAATCAGTCGCAACATTTTTTTATTTAAGTACTATATCAGTGTATCTTAACGAAAGATACCGCAAGTTAATTTTTAATCTCCAGTATTCTTATCTTTTCGTTTGCAATCTTGGCGTTCCCATGTCGACGTTATCATCTGATATGTTTGACGTTTTTCATGACGAATAGATTACATTAATTGCATATGATCTTTATTGGATGCATACTACTGTGATCAAAAAGTAAAGTGACTTTTATTGCTTTTTACAGAAAAAAACAATTTACACTATATAAACAGTGGAGATGAAATAGGGAATGAAAACATAAAAAAGTTCCTATAAACATACCCCAAAAATTGCTTCTTAAAGGGGAACTCTGAAGATGGTGTTTTTGCAATACTATCGAATCGAATTATGCTAAAGTCGTGAAATTCGGTATACTTCAATAAGTTGGAATGAAAAAACGTTTTTTGTTAATAATTGAATATTTTAGTCAGGGCGTCTCCTTGGCAAATGATGCCATAATTTTTCTGTTCGTAATATTTTTTAATTTTTTAAATCAAAGGATAGCCCGTTTTCCAGCAAACTGACTTTTTCTAAATCGATGCATGATTACATGGATATCGAAATGCATCTTAATAATTAAGTAGGTGGCTTAATCGTCCCTCTTAATACCCGAAGGTGTCGAGGTGAAATTAGATTTCATATATTAATGAAGTTTCTCCATAATTTACGGTCCTTGGATTGTTTCTGTGATATCCTTATTCCATGTCTTGCACAGCCTTCCGCTTTTGTTCTTTCCCATATGGGTATGGGTATTTCCCATTGGAAATACCAACACTCATATATATGAGTGTTGGTATTTCCAAGTTGTCCCTAACTATGTTATTCCTGACCTTGTCTATTCTTTTTATTCCCTGTACCTTACGAAAAATTCTCATTTTTGCCGCTTGAACTCTCTTGCCGTTCATTCAAGAATTCCCAATTTTCGCATCCATATGTTAGTGTGGGGATATATATATATATATATATATATATATATATATATATATATATATATATATATATATATATATATACATATATCTATGCTTGGCATTCCAAGACGAGACAGAGAGCCCTGGGTATGGATCAGTGAACAAATGAAAGTGTGTGACATCATTAGAAGAGTAAAGCAATTGAAATGGAGATCAGCAGACCATGTAGCGAGGCGATGTGATGACAGTTTGGCCCTGGCAATCCTGGAGTGAATACCGCTTGATCGCAAACGTCCGCGAAGAAAACCGAAAACTCGATGGACTGATGACATCGTTAAGTATATAGGACAGAATGGCCGTTGAAAGCCCGGACCGTGAAAGTTGGAAGCATGCTGAATAGG